>JTDE01000061.1:113161-125155 GCA_014338405.1 Paragonimus skrjabini miyazakii | reverse complement strand
TAAGTTTTCTGAAAAGTCGTAGAAAGATCACTATTCTTGTGTAATATTGTAATATTTTTCAGGAATAGCCTTCGCCAGTTTATTTGGTGAAGATTGTGAGAAGATAGCCTTGAAGTATTTCATCGTATCTTTCTCTGATACCCTGTTTATCATGGTCTTTTACAATATTCCCTATGACCGAATGGACTTCAATTTTGGCTCAATATAGTCGCCTTTAGGGGATAGATCATTTACTTTTACACAAGGCAGTACGTTGCCACATATCGCTACGCTGAGCATCTCATCCAATAATGTCAACTAGCAGAAAACACAAACTATAGTATTGCACACGTTTTCACATTGTCAAATCTACAACAAAATATTGGCTTTCTTCTCGTGAGTTGCAATGAGTTTCAAATTACAAACGTTTCACTGTCGTCAAAAACACTTACGTTCATCAAACGGTTAAAAACTAAACTACAGAGAACAAATGTAAACAGCGCTGAAAGTTGTTTGTGGGGTTTAATTTCAGATTTGTCGGGTTACAAATTTCCAGGGAGAATGACGATGCTAGGTGTTCATATGGGATAAATTGATTGCGCCTTAAGTGAAGTCAACGGTGCAGTGGTCAACATGTTTGTCTAATGTTGCCAGACCACAGCACAAGACCCTGGCGCCATGAGGAAGTGCATTACTAACCAACTGTAACAGGAGCAGTCAGGAATCTAAGGCATCTTTCCAAACCGGGCTGACAAAAGTAGCCATGGGACTTCCAAATGTGTAATCAAACGTATGTGCTGCTCAACTAGACAGTGATCCATTTATCTACTATTCTTCAGTGCAACTGATAAGACCATTTCTGTCGCAGAAGCATCGGAGGATATAGGATGGCCGATATAGTGGAACAGTGAATAAACAGGGTTTTTGAGTTACGACTAAGGGTGACAATGATATGAGGAAAATTTGACGCAAGCTTTGAGTGGCACACACAAACGGTCTGGTAGTTTGTTTTCAAGAGACAGTTAATTTGTCTGTACTTCAAAATTATCATAGAAATCACCCATTTAAATCCAAGGATATCTTACGTCTTATTCAGTCACGCACTTAACTGGAAAGATAATTTATCAAACGAATCAGCATGAAAAGAAACACTAGTAGCTAAGCCTGAGAATCTGATTCCTGGCACTGTTCAACAAACATTCATGATTTATCATCTGTAGAACTGCCAGTATTCTTTATGTTCGGTAGTGCGTTTGTAATGTAGCGAACAGGCGTCCAATAAAGCACATTCCCCATTGTTCAACTAGCTGGTTGCTATGATACTCGCGCACGCGTCTACGAGCCAGAATTCCAGTCCATAACATCCCCCTCCGCGGTTTCCGTGCACACGTCGTGTGCACATCTGCCCGGTTTGTGTGTGTGACCGATACCCTCTATCGGGGGTTTTCCACCTGTCATTTGTCGTTCGTTGTTCAGAACTTGTTGAACGAGGGCTCGTCCAGTGGCTCGTGTTGTCATTAATCCATTCACTCTGGGCTTTGACCGTATTCTACGACCATGTCGAAATATTCCTCCGAGTGTTGGAATAACCGTGGGCTAATCTGGTCGTCCATATCATTTTGTCTGTCATGCCTCACCCGTCGGTCGAATCCGGTCGGGCGATGCCTCATCCGGTCGCCCACGCTGTTCCCAATCCGCTCGCTATGGGCTATTGAATATTCCTACCACGCGTTGCGGTATTCTGCCGAGTGTTCGAATACTCGCACCTCCGGGTTGATAATCCACCACACTCGCCCTCCTTTAAGGAACTTGCTGCGATTGTGCTAAGTGTACAGCATTAAGCCATCGTTCGCGCGTACTAAACCCAGCAATGCTTGAAACTCACATTCACCGGTTGAGGACTTAAGTTCGACTCACGAAGAAGGTGACGTGAAAACTGAGGGACCAAGCCCATAACTATTGTGGCGACCATTCAGAGACATATATCAGCCAAATGTTACGCTTCCCATTAGTCACACACGCAAGCGGGGTTGTCCATGCCCACCCGAATATTCCAGTCCCAATGACGCTATCAACACTAAGGCATCAATCGGTATGAGAAGTGGTAGTCATCACACACGCTGGCCCACTGACCGAACCAGTTCCGGTAGCTTATCCCATCCAATGAATAGATATAGAAAGGAGAAAATGGAAATTAGTTGATCCAGCTAATTTTTATTATCCTGTTTCTACTAACCACGAGTATGGATCAACCCGTGGCTGCTTGAAATAAATTAAATTACTTCGAGTAGCCTGTCTGTCAAGTCTAGGTGTCTGGGTGTCTGTATGTGATACCACATAGAAAGCCGAACAGATGACAAAACAGTCCGTAGTGTCGGCGCAGATCGACCCAGGGAACCAGACACCACAGGGTTTCTCTCTGTCCACATCGTAATCTTATATGGTAATATGTCGGTCAATAACACTGCAGGTGACTTTCAAACTAAGGTCTTAAATGTCCTACAACCTAAATTCTCTCCAACACAATGAAGTACGCTTACAAAATTATTTAGGATAAACCCAGATTGTAACTGTCAAGAGTATTAACTTTCCTTCGTAATATAACTTCATATGACCTATCTTTGCTCGTAATCATAGCCATCACAGGTTATCATACGACGTTTACACTAGACTATTCAGCCGGAATTTTATGGGCAAATAATTCTAGACTCAATCTTTAAACACAGTTATCAACGTGGAGCTTTCTCTGGTGATATTTTGGAACAATACAGCTGAACCTCTGCAGGCAAAATCCACAAAAGTCATTCACCCTTCAAACCAAATAACAAAGAGGAATCACAGAAATCTCTGATTGCGTAAAGTCTGATGACAGATCATTTGGTTTAGAAGGTTCCTTTGAAAGGCAGAAACGAAATCTGTCAAAATGTGTTGCATTCGCTGTATATACTTTCCAAAGTACCGGTTGTAGCACTAACAATGACCTTGTAACAACGAAAATTCCATGTCGGTTTGACGTCCGGTTCTCGAGCTTTCTTCTGAAGGTTTTCTGCAGTGTGCCTTTGCTGAAATTTAGCGAAATTGGCTGAAAGCAGCATATCAGCTTCAGAAGCCTCTTGTTTTTGTTGTTAAGATTTACACCCGAAATATCCAGATCTCAATTTGGAGATAATTTTAGCATATGATGAAATTTATAGGCTAATAACATCAGCTTTTTGCAGTTAGTCTGTAGAGAGAAAAAAATGCATGGTTTTGATTTACGTGGACACAGACTTAAGGGGTTTAGTCTGTTACTTAGTCACCAGGCGACCAATAGAATAACTGAATGGGAAGTGGATTAGTAATTCAGGAAATCAAGTTACTTCTGTGTGTTTCAAGACACCTTTCTTTATTCGGAGTATTCAACTGGAACCAAAGAGATTGGAGCATCTTCTCCAGAACGAAATACCTAGATATGACACAATACGGTCGTTCCACACAAAACTGCATATAAACATCTGTAACAACAATATTGTACATAGTTATTCCTTCAAAACCGTTGATGTTTCACATAATTATAGTTAGGGGTAACTTTAGATAACAAAATTACTCAGTCTGTGCATTCTCAGTGATTAGAAATACATCATCTAAAGGCCCTGTTTGTGGGCGGACAGGTGTAGGATTACGTACAGAGAGAATGCAAAAGATATCCTAAACACAGTTGAGCTGTGCAAACGATATGCGGATAATAAAGAGCTCTATGATAAATGCTATAAATGTCAATGGCGTCCTCCATCATGCTTGAGAAAAACTTGCTGAAAATTGCAAAAACGATTACCTTGGTGTTCGTGCTGTTTTGATTTACTGAACGCGAATCAACTGGAAGGCGCAGCACAAATACGTAATCTTACCGGTAATTGTGTTTTAAAAATTTCTTATAATATACAGTGGATAGTTCTCAGGATATACCGGTGCCCATAAGCTACATTTTAAACGTGGTAGCAACCATGAGTTTACTTGAGAGGACAAGTCGATGATATGGCCTAGCTGAATTTCGGGAGGATCACTCTGATAGTGTGTGTAAACGTGGAAGTAACTCCAAAATTATGTTGACCATGAAATTTCGTTTAACAATTCAGCGAAGCACTTCACAATAATAATGTCCGTTCACTTCGCTGAGTACCGAACAGCCTCATGCGTAATTAAATATACCATTTTAAAGATTACCTGAACGTGTTTTGGTACACTAGACACGGTATGTTTATATCACAGCATAGTCGACCCTGAATTCATTCTACATGTTACACGATTATAAAAATATAGAATGTCACTAAAAAAATCTCATAACTTACACCGTCTAATTGTTCCCTTAATGTTATTGATGTGATCCGCTGACTTCACTTAATGTAGTCGTGATAACAGCATTATCATTGGGACTTTACAACTTGTAGTATCACCGTTTCAGTGGCTAGAGAGATCTACAAGCAGCTCAGAGATATGGAGCACTCAAGTAGGTAAGCAGTACGTACATGTATTTCGTTTATTAAATATTATCATATTCTACACTTTTCTTCCTTACAGCTCTAATGCATGCGGCAGTTTTTGGTAATGTGACCACACTGATTCAACGTATGTACGCACGACGATCAGCTTATCAGACAAAGAATCAAGATTTGAAAGATTTCACTCGGGCACATCACATACCAAAACCTTTGAAACAGCGAATGCTAGAGTTCTTTCAAGCAATGTGGGCTATAAATCGCGGAATTGACAAAAATGCGGTAGGTATTTAACCGTGCAATATGTGATAGTTGTATCATTATCAGAAAAGTTTTTTCGTACTTTCAGCAGTTATTAGGTAATTTTTGCAGCAATATAGCTAATCATGCAAAATCCATCTTTGGTTTAAGAAGTCTGAAAAGCAATCACGTAAGCAATCGCAAACTGACCCTGAAATCTGTTTTTACAGCCCAGCCATTCGAGACTTTCAAAACGACGTGTTGTTTGCTCCAGAGTTTTCTGCGTAGTTTTCCCCATTCCCTAAGTCAATGCCGAAGGTAACAGCGCTTACAGAAAATGTGCTGAAACGCAGTTTGCCGCAAACTTCTAGCTGAAACCACAATAAAACAAAGAGGATAGACAAATCATGTAAGGAGTAACATGTTGTACATTCTGATCATACACAAACCTGCAACTGACTTGAAACGGGTCACAATTCCACAGGGCGAAAATCATGGTTTAAAGGATTAAACAGACTAACACAAGAGCCGAAAATCAAAGTTACGAGAATGCCGACTATTAGATTAGTTGCAGCGTCGACGCAAGTTGTTTTCAACACTTAGGATGGACTGTAACATTTGGTAGCCAAGGCCTTAACAAGCTGGAATGTGCGTTTCCGGTTACTCCAAACAATCACCGGGAATGCGTCAGTAACTTTGATTCTGTATCATGATTAAATTCTGTGCCTTGTAACTGAGGATGCTGGGTGCTGTCTTTCGGCATCCATACAGGTGGCTAGCTTTTATAACTGAGTGTCAGCTATTTGGGAATGTGCTTCTTGACACGAACAGCTAATTGTCGGTCTGCTCTCCCTATGTAGCACATATCGCAGCTGTACGAAAACCTGTATAGGCAGACGCGAAACCTTGTAGTACACCGGTGACCGTATACTACCCGTCAACAATTGTACGATTCAATTTTCATAAAATTGTTAATTGGTTAGCTACACATGTGGTGGATTATCATTCGGTAATTCAAACAACATCATATACAAAACCGAACAGCTTATTCTGTCGAATTCTTTAAGCCAAACTAGATTGATACAATCATCGTCAACCGCTCTTCTCCATTGCTCTAAGGCGAAATAAAAACGTACAGTGCAAAAAGATCCATGATAAATTTCAGGCAACAAAGCGACACAGATCAATCTTTTCCGTAAGTGGTTATCAATCCAGTGTTTTGTTAGCTTTGCTCTTTCACTGGTGAGGTGAGGCTATAATTAGCAGTTTTGGTGCGAGTGCCCTCTTTACAAATGAGTGAGTGTTGCTGTTCCGGGTTATGGAAGGTTTACCCATGTTAGACAGGTCGATAAAACATTCCGAACAGTGGCTATACCGATTCCTTGACATACTCATTTAATGTTACATGGAAGCAAGACTATGATCTGGGTATGTATTATAACACAACGTTGATAACTCCGTGAAAATCGTAAACGCATGAACGTAATCAGTGCAAGAACAAATCCGTGTGCGCGTACAATTACTAATGTTAGCAAACAATAGTAGCTGGTTTGCGAATTAGTCACTATGTT
Source organism: Paragonimus skrjabini miyazakii (assembly GCA_014338405.1). NCBI lineage: Eukaryota > Metazoa > Platyhelminthes > Trematoda > Plagiorchiida > Troglotrematidae > Paragonimus > Paragonimus skrjabini miyazakii. The sequence goes on along the minus strand of JTDE01000061.1, from coordinate 118,890 downwards.
CAGATTGTGTCTGTTAAAAATAGCCTGATAATCATGGTTTAGTTGGAATTATTAGCAACCAGTTCACCGTCACAGGAACCAAGATTAAAGTTCCCAAACTAACCTCATTATAAATCGAGATACTTTATTCCTGGTCAACTACCTTACCAGCCACAAAAATCGGTGATACTTAAAAGGGCGAATGAATGACAATGATATCATGTGACAGTCGATGATTCATACGAAGGATATTGCTTTTACTTACCTCGAGTGAACAAAGTTGATAAAAAAGAAACTACCCCTGTTTACTTACTTTGGAACGCAAACTCTTATTGCTGATCAAAATTGTAGCAAATTAGAAAAGACGCAGTTGCGACAAATCTGGACTTTGTCCGGATTGAAATTAGAGACAGAAACAACAGACCTATAATCAGTAATCGCTCTGTCAGCTTGTTTTTTTAGAAAAGCTGAATGGTTGTCGCTTCTGGGCAAATTGTTTCGCTCGGTGGTTTTAATTTAGGCAAGATCCAGATTTGTCACAATTGTAGCAATTCTGGAAGATTTGTAATGTTTCCTCGTGAAGACATTATATCGACAGCTCCCTTGCTAACATTTTATTGGTCACCTGCATATCACATAAAGGTCACAGTAATCCCTCGCACAAAATTCCGTGTGCTTAAGGTATGTCTGTCTTTCCATCTTGTTAGGGAGAAAGTGAATATTGCATTTTACTGTGCGTTTTATCGTGTGATTCATTTGTTTTCCAATTGGCTTTCATATTTCTGTTCAACACATTGCTACTACCTTGGGGATAATTTATATAAACCACTTACAGCTTTCAGCTAGAAACAGTGATATCACGCCAGAGAATACTAGCGACGTTGGTGAACAAGGTGAACAAGGAAGGGAAGCAAGCTTTCCATTTCGTCTTGGATTGTTTGATCAGTGGTCAGTGAGGTTTGTAAGAACCCGTAATTTTTCCCAGTTGTACAGAGCGGTCATTGAGATTCCATAACTCTTTGGCACTCCTTCCGTATCAATCCTATTTGAACTTACTGTTTCGTTCGTCCCATCCATAAAGCTTGAGGCCACGCACGCAGGGGACCTGTCCTCTCAAAAGAGGGATGCATCAGCCTACTGTCGGGTTTTCGGTCTTTTTCAACCCAGATATCGGTTTCTCAGTTACAACGTAACACGGCAGATGTATACTAACCAACTAAAACAAATCATTTTTACATGCGACTAATATGCATACAGTAAAACCGTCGTCCAGTCCAACATTAACTTCGTACGGACCTCAGTTTAAAATGAAATGCCTTGTGGTTTCAGGTCATGAGTATATGCTGTTCAAACGTTTAGTCAAAACAGAGAGAAGACATATATCGCAAGATGTTAACATTTCGATTTACTCTCATCAATCGCCTACGTGAAACCAGCAAATTTTATATAAACTGGGTACAACAACAACAGCTGAACGAACCAATAAAGTAGGCCTGACCTTTCATGCGCCAATAGTGTAATCAATTCCACGGCAAGGATATTGATTGCGTCAGCGCCTTTTGTGCACACAAAACTGGCCGATGTTGTCTGATTAGCATTGCCTGGCTAATCGCTAACAGTTTCGGGCTGCGATTTTGTAACAATATCTGGAACGATTTGACAGGGTCAACTATGTGACCGGTTGCTAAGATGTGTTTGTCGATCGATGAAGCCGGGGTCTTCGAGTTTGTTACAGTCAGCAGGTCGTTTTTCGAGATTACAGTTGATAACCACTTAGGAATGTGCAGCGCAATACGCTGATGCAAATGCTGATCCGTAATGCCTATGTAGAATCATTGCAATTGCAACTGAACTGATATATTACGTGGAAGACAGACTGATCGATTGAGAGCGTATCACCGCCATGAAGAACCCAACCCCTAGTGCTTAGCAGGATGCACAGTTGGGCAGCTGGGTAGGTGCGTTGCAAAACCGACATCGATTTTCGACTGGTGTTGCCAGTCAAGTGATCACCCTTGAATTGGATTTACAGAAATATTTTCTCTTTGTCCGCATTGCAGCTTACCAATTTCGGTTCTTTCATCTTACTATGGATATCCACAAACTTTTCAGTGTAGCCATTATTCACCAGCGTTTTCCTAATAAACCCATCTTCTTTCTCCAATCGATCTGCAGTGCAAATCATTTTGACTCTGTGAAACAACGTTTTCACTAGGCCTCGTTTATAAGCAATAGGTGCGAAGTTGGAGAACTGCAAATATTGTCCACTTCAAGTTGACTTACGATAAACAGATCATTGCAATGTATCGTCTTGAGGTCTGGTTATAAGAATGTCTAAGAACGGCAAGCGATTATTAACTTCAACCTCATAAGATACAGTGAAGATTGGGTGGACGGAGTTCACATTATTATAAATGAAGTAAAAGCGCATTCATAATTTTGTATAAAATTTGCTAGTTTTGCGTTGGCGACTGATGAGAGTAAATCGAAACGTTAGCTTCTCGCGATATATGCCTTACCCCTGTTTTGACTAAGTGGATTAAGGAAACTCAGTGTTCAAATGTTGTCAGAATTTGTCTGGAGACAGATGAATTCGCTGTCAGTTTCCTAGCATAGTTATCTACCAGGGATATCTTTTTCGGATGCCAAATTCCAGTTGTCAACCTGCGACCACGAGTTTTCGAGAAAGTTTGGTGTCGGTATGTACGACCTAATGACTACACACAGTCAGAGTTACGTTAGACAAATCGAGTGGTTTGATTGTCAGTATCTATGCTTTAATAACTAACCATTTCCAATAGTGACACTTGAAAATCCACTGGGATAGCTGATACAAATCGTGAATCTAAGTGGCTTTGAAAGCGCACAACAAGAGTATGGGGCTATCTATCAAACGAGTTAAAAAGCGTAAGATTTGTATGCAAACTGTTAGAGAGTGTCATCCAAAAATGCAACCACCATAAATGTCCGATTGCTTTTAATGCCTAGAATAATCAATCCGTTTACTGCTTGAACAGCACTTGACGTCTTGACCGTATTTTCTTTCTATCCACTACGACCAGAGTTGCACTAAGGCCTTTGAGATTCACTAACTGGATCAATCTCATCTCCCCGTTCTCATTTCTTAACAGAATCATTTCAGCTTGGTCGTGACGGATGGTCAGTTTTAGAAGCATGATTCCATACAACCGGATTGTATATTTGTGCGATTGTACCCGAACTACCAAGGAGTGCAGATAATCGTTGCTACCATTGACTGCATGTAGGTCTGGAAAAGAGAACGCTAACTCGAGCATACAGTTTACCACAGCACTGGATGGGTATATCCACAATATACCCCCTTGCAATGAACAGTCAGAATGATTTTCCGGTGACTGTTTGGCCTAATGTGTCAGTTGTCTGATATACCCATTTGCAGCGATTTTTGTTTGTGTACGGCACCACAGTGGGTACAGTTTTGTAACCTGAAAATTTATCGCGCACTGCTAGGAGGCCAGACAGTGTTTATATTTCATATAGGTTGAACATCACCCACAATTGATCGCAGCTGTCGCATTTCCATAGACTTTCCTACTACTACTCATCAGTAATCAAATAGCGCTAAACAAGTGAATGATTTTTGTGATTTCAGCTTGCACAGAAGTCCTAATCGAGGGGTCATCGATTGGAGTTAACAGACAGTAACTGTGTCTTCTCTCGAGGCGATCGGGCAACCTGACCATTACACACGAGCAAATGTGGATGAGCGTTCACATATGATAATTCGGTCCTGCCTAACGTGAGGTCAAGGGCGCAGTGGTAAACACGGTTGCCTCATGAACAGTATGTCCGTGGTTCAAGTCCCGGCAGTGGCGATGATATGCACTACTGACGAGCCCTAATGAGAGCGAAACTCGAGTCTAGTGCTTCTTTTCGAAAGGGGCCGACTGGAAATTCTATGGGAATGCAAAAGCTGCGATCAATTGTGGGTGATGTTCAATCTATATGAAAATCAAAATCCCCAACTACTCATCAGTGTTTATATTTGCACAGCAGCTAAATCACAAGAGACTCAACTATACTGTTTTATCGCTTTCAAACTCTCGAATGAGAAAATCTACCACAACATAGTCTGTCTTAAGACTACAAAGGTGTTTCTTACAAAACTGATGGGTTTTCTAGTGAAAAGTGAATTTACTGTTGGCATTAAAGCTAGTATTGGTTTACTTCTACTGGTGGCAGTAGAATATCCACTCTTAAGTGTGCGCTGTAATTATTTTGTGACACGCATATTTAAACAAACAATCTTCAATTCCCTTCCAATTCACCCCGAAGTTATCCACAGGATAATTCAGTGATTTGAATGGAAACAGCACTTCATGTTGTTGCTTACTATTCACGATACGGTTTAATAAGAATTTTGTCAAATTGCTTATGATAAGAGTGAAAGAGTGGTCCAACTTATCCCGTTAAGCGTTTCGAAAAGCTGTGTTTAAATCAAGCTAATAGCAAAACGTAAGATATTGTGTACCAGGACATTTCAGTCGCTTTGCATCAGTTACTAGTGCGAAAAGGATACATTAATTAAATTGGACACACTTGAATAAAACAAACACGAACAGATTTCAGTGAGTACATCCCAAGTGATCGCATTATATATCAAGCAAAGTTCCAGGAAGATCAGTTAACTGACGTCTAAAAGAGTAGGATAAAGGAGGACGCATTTGAAAACTTCGAAATACTTTGCCCCTCAGAATAGAAAATCACTTTGAGGTTAACGGAGATCCTGCGAATCTGCCAGGCATATTGTATTCTTCTGTGCAAAAGCAAATGATAACCTCCCTGTCTCTACTTTGGTAATCTCTTCCTTCTTTTAACATATCAGTTTTATTCCATTCCACGGTTACTTTTTTGTTACTCATAAACTAACCTGTGAATTCGAATTGGCCGTCGTCATTCTGACTTTCACTATCCACACCACTCTGACAACAGAATTTTACCAAATAACCTTTATCAAGTGCGTCAAGAGATTTTCACGCTATCATTAATGTCAATAACTTTGCCGTCATCATGCACTTATGTTCAGAACGTCGTTGATTTACCAAAAGTAAGCATATTGCCTTCGCCACTTTTTGCTTTGTATGCTGTGCATGAATGGCTGACATCATTCACGTCATAGTAACCGGCGGGACACGGACCAAGTATTTTTATGTGACAGAGCTTATCTTCTACGGCTCGCTTTTTTCAAATTCCTTTGGAGGAATCATTCGTTGATACGCTGATATCCCACAACTCAATATGAATATTTCAGTGGATTGCAGAAATCACTCGGGTTTAATCACTTAAACTTCTAAGAGGACTGAAATCTTCAAGTTCAATTCCCTGAATAAAGCACGTGTCGGTTAATCTTTCTTCTTAATCAAGGGTACGGGAACTGGGATTAGACACTGCATCGGCACAACTTTCCGCGTGGTCACACACTAATTTCTGACCTGTTTTGCTCAGCACCACCGGTTTTGACTGGTAGATGTTTTATTTTGACATTTCACCCTGTCGTTGTAAGGTATTAAGTAGTGGTCAAAGACCTGTTTGACGACTTTTGCGTAACCCTTCGTCTTGAATCCTCCTAAATTCAATTGACTGTTGCGATCACTGTCTAACATCAGCACGGCTTATAACGATAGAGAGGTTATTGACCTTTCCGCAAACGCTTGCTCCAGTCTGTTTTCATTATAATATACGTCCGCGAGGCAAGCAGAACAAGACGTCTA
>JTDE01000061.1:88298-113061 GCA_014338405.1 Paragonimus skrjabini miyazakii | reverse complement strand
AACAAGACGTCTAGATGTTAGATTGTAATAAATCACCTGTTTTTAAGATAGTGACGTATTGTGTGAGTAAAATGAATACCATAACAAATAGTCTGTGTAAAATTCAAACAGTGTTAAGTCAACCAAAGTCCTCATTGAATCCGGACAAACAGCACAAAGTGTGCAAGGAAAGCTTACTCCAGCAATAAAACGTCCGTTAAACAACTCAACTCACGCTAATAGGTTTTGTCCAGTTTCAGGACTGTGGGATTTCCTGTAGAGCACTCACCTGCTTTAGACCATAGGCCAATGTAGTTACCTTTTAGATACTGTAGAGTATTGATATGTATGACTAGTACCATGGTAACAACTTGCATATAGTGTAATAAAAACGGTAAAACATCAAACACTGTTGGTACATCAGGCAATGGATCATATATTTCTTAATCAAAGCAAGGCAGTTTTTCACGAACTTACTATGCCTATGTTTACGTGAATATCAGTAGTTCTTCCAGCTTTCAGTTACCTTGCAAAATGGACTATTGTAAGAACGTTAGGACAGCGAAGCTACATATAACGTGTACAACGTAAGTGGCGAAATCTTAGCTGATACTGCTTTTCATGATGGGTTCCTGTTTGTTGCTCAGAATTGAGCATGCCAACAAGGGTTATGACAAAGTGTAAAACACGCCCCTTAAAAACAGTACATGCTCCAGTGTTATTCATCGGGTTAACTGCAGTTACCCGGAACAACGATAAATATGGAGTGACGTTAATAAATTCCCTTCTAAATTACGACTACTTTGCCGAGGGAGATAGTTTGATGACTGAAAACTCTTACTGGTTAGTGCATAGTCTACTCACACATTCAAGCTATCGTGGTTCATTATTCCCGAAGGCAAGTTTGTTGCAGTCATAAATTTGCCTAGCTGTTGGTCAAAATGTCCTGTAGAAAGTCCCCATAAAAAGGATTTGCAAGAAACAAGGTGAGGCTGAGAGATGGCAGTGTGGGCAAGTTGGCAGACTATTCATTTGCTTACAAAAGTGTTATTCACTAACTGACATTTCCGCTCATGTCTCGACTAAGTTAGGAGAATGCCAGTCAGCCAGATTTCTGACAATTCTCTGCAGTTTGAACTGATTAGTTGTTGCACAGTACACAATTCTTTATTCAATCTTTCCATGTATACAGCCATCAGAAAGTCTGGGTAACACGTGAACTACTGTCACAATAATCACTCTGAATGTAATTTGTTGTTGAAAAGGAGAACTGATATTAGATTGACTGACAACAAATTTTACTTTGAACAATTTTTTTCATTTGAATTATCAATGCTTTGAACAGGGGGCGGTTCAGTTTTCTTTGAATAAAACTTTGCTTGTTTTCGAAACAAATTGAAATATACCAGATTTACCTCGTGTTTGATTCGTTTCAAGCATAATTAGAGAAACTTTCTTCGGGTAAGCTATTCACGTTGTGACTTCAATCGGGTTTCCTGCTGTATTTATATTGCCATCGAACAAATATTTCCAAGTGGCTATGTTTTCTCAAATCCATGTGAAATAGCCAACTAGTCCATTATCTACATTAGCGTTTACTGCGAAAAATTACTGATCAACTATATCATTTAGAAGCAACCCAACTGCGAAAAATCTGAACTTCGGCCAGATTTAGACCAGCGACAGAAACAACTTGCCCAAACGCGACAAATGCTCTACCAGCTGAGCTAAAAAGCCACCCTGAAAACTCAGAAATCTAACACCCAAATAACTGTGTCAATGTTCATCCGTTGCGTTGGTGGGTTCCAGCGTGAACTGATCGAGAAATCCGGCTTGGGCAGTCAATCGGCTGGATCTTCCGGTGGGTTCCATATAGCAGTTGATTGGATGGGTAACTCGGTTCAAATATGAGATTCCTGAGTTTCTGGCGTGGCTTCGTAGCTCAACTTGTGGAGTATTTGCCGCGTTTGGGCATGTTGTTTCTGTTGCTGGTTGGAATCCAGCCAAAGTCCGGATTTTTCGTAAGTGGGTCTCTTCTAACTCGTCAAATCTGTCAAACTACTTATCAGTACTTCAGTGGTATTGTTTATCAATAGCTCATAGAACTCGGTTGCAATTTTTTTTACGTGAACAGTGGTACAAAACTTTCTTGCTCCGATGTTATGAACAGTCATATCTCTTTGATCGGTGTACATTCCAAACTTTTTATTAAACCATTATGCTGAATGATGAATGAAACGAACAATATTGTTAGGCAGAGCCATCAAAAAGTAATCAACAATGGGGATCATATGTGAAAAATCACTGTACAAAATCAGTTTTTGGCGGCTACCTACGAATTACCATAAAAAACTGAATTGAAAACCACATTATTCACTAAACGATCACTGCACAAATCTGGTGCAATTCAACTGATCTCCATACAGGTTATGCCACCTTTTTGAGGAAGTCGATTGAATCAAGCTGGCCCCGTCGAATTCTTTTTGCTTGTCATAAGTTGACAGAGTTGGAATGTGGTCCTGACAAATTCCCCATAAGAATCCATCATTGGGCAAATATTCCCTAAGACATCCATCCTAAACAAACAAATCGACCCACCGATCCATCGTGAAACAATTTGTGATATCGGCGTTTATCGGTCGGAGGAGGGGCTGCCAAATTGGCTATGTTAAGATGAGATTCAATTTCACTAAATTGTCCTGTTCTACGGTAAAAATCAGGATGAACAGGATCCGCTGGATTTATGAAACTGAGCAGTGAACTCAGCATATGCCTTGATTTCCATTAACACAAATGAGTGTGGGCTGGCTCGACCAACCAAATGACAAGAACAACTTACCGTATTCAGATCAGTTGACGAAACCTTACAACTAATATTACTAATAAGTGGTTTGACAGATTTATGATCTATAGATGAGCTGCAGTTGTGAAAAATCAGAGCTTCGGCTGTAATCGAACTACACACAGAAACGGTATGTCCAGAAGCGGCAATTCCTCTACCCGCTGAGCTCGATAATGTATATGCTTACCAGTGGCCTCGGTGGATTCCGGCGTGAGCTATTCGAGAAATGCTTCCGAGGCAGTTGATCCCTAGATCATTTGGTAGATTCTATGTGAGACAGTGGGGCGGGTGGTTAACCGAGTCCAATTATGAAATTTGCGAGCCTCTGGTGTGGCTTCGTAGCTAATCTGGTATAGCGCTTGCCGCATTTCGGCATGTTGTTTCTGTCGCTGGTTCGAATCCAGCCGAAACCGTGAATTTTCACATTTGTGTCTCAGAATTGGATTGAGCTGGTTAGATTTCCGCACGTACTCTGGCATTATCTCAGACAACTTTGACAATTTTTTCCGTTGGTTTGTGTTCGTTCATTGGGCAGCATTGTCCATTTGGCCAACAAGTACAAATGTAGCTGTGCTCCCAAGATGACATTTGTTTCCATTCATCCAGACCACCTTACTCGGTGTTGCTGTCAAATATTTTCTGCGTTATATTGGACTGCTTAATAATCAAATGAAGTACAATAGTTCGGCATATTCAAGTTTCGCCCTAAACCTTCATTATATACCTTGTTCCAACAACAACAGAAACTTTATTGGTTCACACACGAGCATAAACCGATGTTGCGAATTTTGTGTATGTGATTCTACTCGATGTATTAACAAGTATCCCAACGGTACCTACTGTATATGACAGGCATTATCAATTTGGGTTTTGAAAACTCCATAATTTCTACATCATTCCGGGTCTGATTAAAATGACAGGGGAAACGAGAGTTAACCTTATCACCTGTTAGTGATGGAGCTATGCAGACATTAATAATGAGTAGTCGGGGATTTGGTAAATTTCAAGTTGAACATCACCTACAATTGCTCGCAGCTGTCGCATTCCCATAGACTTTCCAGTCGGCCCCTGTCGAAAACAAGCACTAGACTCGAGTTTCGCCCAGCAGGTTTAATGAGATCAGAGATTTCGACCTGTCTAGGGAGTCCTAATCGCGGGGTTATCGTTTGGAGTTAACAGACAGTAACTGTGTCTCCATTTCGAGACGATTGGGCAACCTGACCATTACTCACGAGCGAAAGTGGTTGAACGTTCATATATGATTATTCGGTCGTGCCTAACGTGAGGTCAATGGCGCAGTGGTAAACACGGTTGCCTCATGAACAGTATGTCCGTGGTTCAAGTCCCGGCAGTTGCGATGATATGCACTACTGACGAGCTCTAATGAGAGCGAAACTCGAATCTAGTGCTTCTTTTCGAAAGGGGCCGACTGGAAATTCTATGGGAATGCGATAGCTGCGATCAATTGTGGGTGATGTTCAACTTGAAACTATGCAGACATATCAAGCGTTAAAATTATTAGAAATTCTCAACTCCCCTTCGTTAAAGGGAAATCTTCGGTCTAAAGACCTGAGTGATAAAATCACATTAGTTGTCATTTTCTGCAGGAAATAGCGACTCAAACTCCACTTCAGTTATCAAACGTAGGCTCACCTAATCATTTTGACTGGTGCCCATCGATTGCTTTTGAGCTGCATACTTACCACTTTGGAGAGCACTGAAAATCGTGAGATACCGTTAACAGCACGCTACTTTGTACCACATGAGGACTAAAGGGTGATGCGCCATTTTTAAATAGTCGATGATAAGAAACGTACATTCTCGTGGTCAAGGAGTATGCTTGTGGAATAACAGTTGTATTAACTGCTCACATCCATTGTAGAACGATAATCAGGGCTCCCACGTTTAAGCCAGATCATGTTACAGGATCAGAAGAGAACAGTAACTTGACTGTAGGTATGTGCTAATACAAGACTGAAATCATTCGTTTAACTGGAAATATACACATCAAATGTAATGAAAGTATCTTTCACACGCATGATTCTATAAAGTACCCAGATAAAAATTCAAAACAGCTGGAGGATATGAACAGATGTGGACGGCTATTAGTAGGATGGGGAATCCTATTGATACTAGGGCTAAATATAAATTGGAAAGTACTTATGCATGACTGCATCATTTAGGAGTCGAACCACTTCAATTGCTGGGTATTCAGGCGTGTTAACTCGATCATGTCTAGTTCAGTGCCACAGTGATCAACAGGGATGAGTTGTAAACAAGCCAATGGAATTCAAATTCCTCTAACCAAATGGATTTGTGCTACTGTCAAACTGAGATTACAGCGAAATTCGAGTTATTTTCTACTTACTGGAAAGCGCCACCTGGGACTTCTTCCTGAACGTAAAACCAACGTAAAATGTTGATCACTGTCTAAATTCCGTTGCAGCAGAGATTAAATCACACACGCTATCAAGTACACTGTAAGCATACCCAGCGAGAAACAGCCGAACAAACCACTGAATATTTCCAAAAGCAGAAGGTAGAAATTGGCTTTATCTCAAGGCAAATCTCATAAACCTAGGAGATCTGAATTTTTAGCTGTGCCCCAAATATACGTAACAGATCTGCACTTGAATTTGTCAGATGACGACGCTGTTACAATAGAATCATATTTGCTATCTTAAATCAAAAGTAGTCCACTGTCAACTAAGTTGTATGTAGATCTGGAGACTCACCTAATGCCACTTGTTCAGCAGACCACTCTCGAAAGGGCGATGTTTGCCACATATAATCATGTCTCACAAAGGATGTTCGAGTCAGTAGAGGAGTTTACATGAAACATTGATCTCACCAGATGTGTCCATAACGCGTACAGATATATCCGATACGCATCCAACCATATACTAGTCCGTTTTGTTTACAGTCATCGAATTTCGTAATTTGAGTGGATGTTTATCACGAGATGCCAGTGAAAACAGGATGGAGGAATTGAGCGTCACTGAAGTCAAAGGCCTAGTTTTGCCTATTTTTCATAACACAGCTTGGCAGAAATGTGGTCGAATTCTCTCTGAACACAATGATCAGTCAAAGTAATTATAAACCACGTGATCAATTCCCGTTTGACGAAAATAATTAGACACGCATTGAAGTTTAGCAGTGTGACCTAATGAATTCTTAAAACCTCATAGAGGAACATGCTGCTTCTCATCAAATGTCTAATTAGGGATGTATATTTACTTGTATGTTACAGATCATGGAATCCTTCCCGGAAAACATTCGTGGTGACATTGCACTTCACCTTAATCGAGAAATGTTGTCGCTGTCCTTGTTCAAGGTCGCTAGTCCGGGATGTCGCAAATGTTTGGCACAGTTAATACACACGCGTTTCGCCACCCCCGGGGAATATCTTGTCAATCGTGGGGATCTGTTACGCTACATATTTTTTGTTTGTAGTGGATCACTGGAAATCTTGGACTCCCAAGGCACTGTGGTTGGTCTACTTGGTGCGTTTATTGATACATTACCCCGTTTACTTCCGTGTGCGATTGCAGTTGAATTTTACTCTCGTTTCACTTTATTGATAATATTCACCAAAACCAAATTGTTTCACTGAGATGGTTTGCAGTAAGCTTTCAAATATTTGTCACCTTCGAAAGCAAAACTGTGAGAGGTGGACATTGATATTTTCGAAGTTAATGGTTTGGTTATCCATTCAAATCAATTGCTTCATTTGTTATACGGAATATATTTACAGTAACTGAGATAGTAAGTTAGTGGTGTTTGCGACGGGGAAACCTGAAGCACTCAGCTGCAAGCAACTCGGTTGTTTTAATACCATCTGACAGAAAATATAACATATACTAACGCATATAACGTAAACGTATCACTCAAAAACCCTGTTATCAGTAAGCTGAAATAATCGTCCTAATGTTCTGGGCATAACTTACAAGTTGAAACCTACTGATTGTCGGTAATGTGCATCACCCAACTACGGTACGTAACAAACAAATACTGCGTGGGTGATAAAATTAGATCTGTACAGAAAATGCTATTACACAGAAAGAACAAATACCCCTCAAATAAGGTAATTAACGGCAAAGCTGTTCTGAAAAATAAACGTGATCATCACCTTAGATAAATACTGTATTCCACATACTTGCTATTTACTTGCACACTCCTAACAAAGCAAATGCAGGTTCATGTGTCAAGTCTCAAAAGTGTGCTGATAAAACACAATGTCTTTAGCTCTTGAGAAATTGTGTAATTTTGCTTAAAAATTAAGTAACGTCCGCTTCATAGTTGCTAAACGATTAACACTGTGACTAAAATAATTATTATTAATGAACTCTTAGAAGCGAAGGTAAATCAAATGTCTACGTTAACTTTTGTTATCAGAGGTTATCAAGATATACAACAACTAATTCTTTCAATTGAAATAACAAATCTGTTCAGAATTAGTTACCAGGAAGCGGTTAGTAGGTAAACCAGAGGTACTATAGCAAACATCAAAAGTTCTCGTACATCTCTAGATGAAAAGATGGAAACCGAGTAATTCGTTGAGTTGCGACGTACTAAGTCTTGTTTGTTGCAGATGAAAAAACTTCACGAGTGGTTAGTTGAGTTGCAAATTGTCTTTTTCCCCTTATGTGCACCAGAATCTTGAACGGTGACGCCGGTAATTTTTGACTAACACATTGTTGTTCAGATCTAAGTGTTGTCAAAACTCATTTCCAGTTTCAACTCATGGAACGTGCAATCTATTTGACTGACAGTCAATACATTGGCTGTTCATTAGACAATTTTATTGAGCACACTGATAAGGAACAGTTTGCAGTCACCACGAAAAGGAGGTTGATAAGGTGACCAAAAAAACAGGGAATGGAAAAATATATTGGAAAATCACAGGAGACATGTGCATGTATTGTGCAACACTGTTCTAGTAACATTTCAAAGTGCAAACATTTTGGATGAAATCACGACTTAGTTATGTTTTAATCACTTATTGCATCGTGAATTTCGGTGTCACGATTCTCCTCAATACTATTTGCAAACATGACGCAAGTTTGAAGCACATAAAATGAGCAGTATAGCTTAGCAGTAAACATTCTGGTGAGTCATTTTGTAAATGTTATTCTACTGTTTATATCATTAAGTGATTGACTTGCGCAGGAGACTACTCGACTTTTTGGGGTCGGAAGTAAATTAATTAGAGTTTGTAGGTTGTATTTCGAGGGATATTCCTTATGAATACGTCTCAGATATTAGGCTGTGAGTTTGTGTTCAGTAAGCCACCTTAATGCCCTCGGGCATGCACATCTATTTGTGAAAAAACACAGTAGACAGTCAGACCATGTTTTACTCGCACTAGGACGGAAATGATCACTTACATCCAAATGAAAATAACTTCGTCAAAGAAGTAAATATTCCGTCTGGACCTGTCGTTAGTCCATCAAGTTTGAGTAGATGCAGGATTGTTTTGTCGTATGCGGAATGATCGAAAGGTGCCTACAAAAGTTTGCCTGATTGATGCAACTTTAAAGAACAGTTATAGCCGTCAGATTGGTTATTTACCAAATAAGTCAACAGATTGTAATATCTTAATGTTCTGTTTAAAAGTTAGTTGTAAACTGCGTTCATTCAATGAATCTCTAAAAAAATATCGATGTAAAAGCCGTTCATTGTTTTTGTTTATTCCTGGTGTTATTGCACTTATAGTGAGTTTGACAGTATGTAAAGCTTGTAAGAAAAAAATTATTATACGGAGTATTTCCATGCGACCTGAAAGCTCATCTGGTTTTGGCGAGATTACATTGGGCCACCTAAATCCATACCGTTTGTCCAAAACAAAAACCAGACTTTCGAGACTATTTTGCATACCAGTGCCGTAAGACTGAAAAGGTATAAGCTTATTGCTACCTGCATTTCTACAAATACCAGCTTCATATAATTTAGGTCTGAGATCAACTGGTTTGCTTCAAACCTAGCATCTGTTAAATCTCAACTTTCAATGCCTATATAATTAAAGTCCCATGCAACAATATTTAGGGAGACAGAGAGCAAACACTATTTGTGTTTCACAAATCCATCAAATTTTATCTCGAGGACAAAAAATGTTGAAGCAACATGCAGTGAGCACATTTTCGGCCTTCTCAAAAATGTAAAACTCCGGAAATCTGAAGGTTACGTTTCTGGTAAGATCATTCACACTACTATTTGAATGCTGATTTAGTATAAGACACTGAGAAAAAAATTAGCTTACCGGCTTAGGTAGTGTAGGTAGGTTCATTTGTTGCTGTACGATAAATCAACTTCACCTCCATCGTTGCAGCCCGCATTCCGTAAAATAACAGTGTTCCAGTCTACATCAAGGGTGGCACCCTACCCTTCCAACGTTTGTCTGATCCTTCAAGTCGATTTGTGCCCGTGGACATACCTCTTTTTTGACATGTAGAGTACGATTGTGGTAACAGTTTTCTCAGGTTTCTACCTTCTTGTTTTGAATAGTTTCTGCTAAAGCCTGCCTGTTGTATGTTTAGTAGCCCAGTAAGTAACGTGGGTTTCCAGGTTCAGTATTCTCACTACGATTTTTAAAGTGAGTTGATATAAGGATGAGGAATCCTCGACCTGAGAAACATCGATCGGACGGGCTAAATTTGCGACAAAAGTCGATAAGATTGAATTCACGAACCTCAGTAGACAAAAATCAGAACTGTTTGTGAGACAAACAATACGCTAGGATTGGATGCAAAGGCAATGAGAATTTTGTCCTGGAGAGCAAACCAATCACGTGATGGTAGAGTATATAGACAAATACATCAACACAAATCTTTATTCAGATTTCAGACCTTCGTTATTCTTAACCTTATCAAACATGACATCAGTATTGCAATTTTTTACTGTACACCTTGAGTTGTTTCACTGAGCCACGTGTACCTGGTGAACTCTGACCACATATCCTACTATAGGACACCTGATGGTTGATAACAACCACGAAGCCCTTCCTGTGCTTCCGGGGAATTTTGACCGGTAAAGATATACTACTTGTGCTATATTACGTTACTAGATTATAATGCCATCCAGGAGCTTGCGACAAACTAAATTTATGTACAGTTCCAATTGATGCTGTCAACAACAACATTCAGCTGTGGACTCCACTGTGTTTGTGATAAACAGCACAATCAACTTGCGACTAAGTAAGTATCAGCATGTATATCCTTGAGTTTTAAGTGAACGGAGTGCTTATTACTCGGCTTTGAATGGTACTTAGTAGGAATATATTGCGAAAACAAACAGTTTTACATTCATCTTACATGTGTGAACGTTGAATGTTAAGTGGGACACCTGAGCAAAGCCGGTGCGTATACCTTTCCTTGTGGAACCTTGTTCAGAAGTGTTGAGTAGTTATTAAGTCGATACAAGTGAGGTTGTCAATAGCCTACGTTTTCACAGTCTTTCCATGGTGTTTTCAAAATCTGCTTGGACCGAAAACATTGTTGTCTCTGTCAAATCACAGTAATTATTATTACTACAACAGTTCCTGACAGATTAAATTCAATTATTGGCAAATTACTTGTGTAGGTATCCCGTCATTGTCAACGTATCGACGTGGTGTCCATTTTTTACCCATCTGAGAAATATAAATTCATTTTATCTTTATGTCAGCTTGTGCTGAATGCACAAGATTTGTTCAGTTGTTCCCGTAAAACGTAGTGCATAATCGGTACACGTTCTTTACTTAGTTTTCAGATCAGATAGAACGGATTTGCTAGTTTGAACTCTGGTCTTCATAACCACTCTCCTCTAGGTTTTCTATAAATACCAGGCCAATGTAAGAGCTGAAAAGAACAATTCAGATGCAACTTAGTACTTGTTGAAGGATCTTCCTGGATTTCCGCCACAGTTACATCACCATCATCATTCACGTCAATATTGTAATTGTTAACATCACTCTAGTCATTTTAAGTAATTTGCACCAAATTAGAAAGGTTCATGAGATTCACTCATCATTTGTGAAAACAATCAATCAAATACTTCGACAGTGAGTGAGTGAAATAGACTCAATAGATACTACCCCGATGTAAATTGTTCAACAATTATAATGATCGATTGTCCATAGAAGATGTGTAATCGGCAGAGCAGATACGATACTGCTTTCAACCACACAACTTAACTACAGTCAGATGTGGTGCACCAAAGGTGTCAAATCAAAATTGGTAAACATATGTGGTACTCCATGCTTAATTCATGTTATACAGGAGAAGAATGTGTTTCTATTTCCAGCGCGTTTTTTTTTGATGTTTCAGAACTGTACCTGTACAAAAAGTGGAAATCTTTGGTTGTAAGATCAAAACCAGCTGAAATATGATAACACTTCACTGAGGCATATGAGGAACATACGAACATGGTTTCTTTAATTATCTCAAAATAGTGGTTTCGATTTATCTGAATACTTAGGTAAATAATCATAATATATATACATATATCTATCCGTATAATGTATATATATCGTCAATTTTAAAACACGTTCTGACTATTGTATATTTGTCAGTTTTACGTTTCCACTCATTTTCTGTAAAGACTATTGGAGATACATTTGGAAAAAACAACATTTATTGTTAATCTAACGTAAACCTACATAAAAGCACATCTATTCACACCTTAGAATAGCTGATAATAGTTAGCAGGTACGACTAGTGTAACTCCACATAAAATAAGAAGCGCCATAGTCGTTAAATTTGTTGCGGTGATTTCTAAATATTCAGATAAGTATTCCACTGCTTGTCAAAGTGAAACATCAGCAAATCCCGCTGAATGTACATAGGAACCATAGATGCCAGTATTGATTTAATGAAGGGAATCAGATGAAGGGTTCTCTTCCCAAAGGTGTGACGGGTTACAGCAGTGGACTGTTTGTCATCGTCAAACAAGAGGTGAAGTACATCCCAAGCTGTCAACAAACTATCGGCATCGACAAAGAATAGCGAGTAAGGTTTTAGTGGAGCAAGAAAACAAAGCCTTAAGATGTTGCTTTAAAAAACGGACGAAGTTCGGTTAGAGAAAAAACTTCCCACTAGAGGTAGTATATGGAACCAGATTAAAATCTATCAGCGGACCTCAGTACACCGCAAGTTGCAGTTGGTTCGAAATTTACTTATCCTAATTATCACCAACAAGACCGCACGCAGAGAAACACGAGAAAAATGCATGTTTTCAGAAGGAGAGAGTAGCCAGGAAATAACTCAATTTCATCCGAGGTCTTTTTCGATCACGAACCAGAAACCTCATGATGACAACAACTTGTAAAACAGCCAGGTTGATAATAAAAGTAGGGATACATTAACAGGCCAATCTCCTTACGGTTTTCGTTGTTTTGTATCAATGATCACACCTACTTCACATACATCTTGGCTATATGTCTGATTATGCGGCATCGTGTTCACTTTATCCAAACACAAAATCTGTATGCCATGTAAACATCAGCGTTGAGAACAAACTCGAACTACAGTAAATAGCCTACTGAATGCTATATCATTTCTATGCACCAGTTCACCGTCTGTCACCTTTGCATCTAACAACAGTCAGCCGGGACATCAGTAAAGTGGGGCTTAGCAAAATACCATATGGCACCGGTAATATATGACCCATTCTCCGTAATCTATAGATCACGAAGATAAAGAAGCACAAAAAGCTGAACCAATAACCATGTAGACGATTTCATTTACTTTACAATCGTGAACATAAATTGAAAGTAGTTGCCCAACAGCGAAGTTAGTTCAAAAAATATTTTCGCAAGGGCCGTAGATGTGTCCCGTTAAGAGTCTATCCGACTGTCTAATCATTTACTGCCGAAAATTCATTTTGCACACTTTTACAGGTAAATGTGACATTTTTGGCAGTGACATTGACGAATCTCCTTCACTGGGGTTTTCCGCTTACGATGTGAAATCACTGACGTATTGCGAGCTTCAGTGTATCGCACTGGATACTCCTTTTCAAATTGTACTTGAACAATATCCCAACTTCAAAGCCGCATTCGCGGAAGCACTCCACAAGGAATTGTCTTTCAATATTCGTGAAGGGTTTGATGCTTCTGTAAGTCACAGACTTATATGAACATTATTTTTTGTTTGAGTTTAGTACAAAACCAGACCGTCACATCTGATTTCATGATGATTACAATCTAGGGTGCGCGACTCGAAACAATGAAAGACGTGGTGTCATTTCTGACGAAATCATATAAACTCACTTATTATCAACCAACGACAAGTTCTAACCAGTTGTCAGCTTACACTATCCTAATTACAGTTCAAGATAACAGACGGTTAGCAAATATCAGACAAATGTATTGTACCTGGAATTCGTCTGTCTTCGCGGGAAGCACATACAAATTACCATTTGTCTTAGAATGGTTGATTCGGTCAAACCTGCCGTCAGTACATTGTTGCATGTGCATTGGTCAACGCCAGTCACGCACTGGGGACGATACTCGAAGGTTTATGTTGAACCACATAAAGTTTGCTGTATTTGTGACTATTCTTTGATTTCTAGTCCGATGGCTAATCTTTGAAATCACTATTCTAATGTTTTGAAAATGAAATAACATATGGCAATATGAAGGGCTATGTTCCGAGGTCACCTTTACTGCAACTTGCCAAAGCATAAAACAAACCTATAAATGCCACGCTTTCTTTAGTTCCACCATATGTCTGCAGACGACTGTAGAGGAAATTTTCAACGTAACCCAAAATTTTCCAAACGTTTCCCACATAAGCCGAATTATTTTTGCTTGATAATGAAGATGCAGAGTGAACCGCCAACAGTTACTGGTGTATATCTTCTGATTAAAACATGTTTACGTTAATGAGTTCTCTTATTCGTTTGATCACTTTCACTAAAATTATGTTTGCCTACTTTGCGTTTATTCCCAAACTTCCGACTTGAACTCCGATACAGTTTTCTTGCCAAGTTAGAATAGCTCAAAGCACAAGAAAAGACTTCGTGTTTACTGGAAAACACTTGGCATTTCTGAGGTTGAACCTAAACAAATGTGTTAGCTAAAAATTCTAACTCGGGAGGTAGGCAAACAGAGCACAAGATAAAAACACACCTTTACACTACCCTCTATGACACTGAAGGTGAGCAGTGAGGAGACATGGAGCACGGATAAACTGATACTACACTACCGGCATGATAATTCAACGGACAGTAGCCACTTCCAAATGTACGTTGCACATAAATTGCATACGAAGTGTTTTGATCTTGCTGAAACTTGCTGTACTTTTGTCTACGTGCTAAGAGTGAGTGCTAAAACAGCGACAATTTTCCAACTTCAAACGACCACTTAGTGAACATTAACCACATCAGTTCTGACGACTACCGACCATCCGTCTAGTCAAGGTTTATTTATCAAACATCGCTTATCGACAGAACCAAGTAGACTAGAGATGGATTTAAGTGAATACTTGTAAAAAATGTTTTGAGTCAAGGTCGAGGGCTATTTAACTTCTGGTCAGTGCAATTCGGATAATGTCGTGCCACTAGTTTCTTAATTTTCCCCAGAATTTGGTAAGAAACTAGCAGCAACAACTTACGAAATGAGGATGATCGATCGGACTTGTTAAAAAAAGAGATATCCTCACTCGGGTCACTATTGTCATGCCAAGTGCAGAGTGAAAACGAGACTCAATTGCGAAAACTTTGGACTTCGGCCGAATTCGAACTAGCCACAGAATCAACATGCCCAAACGTGTCAAATGCCTTCGTTGTGGCTTCGTAGCTCAGCTGGTAGAGCAATCGCCGCGGTGGGGCATGTTTCTTTCACTAGTTTGAGTCCAGCCTAGATCCGGATTTTTCGCCATTGAGTCTCTTCTAGATTATCAACTATTCCAAATCATTTGTCATTAACACAAAGCCATTAAGCAGTTTTTTGCTAACCATATGAGAATTCACTGTCTGGGGTTCCATCATGCCAAAAATTACCAAAGTACTCAACTCAGTTTAGTTAATCTTCCCACCATTATAAATGTAGTGTGTGCAAAGTCAAAACGGGTACCACTGGAACGCTCTTTAGAATTTTCACTTGGTAATGGAAAACGTATAATCCATACTGCGGAAACACATGCCTCCTGTTGAAGGAACACATTCAAACCTAGCAAACTCCCTGCTTTTAGTCAGGATATTTTGCGGTGAGGATAACTGCTTCAGCTTTTATCGTTTAATGTTTCGCCACCACTCCGTTGTCACGCATGATGTCCTCATCTCCTCTCATCTGCTGATATCTATTGGATTTGAAACACGGTTGCGTTGTTACGACCTTCAGTAACAGAGTAGCCTAACCGAACCCAAGCGTACATAGTTTGATTAGGGTATACTGTTCAAGAAGACCAGGATAACTTGCGGAGATCTTTTGACCTTATGGTTCCACATGACTCTAGTCCACCATCACAAATGTAACGTCACCTATACAACATTACCAGCAACAACTACTATTGACTTCCTCTTTCCGTTAACACTGGAACCCAACAAGAAAAATATGACAATCACTTCGACCGAAGGGTTTATTCTGAACACCATTCAAATCAACTAAGATAATTATTAAGTCGGGAAATCGTTGGAACTGTTGTAGACAATTGTAGTCATACTAACTGCAGTTAGCCATTATCATAACTTTCTACACTTTTTATCGTGTACCAAGTTATAGGATAACTCAAGGCAGAGGTCTTTACCGTAAACGAGTAATTTTTCAAAAGCTTACTAGCTAAGTGTTTTGATCTGCTTAATCGAGGTACACGAATATATGTTTCAGCTATGCGGTACAAAGTTTCTGGGTCGTTCAGTGTGATGTTCACCTAAAGCTCAACTGATTCAATGGACAACGGAAGGACATACTTGATGTGGTATCTTATTGCGTAGAACTATAGATCACTTCTATGAGCAGAATATCAAAACCGCATGAACACTGAGTTGTGGATAAATGGAACACTTTTGAGAACAACGTAAAGCGTGTTCGACGTCGACGAGTAATGATAGATGACGGCAATAAACCGTAGTTTAGAGCAAAATTCTGTAAGCTTACCATACAGGAGATATCAATTTTGTTGGGCACTGTACAGTTGAGTCGAGAAATGGCTTGCCTTACATAAAGCCAAACTGTCTGAGTATGTTATATATTCTCATTACTCTAGGAGGCTAATCCGTGTATTTCATAACTTGTTTTGTAACTTTCTGAATTCAACAATTTATTGTCGTATGAGCTATACTATGGCGGTACTGTAGCATACATGTAAAGCATAAGTATGGAAAAGAACAGGAATCGCACACTACGTAACACTTCCAGTGTCGAGCTGTTAGCGACTGCTTCTAGTCAAGTAATAACATTGCTTAGTATGCAGAAGTTTTGATAACTAAATCATTCAGGAAGAATAACACATGTTTATCTTACTTCCATCCGATTAAACAACGTTATAACAATTCGCTTTCATTTCATTAAATTAATCTCGATAGAACTGATGTAAAGAGAATCACAAACAATGATTATTCAATTTGTCAACAATGGAATGTGGTGATTTACCTCATTCTTGCCTAGTGAAATGAGGCAAATTCTTATAATGCTAAACTTCCAATCAACTTGACCTACAAAGTGTACACTTAGTTAACGTCTTTTCCGTTCATTTATTGTTGGTCGATTTAAACCTTAATTTTTCCTGATCAGTCGATTGAAGGGGATTTTTCTAATCTAATTGCTCTCACTTTTTATTTAGATTGCAAGTGAAATTCTACCGGCCATAACTTTAAAATCTGCATCACCACACTCTGATGATGTGCTCTCTTCGGAACCTTCGTTTGCTTCGTTCAGTATTCAAAACGAACAGACAAAGGAACCAGACAACGAATCTGGAAATCATAGATCAAAACCTGCTATCCATTCGAATTTCGGTTGTGAAGTAAATAACGAACTACATGTCTCCGAACCAGCTAACAGGCCTATGAGCACGGTTAATTTGAGGGATACAAAAACAGTGGAAAATAGTTCAGTAGAGCACACTAATCACATAGCTTTGGGTTCAAAATTGAAGGAGGCATTGAGCTTCATAGATGAATCAGTGAGCACTGAACAGACTGCATTCTGCGAGAATCCAAAGGTTTATGAGCCCAAATTCACATCAGTATACGAACAACAGCCAAGCAAGCAGTCAATCTCAAAAACGTCTGCTTCAGCATCGTGTCCAAATTTATGGCAACCGTTTGCTGTTTGGAATGAATACGAGGGAAATCCTATGTGAGTTTTTCGAATCATTCGGTGTCTCTGTTGTTAACAGTCATGCCTTACGCCGTCAGGCCAAATATGCGGAGTGCGATTTCTTCAATCTGTAAACTTCCATCGATTCCAATGAAATGTTTAATATTGTTTCAGCAGAGTGATTCCACTCTTATTTCCATTTTCACTGATGCGGTGATTTAAAGTTTTCTGTCAAAATGAAAAAATGTAACCCCTTGCTAACCCGAGGGTTTATTTGAAAAAATCTGCGCGACTATTTGTCCATAGCGATACAGGCCTCAGCTAACAAGATTTATATTTGTTCCTCTCGTGCTGATGTTATAAGTACAAATGATAAAATGGTTGCAATTCCACAATCACGCGAAGTACTAAATGATAGTAACTGATTCGTTGAACTGACGAGGTTTGCAGAACATTCGGAAAGTTCACTTAAACCTTGTTGTACAACGTCAGAAGAGCGCAGAGCATGGTTGAAAGGTTGCTTATAGCGGTATTTTTTTAAAAACCCAGCATTATGTAAATTGTGTGAAACACAACACAAACAAAAATGAAATCAAAATGCAAGTATTTGAGCATTACTTGAGCTAGAATTTCTGCAGGACACAAACATATTTTAACAACCAATAATTGGTTACCACAACTACAACTAGGGATCGTGCACTCATGTCTAGAAAGGTATGCTGCTTGGGGCAGCGTACCTAAGTCATCTGAAGTCATTTACTTCTTAAACGGGCTCGAGCAGATTACTGTTAGTACACAATTTCTGTGTGATGTAAGAATAGCTATTTTATTTCTTGACTTGAGAAAAGTGTCCTAACAGTTCACCTTTTTAGTCAAGGATGTAAATCGACTGACGCTGAGTAGTTGGAAGCGGTGGAGAATTTGGCAGTGGGTTTAGAAATTTTTTTTCAATTAGACAATAACTGGGAAGGTTTTAAATGAAAGATTGAATTTCAGTGAAATGCAAAGATTGCTTAAGTTCTTAAATTTGCGATTAAACGAAACAAAATAGTCTGTTTCATTTTGCCGTTTGTTGTTTACATGTATGTGTCACTTGGGTAAAATTTCATAAGTTTCGACCGGTTCTGCTGCAGTCAGAGAGTCGCGCAATGTGTTGTAATATTAGCGCGTCATGATTGTTACAACGTTCTCATTGCCTACTAATTGTCTCGTTCTAAAACCCATCCGCATCAACTGACCCCCTGAGCGTTAATCCTCATGTTTGTTTGGAGCAGACCATCTGGCAGATGACATAGGGTGTGAATTATTGTATAGATAATAAGTAGGTCTACATTTGATGAACCTGTAATCCGTTGAAAACTGAACTAATTCTGTCAGTCCTTCTGGATTGGGGATTACCTTGAGTCCCATAATTCTGACTAATTTCATTAAGTACCAAACCAGTGTTGAAGTGATGAACACAGCCTCCTTTTTTCGTTCCCAGATGGGAATGGGTTGCTGAATCAAGTATAACGGGAAAGTCTTCGGAGTAGAAGGTTCCATGAATTTTGCTAATGAGTTCAGAGCTTATATTGTTTCCAAACAATAGATGCGTACAGTCTGGACACAAAGTAAATGTATGTCATTGGATTCCTTTCTGTCATTGATAGGCGTAGATGAGTGTCGTTACGCTGATAGGCGGTGCAAGTTTGATGGCGGATACATAGTTGTCGTTTTCTAGAGACAAGTTGTCCCTTATGAACAATTGGTTTAGACAGTTCAAACCACGTTTTAAAATTTACACATACTTCAGATGCCCTACAACTCGCCAGAATCATAAGCCTACACCGTACGGCTGTGTCAATGAGTTGATGACACCAGTAGTTCAAAACTGAAAAGTATACACAGCGGAGGTCCTAAAGTGTGATAATTTCGGAAGGCTGCTATTGACTAGAAACCAGTCTGACAACTGACCTTTCAACTTAAAGTAAAGCCAAGGTTTAGTGGAATAATTCGTAAATTACTTGAATAATCCTCCAGCCAGATCGTAAGTATGAAGTCTTCGTGACAGAATAAAGTGGTCGACCTTGTCAAAACAGTTGAAAAAATCGAAACATATTATAACACTGAACATTCTCCCGTTAATGGGCGACTTCAAAAAGTCAACAAATCAGCAGATTTGCAGCGCATAAGTATTCCCTATGACAGTCAATCCTCTCGTTGATTAAAAGTTAAAATCTGTTTCTGTGAAACGAGGAAAGTCACTTTATGGACTCTGCATTTCTTTGGACATCTTTAGACGTAACGCCACTGATCGGTAATTCACTGGGTGTTCACCGAATCCTATGTTAGATTTAGGTGCAGCTGTGCTTAGAATTTCAGTAGACGTCAACCGAAAACGAACGGCTGGTACAGCTGTTGCCATTCGGTAGCGCAGCTTATAGAACTACAAAGATATAAAATCCGGGTCAGACAAACTGTGAGCTAGTGGGTATTGCAGGTTGATTTTGACATATGATAACAAATTGCGCTAGTACCAGCAGGCTTGCTAGCGAAATAATTCCTTGTGAATGAATACCGTAATGTTCAGGTTCAAGTTTCAGTGAGCTTTATTAACGCTGGGCGCACATATGTGCGATAAAGCATTCTTGGTACAATCTACCTCCACTTGACCGTGAACTTTCATTCTAAAACATGAATAGTTTCATTCCAGCTGTTCACTTCTAAGGTCACACACAACATTATCATGGGTTTAGCTGTCATAGTAACGACGGTGTTTCGAGTCAGGTCATACAGACAACCTGGTAATGACAGTCAGGTTAATGGTTAACTACCTTCTCCGTCATTCCAAGTGCACTTGGAAGCAAACTGAATTCGGAAATGGGTACGTAAAAGTGGGTAACATATGTAATTCTTCCCATCGGTATCACACTGATGTAACCTGAAATAAATGGGAATATAAATGAAATTACACGGGCGCCAGTGTCTGTAACAGGCTGTTTGTTTTGTGAGGAAACACGCCTTTGATTCAAGACCTGAAGTCAGACACAATTGAGAGGGCTACCGGTATTTCCGGAATGACACAGTTAACTGGTTAATACTGTCTATCATACTGAGTGGCTTTTGAAGTATCTAAGCCTATCTCATCAGGTTTTCTCGTTAATTGCATGTTCCGGGCAAACCTGCACATTATTTCTATTGAACCGAAGTATTTACAATCAGATAGAGTTTTGGCCTGGCCCTTTTGATTAAAATTTTTTTATCGGGTTCACTCTTGTCACAAGTTAAATTTGCACGACATTCGACATATATCAGTCATAGTTCCCGGTGAGTATTAGTTACTAAAGCACTGTTCAGAGGACCAACAATATCTCCAATTTCAGTCTCATGCAAAGCCATAAATCAGTGTTATTTACTGGTGATAACAGGACACTAGCTATCTTCTCCAAAACAAATGGCGATGACTGAATGTTATTCACAAGCTAATGCGGTTAATCATCCGGATGTGACAATTTTGTTCTGCTTTGTGTGAAGTCATTGGTGCAGTGAGCGAAACAGTTACATCATGAGAATGCTGTTGGTATTGGATTTCCGATTGCGGTGCGGAAGGGAACTACCAGTGGGCGCTGACAAGAGCAGATCTTCAGTCCAGTACCTTCGTTTTAGAAGGGAGAGTTGCAACTTCTCCCTCAATACGACAGCTGCGATCAGGTGTGAGTGATGTTCACTTAGTAGTTCAGAAATCGTCCGCTGCTTACCAATACTTGGTTGGGTTAGCCACCTTAAGAACGCCCTACTTTTCGCCGGATGTTTCATCTGTTTCCAATCCATAGATAACTTCATAAGCAAACACTGTTGACCCAGAACTAATCAGCTTTTTCACTCCCCACCCCTCAGGTGTTGAACGTGCAGCATGTTTGAGGCATAAATGCGAAAGACGACTGAATTATAAGCTTAGAAGGGACATAATCTTGAAAACCTCGAATTCAGCTGGATTCGAACTAGCAACAGAAATAACGCCCAGACGTGGCAAGTGCCCTACCATCTGAGTTACGAAGCCACATCAAAATCTCGAAACAGTTCCCATTTCGATTCGATAATATAAACTGAGCAATCACCAGTGGCGATAATTTATTTCAGCACGAACTGACTGAGGAATCCTGCACTGACAGCCAGTCTCATGGATCACTTGATGGATGTCACATGACACAGTGAGTTGTGCATATAACTGGCCTACATACACCGAAGTCAAGAAAAATAAGGCGTTGTATGGTTTATCGGACAGAAAGTTCAACCTGGTCGCCTGTTTAAGGGGTCCGGTAGTTCGTACTATGCCTGCTTGAGTATACAATGCAAACTGACATGATCAGATTCCGGGTAGGGACACTATACAAATATACACTGACGCAGTTTAACAAAAACAACATTATGGTGTTTAAAAACAAAACTGATCAGGTTTGCCTCATGGGCTAAAAATAAATAATCACAGGCGAAATATGGTTGTGTACCAACTTGTTATGGCATTTATTTGGTGAATATACCTTAATCGTTTCAACCATATGGCTGCTTTTGTGAGCAGTATGTTAGTGAATTCAGGTCTTCCATTTGAGTGAATAGCTGTCAGATACTTCAGAAAATTGATCGCAAATTCGTTTTAAGTTAACCAATAGAGTTTAACGACGCTTTGTCAAATAAACGAGCACATGACATGGATATATTGGTTGTGGTTACCCAATGTTTTCACCAAAGTTTACTGTAAAGTTGTATATCCCAAATTATAACTTCGGTATAACGTATAAAAAGTATTCCATAGATGGAAGTATTTATTTATTAACCAAACGGACGGGTAAAATAAAAGTGTCGAACTGATCAGCGTGCTCAAAACCAACATCGTAGTCATAGTGTATTATGCAAGGTAATACGATACAAATATAATTTGACTGTCGTACACAGTCTGTGCGAAACAGGTGCACACAATGTATTCGCCGACAAAAATTTGAGACACTGCATTAAGCAGTGGGTAGCTGGACAATGAGAAACTGTGAACCAATAAGTCGTTATGTATACTAATATTTTCAGTAGGCTACCTTCTGAATGTTAACTCTTCAGGTGAATAGCAATATTTATGTTTATTGATAAACTACTTAAAAATGTTGAAATGCTTCAAAAACGTTCAACGCTTCTTATTTTCTGGTAGATTTTGTCATCGTAAACCAGTTTCATATTATACTTCTGCGTTTTACGGTCCTTATGGACTATTTTTACAGAATAAACGTTATCGTTATCATCACTGTTGTAAACTACTTAGGAGACACAATATCAGAACCACAACATCAGAACCACATCAGTTTTATGGATTTAGCTTCCAGCTGCATATTAGTGTACCTCAGAGAACATATGAATGGGCAAGGCTTGAAATTAAATACACTGGATATAAGTAGAAGTCAAAATGACTTTGTGAATGCAACTGTCAAAACGAACGTCATTCATACTAGTCACATACATTGATCACATATGTGAGAATAATTCCACTGGCTTGCGAGGATGACAAACCATAATCATCTGGCAAATATATAAAAAATTGTCCAATTATTAGGCAACAGTTGCAACGTAGCCTTATAGAAGGTTAACAACATAATAAGTTAACACTACGATAGTATTTGGGAGATGTGTATTTCACATATGCGTGATCATTACACGACAGTGAACTTAAAGCACAGGATCCGGTTAAAAATGTCTGCATCAAACAATCCGAATTTAATGTTACGATTAACTGTATACCTATTTTAACCCAGAATGTTCGCTGAAAAACTATAAGGTGTTCTGCTGCTGATTAAATTGAACTCAGCATCGGCACATAAGTCAGTTGAATGTTAAGCTGTGGATTTGATTTTGAAATGGCTGGGAATTATTACTCACATGGAAAAGACAATCCTCAGCTTAATGATGGTGTCAAAAAAATTAACCGACTAAATTTGTAAAGCAGTGAGTTTCTATGAGTCAGTTGATTAACGTGGCAAAAGATAGTTTTATTTCTGTCAATCATAATCACAAAAAGGACAAAGCCAAAAGAAACAGCAGTCAAACTGATGCATAACAGTAGAATTGGGGTCAGTTTCACGGCGATGATACACTGCTTGTCAGCATATTTAGCAACCAAAGCGTTGGTTGGTACTACTCGAACAACGCAACTTCCATGAGTACCAGAAAATTCGGATTCTGAGTAAGTAGCAACACAGAGGATGATATCAATGGGCCACCAGGAGAGAAAGAAGATATGTGTAGCGATGTACCAATAGTTCTTCTGGTTCCATCAGTCGCGAACCAAAAACCCACAGATTATATCTAGTAGAGAAGTATAAACAGATAGAGGATGCGCAAGTGTACATTTACATCAAGTCTCATATCATCTACATCCCGGCAGTCTAACGGATTTCCTCAAACAATTTAGACAGCACAAAGCCAGCTGGTGAGTTCTCATCGGAATAATTCTGCTAAAGATCACTAGCTTCTAACTCTGGTTACGTAATAAAATTTAAACGGAAGAAAGTAGTGACACGTGGGCATTACGTGTTCAGAAAGAGTTGGAGTTACGGTTTCGAACAACGAGATCATTGGTTAGAGATTTCTGACATCAGTATTTGTAAGCAGTTCAAGAGATGTTCAACTAATCATTAAGGTAGCTTTAGATCTGCTCTCTCTATCCAAATAGTATTGTTTTCGCAAGTAAACTTGTAGAATATGTGAGAGATGGACTAATTTGACTGCATTAGGACTGGGTTTGCTTACGTCAGTTTTAACTGTTGTTCCTGCTGCCAAGAGCTCTTCTTACATAATCATAGGTCTTGTTAGTAAGATCAACAAACGGATTGTGAACATCACTCAACATTTGCGCTTATGAAGTGCTGGCTAACAAGATCTACAATCTTGCAGAGTCGGCCTCAGTGACCACGAACGAATTGGTGGACAGCTGTTTCGAAGTGACTGGGTCTCAACAACACCATGCACGTCGGAGTATCGAAAGCACTTCCCATGAATAACTGGCAGATTGTGGTCCAAACTCATCCACAAGCCCACGGAGTTGAGGTCACTGGGGTTGCAGGGAAATACCTGGATGAGTGGATAAGTGTTTAAACTACAGTCTGCCACTTATTCACGGGTAGTACGCTCGATTTTGTGGCGTGTGTGGTGCTGATGAGACCCAACTGAGTCGGCACAGCTGTTCATCTATTCGCTAGTGATCGCCGGACCCAAGTGCTTGCGAAAATCTTTTTCAACCCCTACTGACACCCTAGTGGATTTTTGCTTATTTTTACACCAACCACAAGTATCAGCAGACCGATTTCAACCCATGAGTGAAAGGATGCGCAGTAGTTAAGGAAAGCTGTCAAAATCCACAAACTTTGAGCCATGCAAGAGAGTTGAAACGCAGTAACTTAACCATGCTGTATCAACAGGCCTTACCACAAAACGTTTCATCGATAGTTAGGGCTGGAACTTTCATTTCCTTTCGGAAATATACGGGTTGCCTAAATTGATAACATTTTTCATCAGGTATTACAACAACCTTGGAAACACGTCCTAGGTATAGACAGTGACCAAATTGTACATTTTATCGTCACAATTGGGACAGAATTTATAAGCCGTTCCATTCACACCATGAGATTGCTTTCCTGTTGCTTTTATTCTCTTCATTCTACGTACGAAGAAGTACAGTAAAATAT
>JTDE01000061.1:62646-78407 GCA_014338405.1 Paragonimus skrjabini miyazakii | reverse complement strand
GACTCATTCCAGCTGTTGTTCCCTTTCTTTCCACGACTGCTAAACTGGTTAATTATGTCAGACGACTGTTTTCTCGCGGCGCCGCCAAGTTACCCAGATTCTGGTCACAAATCCAACGAAATATTGAAAATATTTATGATCAGGTGTTGTCAACTTTGTCTGACTAGGTAGCTGTAAGTATTCCTATCATGAAGGACCAAACTTAGTTGAAATTCCAAGCCTGACAGTCGGAATAACGTATGGTGCATAATTCGATCGTCAAAAGGTTGACTGAGCATCTAGATGTCATAATTCGACAGAATAAAAGAAGGCGGATGACGCAGCGATCAACATCCTCGCAAGGACGCCACTTCCCCTTCTTATGTTAGCGTGGACAAACACCACCGCTTAGTCATATTAAGAAGGAAACGTTGACTAAGGGTGTTAGTTTAGGACACCTTAAATGAAACGTATGGGCATTATATGAAGGTGAGTTTAACTGCAAGTAAGATTCAAAACTTGGTAGTCACAACCCCAATAGTTTAAAAAATTCGAATCCATTCGAATGAAGTTTCATTTTATGCTTCTGGATCCTGGACTACTAGCCACTGATGAAGCCGTCCAACATTTAAGCATGTAATCATATCCCACGTCCAACGTATGGCCTTGTACGAAAGTTTGAGTGTGTACTAGCTTAGAAACTTTTGTTAAGGTGTTATAGATTAACCATAGATTCTTCACGCCTGGTGCTTGACCCCTACATGACGATTTTGGGATTGATACTGTTCAATTATGGGGCATATGACCGAAGCATAACATATTTCCTCGCAAGTCTTCATTAGTATGGACTTTCCAGCAACATCCTCTCGTGAAGGAGCGTCACACTCAAATTTCTTCGTCGTAATAGCTCGAAAATGGTGCATGTCTGCCATGACTAAGATTTTGTCTTCGATCCATGAGCAAACGAAGCAGCCGTATTGAGCATTGAGTAATCGATTTCATGTAATGTCCAACCAAATGAACTTACCCAAGAGCTCAACCATCTTAGGATTTTTTGAAACAAACGTATCACGTACACCCGTTGAAGAGTTTATTTCTCATTTTCTTAGTTGTTGCGGCTGGAACTAAAAATCGGTTTCAACAATAATGAGAACATACAGTCTTTAATACAGTCAAAATAAACAAACTATGGTCTATCTAATTTAACAAGTTCATTTTCCCATATGTGCTATAAACATTCCAGAGATCCACAATCGTTAGGTTTGATGATTGTATCAGAAGTTGATAACTGGACATAATTATAGTGCAAACGTTTGTAGTTGCGCCTTCAAATCGGAAATCCACACTTGTGCATCTATAAACCAATTTGCATTTAGTTAGGTAAATCCCCCATATCATGCCCTACATGGAATAGTTTATGATCCATCCCCTTAAGGTCACCAGACCCCCCAGTAACCTGATGTGATTTTTCTGTTTTCTACCGAATAGCTTAAGATATGACAAATAAGAAATGACAACTTTAGCCTATATAATTCCAAAAGAAGAAAGTGCGTCAGAAAAAATTTCCTGTCGTTTCACAAGGAGTAAACAGGTATGTGTTTGACAAAGCATCAGCTGACGATGTCACTCTTGAAGTCTGCCAAAGTTACCTGCAGTGATTTTGCTGTTATAGCTAAGGCTAATCAATATACAAGTCTAAGAGCACGTGACTTGTCTATAGCCTTTAAACCAACAGGCTTATCTGATTAATAGTTAGCAATATAAAATACGCCTTGATATTGCAATCATTCTAGTGTCACCGGTATTCGCGAAATGACTATCGATTTGTATGCCCCAGCAGGATCAGTGCAAGACTGAAACGAATTTTTTTAGGGTAACATGATCTATTTCACACATGCGTCCTGTCGATGAAAAGTAGAACTCTAACAAGATTACCCCAAAATCCTTGATTATTGATATACCAGCCGGAACGAAAACCGGTTACCCATCCTAAATAAACTAAACGAAACTAAGTTATTCACCAAGTTATTACCAAAAGAGACTGTTTAAAATACTGACTTCCCTTGATCGAGTTCACCAGTAACGATAGAAGACATACGCTGCGAGATGATAACATTTCCTATACTCTCTTCAGTCATGAACGTAATACATTAGAATGTATGAAACATGGAGGTAGCGACAACAATAAGAACAATCAGCGATTGGGTTTGCATGAAGCAAGGACTGTTATCAGTTCCAGAGCAGACAAACTGCGTGAGTCAACCGTTTGTACACACACAAGACCGGAGGGCGAGTATTGATTAGCATTGCCTCGGAGAAGGTAAAAATGCGCTGCTCACAAATGGATATCCTCAGAAGTTCATCGATATTCACAGCCAGAAAAGACTGATCAAGACTGTCGTGAGTACGGTCCCTAAGAAACGGGTCTTTTTGAACCTACCTATCAAAGGCAATCATATCACAACTGACGTAAGTTAAAAATTACAGTTTACTGTAACTCGGACGTACCCTGCGGCTGAAGTACGGTTAGTACTCACAACTAGGAGTGCCGCTCAGCTTATTCATACTCGTGGCCAACCGACATGTTCTGTCTCACATGTAATCTATCAGTTCACTTGCAGTTGCGGTGACGTCTATATCGGCAGAACAGATCGGTGCCTACGACAAAGAATGGCTGAACATATACCTAAGTGGTTGATGCGCGCCATGATGCAAAAGGCAATGGCAACAGAGCGAGTGAGACGAAATCCGACCGCATCCATTGCAAAGCACATCACGGAAACAGGTCACGTTGTTGACCCCGCCAACTCGTTTCAAGTAATGTTGCGTAGTCGGAATCTGAAGTGGCTTGCCTCCTCCGAAGCAATACTAATCAATACTCGCCGTCCGGTCCTGTGTGTGCATAAACTGTTGAATCACGCAGTTTGTCTGCCCTGGAACTTAAAACAGTCGTCGTTTTGTGTAAATCAAATCGTTGACTATTTCTATTGTTGTCGCTATCAGCATGCCACATATATTCTAATGTGTTTTTGTGTTCGTGGCTGAAGAGAGTAAACAAAATGAAAACAGATTGTGAAAGTTACGACTTCGATGAGCACAATGATGTTATCTTCATTCGTTTTTTCTTTAGCGAATAATCGAAAGTCAAACGGATTTAGTATTTAGTAAGAGGGTGTAACAGCTGAGTAAGCAATCGGTGCTCTGTACTAGATCGTTAAACTACAAAACGGATTGTTTCCGCAGACCAGTTCTTGTAACAGGTTAGTGTTACTTCTAAATATTTGTAAACTTTGCTTGTGACTTGAAAAGAGGCACATTTATGACGTGGTACTATGTGAGACCCTGGCATTAACTGTAGGCAATAAAATCATTAATCAGTTCAATGATTTACGAGGAGATATTCAGAGGAAGCAACCAGATTGTGAGACCAAGCAGGAGGAATACGAACGTGCAAGAACCTTTCAGTTTTTTTTGAAGAGTTTACAGGAGGTTCAGTCGTTCTGCATCCATTTTTACACTTCCAACTAAATAACTACCGAAAGCACGTCCTTAGACCTGTTTGAATACTAGTTAAGATAGATGCCTAACTATACTAAGTAATTATTGCCCAGATTCTAATTATATAATCGATGGATAACTTGACGGTAAATCGGTGAGTTGACTGACTGAACATTGAAATCGTGACCTTCGTATATTTCATTGTGTTAGGCAGTATAGATCATGAGGATTGCCTCTAGTGAATGTTTCCAAAAACACTTTTTGTGTACTAATCTGATTAGGAGTTTCTCTTATGGTAAAATCGTTTGCAAACTTTGTTTCAAAATGTTTACTCTGTTCAAGATTTGTCATCAGTGTAGCAAAAATACGAAATTTAAAAATATATCAATCAAACAATGCTAGTCTTTTTGACCATCCCTGACAGACTTCACAGCTGTTTTCATTCTCTTGGATTATACTGACATCATGTAGATCGGATTGTAGTAACAACCACTCGCGAATTCGTTGCAAACAGCATTCTGTGCACTTAATTGTCAGAACATGAGGTTGCAGTGAACATAATTTTAAAAAGTTTAATGGATTTCATTCCACAGTCATTTAGTTTCTTTTCCTTCATACACCAAAATAACTCCACAACCTGCAAACTGAAAATCCTTCACCAAAGCCCCAGAAACTATTGAAGGAGGTTTTCCAGGTAGCGGGCTTGGTAAACCAGGGAATCAAATCCACGATTTACGGATATTATATCAAAACCGTAATGCAGACGCGTATCCACTTGACGGTTTTCAAACCAACTTCTAACGTTTTTTGGACTACAGCAGAAATTTGCTAGTTTTCACACCAACCACTACTGGCTGGTTGATTTGTGTCCATTTCAAAAACGAAGTGTGTTAACTATCTTGCTCTTGCAAAAACAAAAATTTTCAAACCCCTGGTCAACTTTCTACCAGCTACGTGTATGATGAGTGTAAAAGCTGAACGACAGATTGCTCGTAAGGGTTTTCCAATGTATCCCAGTGAGTTTATAGCCTCACTTATAGTAAAAGAGTAGGCAATCATCCGCATAATTCAATACCTACAATTATCAACACGTTGTATTGAAGCTGTTTGTCTAGCCGTGATGTGGTATCTTGACGCGATGTTTAAAATGGCCCCTTGTTATATCTTCTCTTTTGTCAGGGCATGGATAAGTTATGAGTCCAGTTGATTTTCATCACAGGTTTACAGAACCATTTATCCCTAAGGTCTTAACTTAAGTAAAATCGACCGCTGCAATTTTGGATAGTGGACGGGAAATGTGAATATACGTGAAACCGCTTTTCGCTTTTGATCTCTTCATATTAACTACTTTCATTGCTTGGACCATATTTAAGAAGCCAAACTGCTTTATAAGTCAAACTTGAATATTTGTAGCTTTTTCGGTCTCAACTATTTAGTCACTGGTTCTAAAACCATCACTCGAAGAGACACAGTTAACATAACGTTTGGGTTTTATTTCACCGATCAAACATGTCTTACCGGTCACAACAGTACAAGTGAAAATTTGAACTTGTGCACAAGTTCTATCACACTGCTTCACCTACCGACACGTCATATAAGATTGTTGATATGACCAGTCTGCGTCCACTACGGTGTCACTTAAAAGAGATTTATAACATTGGATACTAACCTACGTAATTAGTTGGTTAATTTTTTTCATTCAGTTCGTTAGGCTTACATTCACGCAAGATTTGTGATTCAGGTAAGCAACCTAATCAGCTAACGACATCATTGAATAGGAGTCAACGAATCCTAGCTGAACTGATCATCCCATCAATGGTGTGTAAGAAGCTACCAAGTCAATGGATAGCCCACTCAAAGAGGATATCCGTGCACAAACATTGCAAGGTTCTGATTGTTCATTATCTTTTGTCATGAAGAACAGATTTCAAAATTAAATTGAAAGAATGAACATTCTAAAGGTAAGGAATAAAAAGAAGAAGGATTTGGAATAATATCATTGTCAAAACTGTTTGATTATCCATGGCCTGTGTAACTGATGTGGTGGCAGTATTGTTGGAAGGTGTGTGATATTTTCCGTTCTTGTCACTCCAAACTTTTTACTTTATGTGATTGTCCATCATATTGATGTCAAGTACCACAACTGTGTTTTTACAAACCGCAATCACAGTGAACGTCACGAATAAGGTTTGTTCTGGTATTTGTAGCTTCTCAAACATTAAACTGTCAAGAAAACGAAATGCTTTCTGAAAAATTCTCGTTTTTTTGACCGTGCCGAGCACAGTGCACATCAAGTATGAGTAGTGGATGAGTGTGAGAATTTCCGTTTCACTACAGCTGCCACGAGAAAAATCCAAATGATCATTCCGGTCATTTCGTAAAATCTGCATCTCAGTTAATGAGGGAAAAAGTCAAGGCTGAACATGCGTTCAAGAGAGAATAGTCGGCCGCTGGAGAATGGACAGACTGTCACCTTAGGAAAATCACCTACCCCTACCTTGGAATGGAATACCACTATCCACGCTACGAGCCTCATTCTTGTTCATCGTTTCCATGCACTAATCGAGTATGGCACTGCTAATGTTTTCAATGATATTGCCGATAAGTTTGCGTGAAATAAGAATATGTTTAACTAAACTCGAAACATCTAAACCCCTGAAGCTAAGCAGTAGTGTGGACATGGCAAGCTGATGTATCGTTGATACGTCTACACCACTACCGAGTGTTTTGAATGAGAGTGGTATTCACGCTCATTTTCGAGTGTGTTGCAGTGGATATTGAACGCAACTAACGAGTAATTCATCACTGCAATAAAATATTGTCTCAATAGATAACCGCGCCACTGACAATACACCCGGACATGGTAACTTCATCGGGAGTCAAATAGGGTTGCAATCGGTGGTCAGTGAAGGCTTCACTTCTCTGGCTGGTTTGGTTCCATAAATAGATCGACCTGTCGGATCCGGTCAGTTAGTGGAATGTATTCACACAGGTTTGAATGGTTTATCCACTAAGTATGAATGCGGTACGTTCGTTGTTGTTGACAAGTATTTTTGTTTAGTTGCAAGCCGGCTATTTCCAGATTGTTAGAAGTAACTACAAGCACCACAGGGTGACGCTTCGGATGTCCTACCTACTAAACCGATTAAACCAAGTTCAGACGTTCACTGGATTGACATATAACCTATTGGCGGTAGATAAAATGTAATTCCAACGAAAGTTTTAACTTCGTGTCCTGTTTCTTAACACTATAATCAGCAGTTTCGCTCAACCCACTAACACAATTAAGGATGGTGGGCTGCTTCTACAAAAACCGCATTGTGACGTATCAGAAAGCTACCCTGTTAATGTACAACCACTCCCTTTTGGTTGACTTCTCTAACAATTCTCGTACAATTCAATTTACTTTTCCATTGTCCTCAGTACTAACCTACCAAAAGTTGATTCCGTTATATTCGTCGAATCATGAACAACCCGCTGGAGAGATCACGATTTAAATTGAGTTAACACCGTTGCAGTCGTTTAGCTTTTATGAAAGAAAGCACTATACCAGAAGGCCACTCTTTATAGAAATCGACACAATTGTGTATCGTTACAGCGGATGGAGCGTAGGTCTGCATGAATCAAACTACTACTACCATTGCTCCAGTGACCACACATTAGATAAACCGAAGAGTTTTTTTACTCAAAACCTCAACAGCATTCGCTTGTGGCAAATGCCAAACAGCAACAAGTGAAAAATATTCTTCAGTAAGCCACTCCTTATGAACATCCCTGAAACAACCCTATACCTGGTTGTGTTTTAGTTCAGACATTTGTCCCAAAGACTCTGATTAAGGTCACTCAGTTCAGGGAGTTAGAAGAAAATTTTTTTATCGACTGCAGTTCTATTCCATAATTTTGCATATTGTATCTATTTTACCTTTTCAATGTTCCACGTTCTACTGTCACCCGACTTTTGTACTTTCATAAAAATTAAAAACTGATAAAAAATGAAATCGTTTGAAGTATGTGGTCTCCGATAACCTGATGGACAGCCTGCTTTAGAAGACATTACTTTCAGTTTGAAACGTAACGTGAGTTGTGTTCCTCGAACTCCGACAAATAACTTTAGATTAGTTCTTTAATTGGACTCATTTCTGTATTAATTAGCATAAAACACTATCTCTCCTCTACAATGCGTGATGCCTAAGATGAATATTACGACACAGTCAGAATGAGAATCATAATTAACACCAAAAAGTGCAGGAGTTTTCTTGATGGGTCGCTAGTGAACGGTAATTTTGACATAGTCAGACTTAAACCAGTATTTAAAATACGTCAGTGTAAATAAGAACACCACGTAATCGTTACCTCAAAGTACACAGCAACGTAACGTCCTTCAAAGGTTGCCGTGATTGCTTTCTACGACACCCCTTGTGGATCAGACCACACATTCGTGCCATCGTGTTAATGTGTGGCTAGTTTGTGACCTGTCAGCTGAGGAACAGAAATGGCTAGCGGGATTATAAGCACAGCGCGCGTACAACGGTGAGGCGCTGTTCTAAATGCGTCCATACTGTAGGTTCTACATTCCAAATGCCGCATTTCAACGTAGCAGGGAGCACTGTTTTACCTAGAGGCCGCCGTGAAAAACTCAGTGTTTAGCATAAATCTATTACATAACTTTTACTCACAGATAACGTCTGTTTGTTATGGATGGTCGTGTAGTTCATATAAATCGTCTAGACTTGATTATATCCTTTTAGATGTGCGGTTCGCTCAGTCCTCTACTCAGGGAGTGTGTACCTGTAAATGTAAGACGATCAGTTGGAATTCGAGAAAAAAAGCTGTAGATAACTTTTTATGAGGCGTCAATAATGTACAACTTGTAATTGTCTAGTCCGATGAGGAAACCTAGCAACCGATGAATGAAAACTCTCACAACCAAGAAAGTTTGCTGTTAGAAAGTCCGTCCTGAAGAAGATGTGAAGTTGTGTCAGAGAAGAAACTCTGTCTCACTTTTGAGACTTATAACTCAGCATCGCTCTTTATACTTCCAATAAGTACATTGAAAAGCGGTTGATAACTGATTCTAATATAATATGCAACGTGGACAACACAAACTTTGCAAACCTCAGCATTTGAAACAGTGCATTGAAGCCGACAGCGTCGTCTCATTTGATGCTGGATCGTTTACAATCGACAGGCCAGGTTGAGACAAAAAGGTAAACAGTAAAAGAACTGCGGTTTTTAAAAAGTGACGGAATGGCACGAGTTGTTACGGAGTAACCCGGCAATAAATTTCAGTCTCACATGGCTTGCGTACCTGTAAGTTGACCACCTAGTCATTTTAAACGCCGTCTAAATAACAAATATAATACGATACATTTCTGTTCAACAGGCGATTATTCCACAATTTGTCAACTCAATATCTAGCGTTTTGTCCCATGATATCCGGTTAGCATTTTTGCACTGTAGTCTTTAGGATTTAATATTGCAACCTAAATTCCGTACGCAATGTACGTCTTGTGTCTGGAGATTTAATTTAGGCCACAGTGCCGACTTAACATGACAGCTTCTTGTCTTACTTCTTAAGTTGTGGAGCAGACAATCGTTACTGAATGCTGCAACACAACCCATGTTTTCGATTTCCCCCTCAGATAACATTGCTTCTAAAAATATACCTTTTCGTCTCGTCAGTGGTGACTTCGCGTCTGGCATGAGTGAATAATTTCTGCAGTGATGCGAGAGCAAACAGAGTCAGGAAACTTTGAATTTGAGTCATCCATTCAGAGAATACGTTTTGATTTTGGACGGGTTATACTAAACCGTAATTTCTGTGTTTGTACACAACACCATTATCCACTGGACGACTTGCAACCCCGTGTTAACTTAGTGCAACTTGTGGTGTATATACACGTTTATAAAACTTGTCTTGTTCTGTTTGATTTGTTAGGCGATTCTTTGGATATCGTCAAGTTTACTCCCAAACCAGTTGGGAATATCACATGGGGGGAAACTACTAGTTATTGCTAAAGGCTCTATCAATTTATTCACGAACTGTCTCCAATATTTCGATTAGCATTTTTGTTACATCTGAAAGCCTTAACGTTTCTGACCAACAAAATATACAAAGCCAATTTGTTGTAAAATTTCAGCTGTTTCTTCATTCGTGAAATACACCCTGGACAACCTTATTTTCGACTGACAGCAAACCGGGAATAACCAAACTGAAGCTCAGACAACATTTTACGCTCCTATGACTTGACAGACTACTCAGCTTTTTAAATCTCTTCCCAAAACCTCTTTGAAGAAAATAACGGAAAACATAACCAAAACTTTCCGTGAGTTTCCATAAAGACCTAAGAAGTAGATGACAGGATAACCCACAGTTTGAAACATTATATTCAAAAGTATTCCGAATTTAATGCCTCTCTTTTTGAAACATGTGAAAAAAACTCACATCATGGAAAGATGCCAGCGAGTTAAGGGAATATATGCATGAATAATAATATTACTACTGAATACTGAGTGAATTCTATGGTAGCTGATCACCCTGAAGAAATTCGCTTATCTTTTTTTTCTTTTCAGAAATTATGACGGTTTCGTTTTGTAATATACATATCAAGCCGCAATTTGTGAGCAGCAAATGTCAACCTTGTGAATATTACGTAAAAAGTAATGTGCTCATATTGGACGTGAACTTTTACAAGCTTTTAAAAAAAACACTTTTCAACCTTCCAAGTTTCAACGAAATAAACGACATAGGCCACTCGTGCCAACATCCGGTTTTCTAGACGGTTGGCCTTTCGTAAATTATTTTGTAAAGTTCTGACTGCGGCTTTTGTGTTTTCAAATACCTCAGAAATCTGAAAATACATTGGCCGCCAAGCCGCTGATATGTTCTGGTGTTTTCGAAATTTGACGATGAAACTTTCGGCAAGAAATACTCAAGTTGTATAAATGATGAACCAAACGGGACAGTTGTTACGGCAGCACTTGTGGATACCCAAAAGTCACCTACCTGCATTTTTGAGATTTATTCGACCTGAATACGCTGGCACTCGTAATCAGCGTACCGTCCACCCTGAGCTATCTAAAACACACCCAATAATTCCACCATGAACAGATCATTTACGTAAATCGCCGCTGCGTGAACTTCATACAAATAACCTTC
The DNA here is from genome assembly GCA_014338405.1 of Paragonimus skrjabini miyazakii. Taxonomy (NCBI): domain Eukaryota; kingdom Metazoa; phylum Platyhelminthes; class Trematoda; order Plagiorchiida; family Troglotrematidae; genus Paragonimus; species Paragonimus skrjabini miyazakii. The sequence continues at coordinate 67,771 of JTDE01000061.1, read as the reverse complement.
CTGGAGTTTGGAAAGAGCAAACCCACCAATTTCTCACGAAACGTTACTTTCCGTAAGACCTCGGTTGATATGCATGATCTCCATGCAAATGCAAAATTTTCGGAAGACCAAAAGTGGACCAGAAAAACGATGAAAGTAAGTGTTCTGCTCTAAACAACTTGTTTCAATTATCGATCCAGAGGAATGTCAAACACTGTCGTCTGCATAGTGTAATGAAGTGCGTATTTCTAAAGAGTTCCTAGTCCCCCTGGGCATCTTCCCAAGTTTAATTTATGCTTCAGTCCCCCGCACTATGAACACAACACACCTGTGCACAGTTCGAAAGGCACGACCGAATCTTCGACAAAAATTCAACTAAGCTCTTCCAAATTGTTTTACTTGTCTCAATCACAACCTCGTGATTCATGTTTTTTCAGTCAAAAGAAGTTTTATAAAAACTGAGATGTGGTAGCCAAAATAGTTAATTATTCATGGTTAGCTTAACAGATCATAATAACTGTTTTCAAATATATCCAAACCATCTCGGCTCATAGATCCCAAGCTGCATTTAACTCGACAGACACCACGTCGAAGTTCGACGAAAAGAAGGAGAACCATCACGGCAGAGAATCAGACCGTTAAGGTTTTTAACCAAAAGTAAGTACATGAGTTTCGATCAATTTCGGCCTTGGGCCTAAAAAAGCGTATTAGTTCTTGAGCATATCGTTCACATCCGGTGTGATCACCTTACTAAGAACATTTCCAGTAAAATCAGCTTACAGTGCCTTACATTAGGCATACGTGCTCTACTTGAAAGTGACACGACTCCAAAGAAATTGCGTGAATACGGTTGACTGATTGGTATTCACCTTCAACACAACAGTTTGTATTTTAATACGAATCACCCGACAGTTTAGTCTTTTGGCTTTGCTGGGGGCTGCCACCACTTGGACAACAATGGAACTACTAGTGACAGGTTGACGAAAAAGTTTTTCACTCTGGTATGCCCATAAAGTCTGTATATCAGTTTCGATGAAAATTCCTTATCTCCTATCCTCCGGACACAAAGGGTTGTTGACACCGTCGAATATTAACTACAGAAAGTTTCGCAAGATTACCAGCACAATATTTAAGAAACTAAATCTTCACTTGCGCTTTGAAATTAAGATTTAAAGTAAAACGGAATGGTCATCTTTCTTATGGGTTGCATTGATCGAAATCAATATTTTAGGTACGCTTGGTTGTGTATTCACAGGAGCAATATTTATTCAGACGCGATGCCTCTCATAAGCAGTTCAGACCCAATGAGAAATTTTACGAGATTACAACTAAACTCTACTGAATAGTATAAACACTGATTGGCCACAACAGCGATATCACGCTGTTATTTTCTTTGGTTTTTTTACCTATAGAAAAATCGCACGACGATTAACATGCTAAATTTTTGCCCCTTGAACTTAAACTATAAGCCGTTTCGTACCAACCGTCTCATGAAAGATAAACGTCAGAAATACCTCCATAAACGTTACATTTTTATACAGTGTTATATATTCGACCCAGCTAATTGTGATTTTAGGTCATGGTAGACTAAACGAAATTTTTAAAAAATGGCAAAATATTTCACGAATTCCCCAGAACTGCTTATCTACTCGGTTTGTTAAATGTTTATAACGTTAGGTGCCGTCTCTTGTGAACACACTGTTCAAGGACTCGCATAAGCTTCAACTTGAATTTAGAACCTCTACGCCAACAAACTTGAATATTTTGAAGTAGGCAAAGCCACTAAGAAGCCGGGCGAAAATCTAACTTGCTCGTTGTCCTAAAGATTTGGAGTTCAGAGTAAAGTGGTCTGCAGGTTATGCTGTGGTTATAGCGAAACCGATGGAAAAACCAGCATCTACCGAAGTTATGGACAACAAAATGTTCACGGATATTGATAGGGTGTTCCAACGCCTAAGCAGAACTAAAACCGCCCTCTATCTAGACTACAAGGGTAATCCAAGTGGCTTGTTCCTGATAAATCTTCAAGGATAGTGGAAAAGTGGCACATTTTCAAAAAAAACAGTCTTTGAAACCGAGAATAAAAATTGTTTCAGTACAGTGATACTCATGAGAAGAATTGACTGAGGGTTTCAGTGGTTACCTAGTAATTGCCTCCTAGAACGAAGTCGTTCAGTCCCTGTTATAACCTTTTTGTACTACATGTTGCCCTTCTCGACCACTTCGTTCTTGGCATTTGCTTTTTCAGTACAGTCAACCGCCAGTGCATTTCATAAGGTTGTATTATGATCACCCATCTTGAAAAGAAAATAGAAAATTGCCTCACACAGCTTGTGCCCCTGTTATTCAGCAGGAAGTGAAAGGCCAGATAAAGAAGAGAGCATGCTGTGTAGGGCGGTGACAAAATTAGGCGTGAACAAGTCATGCGAGCAATATTATCAGCCAAGCGGAGAAAAGCAATCCTAATCTTCAACCATTTTTCCACATTTTTATGACAGCTTACACACGAGAATGTTGAATCTTTATTTTCGAATTGTCGCAGTTTTGGGTATTATTTTTTTACCATAATCACCGGCTTTCCTATTTTCGTTGCCCGTGCTTGCAGAATCATGAGTAGTTCAACGTAAAGCTTCCCCCTGAAAGTGATATTTCGCTTGAAAAACGTTCAAATAAATAATACAACTTCAAGCACTTTTAAAAATCCCTTGTCTAGTGTTTATCCACGCAAACTCTACATGACTCAAGCAATTTTATGAAGACACCATACTGATCTCAGTCTCCTCTCGAGCATTCACATATCTGGCATACTTTACCAAAGACGTTTTGGAAACCAGCAATTATTTGCCAAAAGTTAGCGTACCCTGACTCTTTAGTCATGTCACTGGCTTCCTCCCGAAACATTTTGCGGAAATTGGAGACAGTGTTGCATCTGGCATTCACAGATCAGTCGTGGAGTATGTGGTCTAGACCACAATATCGTACCCTCAGTTTGATCATCTTTCGAGTTACGTGAATACTCGGACTTCAGCCATAACCAGCTTCTTTATCACGTACCACTAGGTTCAGAGCCTCAGCTGTGCATAGTCCAGCGAAAATGTATGTTGATCTTGATGGGTTTCTCCAGTTTCACCTTGATTGTAGGATATCACTTTTTGTGTTCGACCTTTGTGCTGCATTTTTCATCGGATCTACTGAGGATTCACGAAGCAGCCAGGCAGCCAGTGATTGTTGCTTCCGGATGGCCCACCAAATGGCTGATCGGAAATCTCTCAATCGGTATTTGAAATTGTTGAACACTGTGTTGCTTACAACAACTAAATCCTAGATTCCTCATCCGCAATTGATAAAAATGTGTAAAATAAGCAAAATTTAAGTTCAATTTTTCTCAGTAGTATTCATCAGTGTTTTATCTGTTGAAATTGGCGGGATATTTTGAACATCATATTTTAAAACGACCGGAAAGCCCCAATATTACTCACAAGCGAAGATGGCTGATCGCTTCTGAACGCGGAAATCCAATCTTGTCTGATGGTGAATCAGTGATTGTCGATTGTGGTTGTCGATTCGTTCATCTAATAAGCACGTGAATCGAGATTCAACCAAGTGGACGGGTGAGTTCTAATCCGAATTGAACTCTGGCCGATCGTTCCTCTTCGAAATTAGTTGGTTTATTTCAGCTCAAAATCTGGGTTTACATTTAAGGTTTTGTTCAGGTTATGCGAATCAACTCTTAAACTACCCAAAAACAGTCAGAAGCGATCGCTGTCAGATTCTACAATCCCCAAATGTGCTCCCAAAGGAGATTCATACCGGCCCTACGCCTCCCGTGGCCAACCGTGTGTACACCGTCTGAAACAAAATCGTCAAGTAACTCGATTAACACGTTATCACACACCGATTACATGATTCATATAAACACAACAAAATCATGCACACAAACAAACAAACCCGCCACCACCACCACCCGGGTAGACAGTCATCCACAGTTTCCATGACTATTAACATTGCGTATAACTATATTCCTGTCTTATATGTCTGATAAATCTCTTGTAATTGTATATGCCTAATGAGAATTACCGAAAGCAGCTGTTTGCAACCTTGACATTTTGAAGTCCTATTGCCAAATGAACGTGGAAATCTCCAACTATCGATTGAGAAATAGCTTTGATGAAGGATATCATTTCAAAGCCTTTCCGTTGTCACTTGGATTTCTAGTGCTAACACTGTTATGGATAACATTACAGAACACCGTCGTTAGGGTGGACGTTCCATGTAGTCAAAAAACTGATGCTTCTGTAGAAATTCTAGGCACTGCAAACGTCCCGAAGCACTGCAGATAAGCTAATAACATCCCAAATCTGAAATCAAATACACAGAATTCAAGCACCTACCTCGGGAAGATTAACTTGATTTTTAGTATGACGAAGCTTTGTGTATTTACTGGAGTAAGGCTATAAGGAACATGGTTGACATATCCCTGGGCAACTAGTCGTGTTTCGCTTCAACCACGGCTCTACTGGAAGTACTGCTCAGTAAATCTTATCATTTTGCAAATATGACCGTTTGAAAACAATCGTAGGTGCTAGACATCAAGTACAAACAACATCGTTATCATCGATGTTGGGTTATAGGGAAACCAACTTGTTCTGGACATACTGGAAGTTTGGTACGATATTTGCGCCTCTACTACGTGAGGGGTTGTTGCAGGATTGACAGGAACCTGCGCCTGCTCTCGCCTCTTTGAATGCCTTTAGAGGTAGATAAGACGACCATCTAACATAGGATCTGTACCACGGTTTGTTGAATGTTTGAGAAGGGTGAAATAATACAGGTAAATCTCCGACAACTGTCATCAACTTATTTCACTTTTGCTCTCCGCAGGATCTCACTCGTTAAATGGAGTACCGAGTACAATTTCACATGCGGTCTCAGCTGCAAACCTCGATTCATGTACGTGTTTACAGGAGGTTTGTTTTTGATCACTAGTCTCCTTGCAGTGGCACCGGCTGTATGATACAGAACGTATGATATGAGTTCAGGGCAGCAAGATGTTTCCACCTTCACGACTTCGTGCATGTGTGTCGAGGACGCCATTTGATATGGTGAAGAACAGAAGTAGATGGCAATGGATGTCACTTATTCACAA
>JTDE01000061.1:51414-62546 GCA_014338405.1 Paragonimus skrjabini miyazakii | reverse complement strand
GCTTCGAGTAAACCTCTTCCTTATACATAATCTTTCATCCAATTTCACAACTCACATCTTCCATACTAGCCATGACCCACTTATTGGCACATGTAAATGCTAGTGTATTGGGCATATTCAATCCCGTCGAGTATCCTGTCTTTTGTATGTTCCAGTATTTTCAAACGTCCCATTTTCCATCTGTTCCAATCCAATCATATACCTTGCAGAAATGCCTCCAAAAATACAAGCTGTAAAGTAATCCACCTTTTGTCTAACCTTTCAGTAATCTGTCAGTGAAAGTGTCACTTCCAGTGGTTTTTCATAAACCTTTTCAACACTTTTGTCAAGCCATTTTAGTCAAACTTTCCCCAGCAACACCTGATTTTATGCAAGGTCGAAGGAGACTGCAAGTGTGAGACTACCGCTGAGTTTACGCGTTTCCAGAAATGCATCTAAAAGATCCGAAATACCCAACATGTTTTGTCCAGATTACAAGATCCTCATTTCCATATACCCTCACTTAGTTGCGCGCGATGGTCTGATCGCCAGCAGTCTAGTCATTCCACTCCCGCCATTCACCCCATGGTGTACACTTAGTCATCTTCCCTGTCACACTCTGTTTGGAAAGACAGCAACCTGATAAGACACGTAACCGCCCCATTTGTATGATATCAGTCGAACATCTATGTGACTGGGTTATTGCTGTGCTTTGCAGAGAGAAATCATCTTATCGTCAGTACCGATTGGCTGTGTATAGAGTGAGGATAAGAATGAGGAAGTCGTGAGATTTTGCAAGTTTATCGCATCGACAAGGACGATTGTGACACGTACTGCCAACGGGATGACAGAGGAAAGATCTGAGTGCATGAAAACAGAACAAGAGCTGATAAGATGGAAGTTGAAGTTATAACATAAATATGACACAGTGAGAGACATCCGTTCCCGTCAGTGCGGTAAGGAAGACCGAGCGTGGCAATCAACCGGAAGAAGACTGTAGTGCAATCAGTCCACTGAAATAAGCCTTCCTGTGTAATCTTATGTTTTACCGGTGTCATGAGTTTTGGAAATGATACGACACTTTAGAGTACCTAGCTTTTAAATGTCAATTCTCATCCGCAAAGCGATCAAAACACTCCTATTTAACCACGTTTTATTCGTCTCGTTTTCGCTTCAAGTAAATCAGATAATTTCATCTATTTTTGCATAACACGTTCGAAAGAGTATCCGGATTTATTGTCTAGAGTTCGGTAACGCAGTCCATCAATCAGTCTGACATATTGTAATGTCGAAGGGTAAAGTGATAACTGAATGCTCAAACTGTCTTGTCATTAATAACATTTTAAGTCTCCGTCGTTTCCTCTGGTCACTCTTCGTGGTCATCCTAATCTCTTATCTGGCTCATACACAAGTGATGACTTGCTGCGTTCAACTCTATAATGACAGACATTACATCAGTGTTCTTCAAATTTGATTTATTTAAAATTTATCGACAACAGTGTGTTCGAGTTTTCCTACGAAGACTAGATCACCGACGAAAGTGAGTCGCTGACTGTTATTTTTCTAGGTGGAACTCGCCTACTTGGGTGTTTTCGATCATAAACTTAGTTGCTAAACCAGCTTTGTAAAATATGTTACAGACGACATCTGGGTAGACATTAAATTAGGCATCCCTAATGAGAGACGCCGCCTGTAAAACGCCCACATTACTGAGCCAGCGGTGACATCGGTTTGTACTACAGATATGAAGATATGTGTGAGTAACCTATGATCTACGCACTTGAAAGACCAGATTTGTCCTTAAGCAGCAACCCTGAAATGCAGTTCACAGGTGAGAAAGTAAGAAGTAGGTCGAGGTTTTGACTGATGATGCCACTAGCGTTGACGCCACCATCAAATGATTATAGGTTTTTGACATGTACACCCTTTTTCCTGTCGACATCGGACAACTAGTACTGAAAACAAAATGAAGGCATTCATCCACTTTGTGAAGGTGTTAATCCAGACTAAACACAAGTTCAAAGTTCGTTATATCTTCTCTGTATGTTCCGCAGTGACTTGAATCCTACCCTACAACTTGCTCGAGCCTTGTAGGCCACACCTCAAGAATCTCGAACTTACACGGTGGTTGTCCAGTACCGGAATAGGTCGTTATCGATAAGTCATCCATAGCAGGTTTCGTTCCATCTTTTCATCACTTCCGTATGTCCACAACGTATACCTTATGGTTGTTTGTTACGATGCATAAAAATCGTTGCATGTTCACATGAGACCGGAACATACGGTATAATTTCGGAGAATATCAAGTGAAATATATCAGATAAACATGACGGAATACTTCACAGGTATGCATAGAGCAGTTAACTCTCGAAATCTCAAACCCCCGACAAATAATCCGCCAATAAACACAGCTTGTTAGTTCACTAGCAAATTATGTTTTGTAATGAACTCAAGCAAAAAAGCATTGGCTTCAATTGGCCTCTGTTCACTTACGTTCAGGGTTTGTAACTACTATATTTGCTTTCAAAAAACAAAAATAACTCGCGGAAGGCTGTATGAGTTGGTGTATGTCTTACGCACCTCATTACATAATGTTGTGCCTTCTAGGGATTTTTCAACTTCCAGTCAATCTGTCACTAGTTTTCACATAAATCCCTTTATTCACAATCTGGATTAACACGTCTGGATAAATACGTCCACAGAATCCAGGAAACAATTATGTAATGGGCAAAAACGTTCGACTTCTAGAAAATCAACTTTAATTCATCTCGTCTATAGCAGCGAAGATAGATGTTGTCTTGTCGCATACAATGTTTGTCCTAATTAGAAAAATAACAAATAACTGCGAGCAAAAACTATAGTTTCTTATAATTTAGCACGAAAACAAGTAAAAACGTCACGAGACAAGCCAGCCCGCCTTAATGGTCTGTAATTATTCCCATAACGTTGCGGTCTGATTAAACTTTCACAACTAGTCACTGTTCGTTTGAACAGGTCACGAATTGGTCGAATGGCGGGTACACCATAGTCTTTTAACGATCAATGTACTCAGTAGACTCTGATTAGTGAACAGTAGTCAGGGATTTGGTTGCTAGAAATACAATGCCACTCAGAGTTTAATGTAGTCGCCCTATTCAGGATAGATTTTCAATCTTGCCCCTTTCACAATAAACTATTGAACTCAGGTTTCTTTCTGGTTAGAAATCTTCGATGGTAGATAGCACTATCACGGTCGAAACTTTAACACCCATCCATTATGACATCACCATTTTACATAAGATTTCATATACATAGATTCCTGACAGCCAAGTAACCAGTAGTCAAATCATCATACAGCAAGTTTAATGAAATTTGTTCTTCAGACTTGACTGAACAGTTCTCATCTATTGGAGACATTGAATGAAGTCAAAAGGTCAGACAATTTTATCGCCTGTCGGGTTGATTGAGTATTCCTCATGCTTAAGGAATAAGATAGTTTCTATCATCCTTGTCTTTCCCAAAGTGTTCGACCATGAATGCATTGTTGATGTCACATGAGATTTTAACTTTTCCGCCAAAATCTTTGAAAAATTGCTGATGAAATTATTGCAACAGTCCTGAGATGGTTACTTTGCTTCAACTCGAATCGTTGTACAGCAGAATGTCCTCAAGGAAAGGCCGAACGCTATATCGGAACAGTACAAGGTATAAGTTGTTTTAACCAGCATCAGTGTCCTATATGGCCTGAGACCACTGTCAAATTAAGCATTTTCCAACACATCATTTATTGTTGAGTCGGGATTATTTCCTCAGGAAAGTTCCACGGCAGCCTAGTTAAAAGTCTGGTCGTCTGAACAATCGTCCCAAGTGGACATTCGGTTATTCAGTCACTCACAGTAGTGATCATTCTAACATGAGATAATAAGCGCTGAAAGGAGAAATATATACATGAGAGCCAACATGAATTTTGAATGATATACAGCAGCCAGTGGACGACAAAGCCCTGTGTGTGAGAAGTGATTTTCACGTTAGACACATTCTTTCTAAAGTATTGCATGATGACAAACAATGTTCGCATATATTTTGAATGGGTCAATTTTAATAAAACACTGTGATCAAATTTATACATGCGTGCAATATTGACAGGTTCTAACAAGAGTGAAATTCAACTCTGCCCCATCTGATCGGAAGAAACTAGTTGGAAAATCTCTGCACTTGAAAGGTGAGATCAAGTGTGCGTGATGATCAACATGAAGTTAATTTAACTAACTTCGCATGCAGGTCGTCATTGAAGTTAGGTAACATTGAGACCAAATTCTATTCTCTGGATCCCGCTGTCGACTTCAACATATGCATGGTTTGACATGCAAAACAACCGATGTGGGGCAAATTCGTTAGATAAGATACTACTTAGCACAAGCGATAAATCACAAACAAACTGTGCGGCACTGCTGCCGAAAAAGTCAAAGGGACTTTCACACTTTTTGGTATGTAGTCTAAAGCAACGATTTTTCGTACAATGCTGTACAAAATAAGCATTTATCAGAATGTCTAAAATTATATCACCGTGGGTTTATTGTCATATATATCTATCAAATGTGGAAGTGATAAACTCATGGAAATATTTTACCTATACTGTACCCTCAAATGAAATCATCCTGCTTCTAAAAAAACATCCTTCTATCATGCTGTTAAAAAGCATAATCGAAGCAACAAGACTGATATCGTCTCCATACGATTGAACCCTAACGCACTGATAATATTACCTCTTTGAATAGCCAAACGTTTATACAGTGACTGTCAGCGTGACAAAATCACAGAACACATCAGCCATCAATCTGAGCTACCGGCCCCAACATTATTCTCAATATTTACGAAGTGTAACAGCAAACCACTGCAAACTTCGCTAAATATTACCTTTTAATCTATTCACTCAAAGAGATCACCTCTTTTCCCTTTTCTGTAAACCAGTAAACAGTTTCGTTTACCGTTCATGACTCTGTTATTGTCCAAAATCTGGGCTAAAGGGTCGATTTTAACACTTCGGTGCTCATGGTTCCATATGATGCTGATCCTATAATTCAATATTTATTTCGTCCTTGTAAAATATTCAGAAATCTTCACATTTTGATACATCTGTTTAGCCTAGTGTAGTGAACAGGAGCGATCATACTATACTACTCACACCACTGTCATTCAGTAGTGGGGCCAGAGCATAGACTTTGACATTGAAGTAGCCGCATGAAAAGTACAAGAAGAATATGTCAGTAAGGATTGCAGACGCACCGTCTGTATAACCCACCCCTGTGCCTCCAGAAACGTTTTGCTCAAGCTTCAAATCTGTCTTGGTCATCCACCCAATCTGTTAGCCCGTCAAGACCCATTGTTCAAGTGGGCACTTGGTTGCAGTGTAGCACATAAATGACTGACTTCATTAATCACTCGTTCCCCGTTTATCTTCTTAATGATTCCCCTGCAAAATGTGTGATATAAATGTGATATATTTGGCCTGATAATCAATAACTGAAAATGGGCTTGTTCACTAGGGATTATTTTTCACATCAGGTTAGTTTTGTAGCGCGAGTGGTTGGTAGTTCAAAGACAGTTGTTTACCTGACAAGTAATAAACCCGATCGTAGACCGTCGGTTTTAGCACCAGCATTGTAGAATATTATGACAAAGCGGATAAATTGAACAACACGGTGACAAAGTTGTGTCCAAGTGCTACGTCAAAAGCAATATATCATTAAGATGTAGTCTAACAAACACGTTTTGTAGAATATACGACGCGTCATTGAAGGATTGATTTAACTATTAAGGCCAGGGCGGATGTACTAATTCTACAAGTAACTACTACAACCTGTAGTATCATGCGTCATTTGGTTGTCTGATTATCGTGTGAATTACTTGTAATTGTATCATGTGATTACATTTTTGTTCTGTTGACCGATCATGTTTTCTTTTGAAGTCACTTTAGAAATTACTAAACAGTTATCTTTCTAGCATTTGGTTTTTTAATCTGCATGGTCAACTAATGACAATTCTTTTTAAGGCTGATTCCATTGTAATTTCAAAGTTATACCTATTGTGAACGTCTAGGCAGAAACTTTACCTCAGCGGGAAAATAGACGCAGACCAGATAGGAGTATTCTGAATGCGCACGGAAACAGAAGAATAGAAGACCAGAAATTGTGTCGTCGAGCACGTATATTACAACGATGAACGCATACAAAGCACCCAGACTGCTGTTTGTACTTGATACTATGAGGTAAGAGTCAGTCTGTTAGACCAGCATTAACATGCAACAGACTTCCAAAATGCCATACTTCTCAGTGAAACAGCACCATTTATCCAAACTTCTATTGACATAAGTAGTTAGTTGAGATTCTTTGTGCTGGTTCACAATCGGTCCAGGACAGTTTAGATTCATATTTTCGACCACCTATTATTGGGTTGGCTGAAATCATTGAAACATGGACGCTCCCAGGTGTGTGTCGACTCCGGCCTCTCATTCGCATCCGACTGTCATACAAAAGGTACCGACATCCTGTGAGCACTTCAGAGTTGAAAACATATCAGACGTCAACAGTAGAGGTATGAAGGTTGTCAGCTAATTGCCATGGGATTCTTCAGACATTTGAACAAACTGCTCAGTGTCAGCTAACCTAATTTTACTTTCAGTGGATCATAGTTGACAAGGACACAAGATATGAAGGGATGCTGACCACTGAGAGTTCCACAATCTTGGTCCAAAACAGCAGACGTTTATACAAACCAAAATGGCAACAAGGCGACCACCGTGGTAAATTATCGAGGTTCAATAACCACTCGTTTAATAAGTCAAAAGTACAGAAATAACAACTTTTGACGGACTAACTTGATCACCAAAATATATCAACGGTTAGTTGAATACAATTTAGTATTTTACTCCTGAGTCTTGTCAAGTATAAATCAAAAACCTATCCCTATTGTGGATTTAAGATACTGGCTCAGGCAAAAATATCTACAATGAATCGGTCATATTTGGTTAAGTTATCGGAGTTTTCATCTATCAAATCAATTTTTCAATGTGTTTGACTATCATATTTTTATTAACTAATTTCAGCTCACATCCTTTCCATCAAAACCTCACAGCATGTATGTGTACAGTCTATCCAGTCTTGCCAGCAGACACTAATTAGAAGTAGAGCGATGTGCAAAAGTCAAAAGTCGAACATTTTCAAACTCAGTTTATAGGAAAATAGTGCGTGCAATTGGAGGAAACTCTCTTCTTAAGTTCATCACCATCTCTTAAATTAAACTGTCTTCAATTAATCGCAATCATACTGTACACAATTAACACAGCTGAAAATCCAGATTCAAATGAAATTTGACGTAAATTTTACTTGACTCCGGTGGTCAGTCAATATAATATTATGAGATGCGATATACTGCCGGATTCAATGCTCCTCAGTTTTTTTGATCGTTCTGTAAGTTATTATGCCATTGATTTTTTCCCCTAAAATTCAGCAGTATTCTAACCAATAAACTCTCGGGCATCAATAAATAGGCCCATCAGAAAAAATATGAAGACATTGTGTTGAGACCTCATACAAATGTTATATAGTTTTGTTACGAATGGAAAAGCGTTCGATAAAGTCAATGAAATAAATATAAAATACCCTCACTCTTGTTTTCATTGACCCAGCCCGCAAGTTACAGTTGTGTACACGTTATTGGCACCAATTCGTGTAGTATTTATCGATTTGTTTATTACTAGGGAAAACATTAAATCTACTGAATAGATTTATATCATGAAATAAGTTAACCGCGTTCTTCTCAGTCTCCCTAGATAGTTGAGTAGTTTTATCAGTGAACACCATTTTCACGGCATTTTTGATGTATGAAGTTGAAGTTATAATATTCAGTTCGAATGAAACCGAAGCACAACCCTCATGAAATGACCGCAATGTGTCACGGTTTTTAAAACATCATCTGGTGTTCTTTGTTCAACCTGTTACTTATGACAACAGTACATGTTCTGTAGAACAGATTATGCATGATACTACTTTGCAATAAATGGTTTTACATTGGAAACCGTTTGAATAACAATGGAACATAAAACATTAAGATTTAATTTTATTGCCATTCAGTTACCAGTCTTGTGAAAAAGATTAATCTGTTCAAGTATCTTCTTCTTTAGGTCTCTGAATTGAACATTATCAAACCATTATTCCTTCATTGTTTGGAAAGTTCGTCTGTTTAGTAACAGTTTTAGCCTTTTCACAAAGCAACCCATTGAGTTGCAGACCGATTTTTGTTTTAGTTTGTCACTCATGGTAATTCCATTGGCGTATTAATACGATGATCATTCAACTGCGAATTTTACGTTAAGCGTTCCAACATGTAGTAGTTTACAATGGTTGACTGGAGAACGTTTGAGTTGCACGTTTTCAGAAGAGACAATGGATTGTAGTTAATCAACCTCACCCTTTATATGTATATATGTATATATCTAGTTAACGCCTTCAGGAAAGATCTACTTCAGTGACGCCATTTTACTGGGGACGTAAGTTAACTGAAAACCACGTGCAAAACTCGTGAAAATCTGCTCAGCTAACAGGCTTACTTTGTACGCGTTTGTACAAAATGTAAACGTTCATGTCATTGGCGTTTCATACGAGGTGATTCGGTAAAAGAGAACCGCTGTTCACAAGCAGCTTGAATGGGCTAGCACTCTGTGTACTAGTGTTCCTTAAAGCCAGACACCTAAAACCATCTATGAACTGACAGGTCATTCATCACTGAGTACTGGTTGTCAGTTCGTATGAGAATTCCCGAAATTTTATTGTTATACATATGAATAATCAAAATCAAACGATGAATTTCCGTCATTAATTGTTGCGCTAATGTTTGTGTACTGTTGTTGTGTGTGATGTCGGCTGGCCAACCCATGCTTCATGAATAAGACATTGATTGTAGAACAACCAGTACGCCGCTTCAAATATATTACGGGCAAACAACACACTAAGTCAATTTTGGACTTGTTTCAAGTACGGTAAAATACTGCATGAACATCGTTTACAGGCATAGGATTATTTTTCCACCGGAAAAATTTCAGGTGGGTTGTAAGTTGTGGTTTTACGTAATTTAACCATACCCCTTCTAATAACGACTTCTCATCCAATAGTGTAATTTGGACAAAACGACTAGATAATACTGAGGCTCTATTACATGTTCTATTACCTAACGATCATCACTTCAGTAATCGGGACATCCGTGAAAAATAACGGTAGATAAAAAGAAGCTAATATTTTCTTTTCTCAGGTGTTATCAGAGATCTGTTCCACAAAGCAAAGCTTAATCTTCTAAGCAAAGACGTACAGTCTTCGTTATAACAGCTCAGTAGTTTTTACCATCCGTTATGCATCTCTGTAATGAATACAAATGATTATAAAAATAAACATCTTAATTAAAACCTCAACAGGAATCAGTCATAGGGTCACGGAACTCATAAATATTGGCTTTTCAAGACAGACTGTCCTATGGAATTTGTTTTAGAGAAACCATTTTAAGATTTTCTGCCTGTTGCTCCAGTATTTTCCTGTACTTGACCGTAACATTCCTTAAACTCGACTTTTGAATAATATATTCAAAACTATTTTGATGCAATTTAGAGAAAGCATTCCTTACAGATGTTCCCACAGACGGTCTTTAATCTGATCTTATGATAGATGGGTTCATTACGTATTACAAGTGTAACGGGCGGTGCTATCCATTTGGGTGAAACAGCTCAGGGTCTCAAGTAAAATGCACAAAATGATCAAACTGCTCATAGGCACATCTCAGTCATGAGATCCTAACTGCAGTTACGTTACTACTAATATGATTACCTCGAAGTCAACAATCGTTGTGACACACAACCCTCAAAGCAAGAAAACGCAGAGGAATGTTAAATGAACATCTGCTGAATCTCCAATGGTCATTATCGAAAGTCTCAAATTTTGTGGTCAGAATAGCACCCAGGATTGATGTTGAATCGCCACTTACAATTGCAAGGATAAACGTATTAAAGGTTTGCCAGTTTTTCTCCTGTCAATAATCAAACAGGTTTCCAGAAAACATGCGTTCCTACTCGGTTTCACATGCATGTTTCTTCATTTGAATGGTTTACGATGGAAGTTTCAAGATAACTCGCTGATGTCTGTGTTATGTATTCATAAGTTTATTTTATGTTGCCGTCATCTGCCATCAGTAGAAAGCTCGTCCGGATGTCACCTTGAACAACTAGTAATCGAAATCATTGAGCATTTTTTGAACTTCCAACAATTGTCTGGTCCATCTGATTGAGGATGATTTGCACCGCTTGACAAAATAATTTTACTTTCAACGGTTAGTATAACTTTTTCTGGTTAAGTGATTTCTCTTTTTACCCTCTTCGATTGCCGTCGTAAAGCGGATAAAGATGCGCACTTTGCTCGTAGCCGGTCAATCGCAATGATATCCGCTTCGTTTTCATCTCTCATTATCTGTTTCACCACTGTTACGTCGCTACACATGTCAGCGTTAATCGTCCTGCTTGTAGAAGTCTTTCATTTCGAAAGATCCCTGGACCGTTTGTTCTCGCACAACACTCCACATAAAAGTTGAGAATTTTTGCCGGCTGGGTAAGTACAATCGCATAATGGAAGACAGATCATCCTAGGACACCGGTTTTTGGAAAACCACGGAGCGTACGATTTATTCTCAGTTGGTAGTGTCGTTAGGACATGTCAAAATTTGTTTACTTCCTACTCGAAACATTCTTTTCCCGTCAAGAATTTGAATAAAGAAGACAATAGGCCGATATTGCACGATTTATGTCCGGACAAATTTCGCTGCATCTTTACGAGTGCATACTACAGACCATTTATATATCAGTGAGAAAACGAACAAGATACCAGAGACAGTCAATTAGCAGAGTGCACAACCACGGGCGTCAGCCCAGTCTAATTCGGGCTTTTACAGTTACCACTTCTGCAAGGTCCGACCGGAGTTTCACAAGCTCATAATCTAGTCGCTCATCGATCGACTCGGGAAGATTAGCAACTACGACAGAGCTCCCCTCATCGTCAACATGCGTACTAGAGCCGTTTGTAGTAGTTTGGTCGTCGCCACACATGCGGTGTTGACGCGGTTTGGAACAAGCGGAAGGC
>JTDE01000061.1:25278-47704 GCA_014338405.1 Paragonimus skrjabini miyazakii | reverse complement strand
GTCTCATCTAGACCTTTATATTGAATGAACACATGTAACTAGACGTTTCAGCTTCACTCAGAAATTTAACATAGGCTTCCTTTATTTCGAAATTTGTTATTTTTCGGTGTCTCTTCTGAGGAAATGGAAAATGTAACGGTCGACATTCAGAGTTGGACAATTTTCTGTCATATTTACTCAAAATCGGACATACTATACAATCCGAACATTTTACGTATGCGTTTAATTTATTCTGCTCCACGTTACTATAGGAAACAAAGAGAAAGAAGCTGCTTGCTCCTACCCTGCCTTCAGGCTGTAGCACATTTTCTATCTTTCTATACTATTTGGTCATTCCCATATGAAGTCCACAAGGCAAAGTTTTATCTATATAGATATTATTTATTTGAACGTATTTCTCATTCTGTAAACTTTCTGTCTACATAAATTACAGTATGAATCCGGGAATTTTCAATTTAGCAAACTGGAAGAATCACTTCTCATGGATTGACTTGTATAGTGAAGAAATATTCTACAATTTCCAGCTTAAATTGTGTGATAGATAAGTTGTCTTGAGTAAACACTATGAGTCATCGTATTTGGGTTGTGACTGGTGTTCGACGTTTTGGTGTACCAGGAAGAGTATAGGAGAAAATTTTTACAGTTCCTCTTAACATACCCAATGGATCCCATTATTTCAAGTAAATTGTATTCTTACATTACTTCTGCTACAACTGTGCGCAGTTATGTATATGAAAGTAGCTTTAGCACTTGTGGGTTTGTACACTCTTACATTTAATCATTGCAAGATTACTATGCAAAACCAATAGCAAATGAAAACCTGTGTCCAGACAGTGAATCACCTTCTTCGTCAGCCAGCAAACCTTCATTTGTTAGCGTTAATGTCATACGTTCATGCAAATCGATGATTCCACAAAACCGTGGCAGCCATTGGGGAAAACAAAACAGTTTGGATATGTTGGTCCTGATCAATAACACTGAATCACGAACAAATTCAAAAGCTCCTCGGATAATGACTAACACTGTTTGTTTTGCCACGCCGTACTTCACACACAAAGCGGGTTTGAGTGGAATGACACATTTGTGTTTCTGAACTGTCTGCATGCTGGCCACACTGCTCGTTCGGTGAGAATTAACAAGGTTCTTGATTTTCTGAGCTGTTTTGCTCCCTTTCTCTCAAATACTTGAACCGACCATCTGTTTTAACGGCGTTCGCTTAATTAACAGTTTAAACTGGTCTCACCTTCGAGGGTTCGAAAATCATAATGTTGCTCTATTACACGTTCCACCGGAAATCTACAATTCACATCAATCGTATAGAACTGTGAACTCAGCATCTTTGTTTTACTGAATCATACCTAGAATTGCTGTTTTGTAAGGCGCTTGCTAGTCACATGTGGTGTCCAGCACAGTGATCGCAGACAACCTCAAGCCATGAGTTACCGACTTCCTGACTGCGCGTTGTACTTCACTGGAAAACCTAACCCAATCACCGGTCTTCATAACTAGTAAAACATCGAACTGTTAAAAATTGGGATTTTGCTTGATTGACCGAAATAATAAATAAGTACGGTGCATTGTTTTCATCTTCTTATTCAGTCACAATGCTTTTTAATCATCACTTTCAAAAAGTTCAAAAATTTTGTGACTTCTTATGAGTTCATGGAATGATTGATTCCGTAATCTTTGCAAAATGACAGTCTTTAGTGTGCACGAGTGCAAGAAAGATACATCTCCATTTGCCGTTGCATTGTACAGAACAAAATATTTTTCGGTCCTCTGTATCTTAAATGTCGCATATGGTCGACTTACTACACATTTTTTAAATAATCAACCAGTCATTAGAAAATGCGCCGTGATCCGTGAAATGTTTGCTGATCTGTTCTTATGGGTTGGCTGATTTCATGAGTCACTCGCCTGTGCTGTACTGCCGGGTCATTTGCATTTGGCATCCGAACTGCTTTCTTTTTTGTTATCGCGAACACACTTATTCTGGTAAAATTTGAAAATCCCTAATAGCTGCTTATAGCGTTCACTATCAAGTAAATCGTTCACCCAGCCTATTTGAAAGTATCGTCAGAGCCTGATTTTGTTCTCTTTAGTGTTATCAAACAGTACTTTTCTTTGTCATAACCGACAACCGTCACATCTGAGTGTTCAGTTTTCATTGCTTCCGATCGATTCACAGTTCATCCGACTTCAAGACATTTTAGTGTGGTTCATTGAGACACCTGGAAAACTTGTGCAATACCTTCAGAAGATTTCTGATGGATGTGATAACTTCATCTTGTTTAATGTAAATAATGTCATACTGGCGAATCAGATTCAAGTTTCTGATCAAGATAACGTTACATAACACTGAAGAGACTTAGAAAAAACGTAATGTTAGTGCAGTGCTTCTATCCGAAATTACCTGGCTGGAAAAGTGAGTTATATTTGCTAGTTACAATCAGAGGAAAGCAGGGTTCAATTAACAAAACATATTCTCAAATATCCTTTACTTATTTCAGACCTATAAGGAACACCATTCTACAAAAGGGTAAGGTAAATATTCCGCGCTACTGTTTTCATGAAGCTAACGAGTGGTTCACGTTTTGACCAAATCCAAATTCATTTTGGATTCACAGGTGTTCTCAACTGTCCGACTCTGATTTTCGTCCAAGTGCATTGCTAATGTTTGAGGCTTACGAAGCATGTTTGCTTCGGTGACAAATATCATTTGTTAACAATACGAATTTGCCACTTGACGCTCAGCAACTGTTTAATTAGTGTTCCTCGGAGATGTATTCAAAGCCATCGTTAAGCTACTTTTTGCCTATCCGAGTGTCACTTGATAATCTTTTCGTTAACGTTGCATCGCCAATTTAACTGCCTAGCTTGCAAACAGCGACCCTCTGGCTAGTAGCTGAGTGTCCGGATAAAAACACTTCACCAGATTCCCTTACATTAGCGTCTTCAGAAGGTGAGTTCAAGTACATATTCGGTGTACACATTCAGAACACCAAATTTAGCCGCCAAAAAACCCGGCCGTAAAAAAATTACAAATGAAAGTAAACTCAAACCGTTACTTCTCCTGAATCTGGTAGCGTTTGTTCCTTGCTAGTGCACGCTTGTACTGCACTTGATAGGATAGGATTGGACTTTTCTTCCATTCATTTTTTCTCAATGTTTTATCATTTGCAATCCTACACTTGCATTTTCATCTTCATTCAGTCGATACATCCCTTGCTAATGCTATGAAACGCTCAGCAACGCCAGTTCAACAATCGGAGTTCTAGGTAAAACGGTCTCGGTTACCATCGTTGTCTTTTTGTCCATCTACGTCGTAACTAGTTGTTGACCCTCTCAGTTGAGACAGTGACCTTTGGTCGCCAATGCACACCAACCTCATAGATCACGGCACCGGCGCTTGTGTACTCACTGAGTTTGTTGTCCAAAACCTTTCCTAACCGTTGCTGTTATGTTCAGTTTGGTCCCTAGCTCTTGATCCTCTTCAGTGGTTTGTAATCCCTCGTACCCCCTTCTTGCAACCGATGATCAACCCTGTCGATTGTTCTAATGCCTGTCAGTTTCATTGTCGTATGGTTCACTGACATTGGATCAACACTCATGCATCATTTGTCAGCTTCTCTTCCGTGAGTTTATCACCACTGATTGTCAGTGCTGATTGTACTTTTAGACCTATGCAACCTGTGTTGAGATACGTCTAAGTGATTTCTTGAGAAGGTGAATGATTGAGGTTTGATACATTATTCATCAAATGGTTGACCTGTTGATAGTTCCATCTTGGTCCATCCATACCTGTTTTGAATTCGGCGCCTCAGCGTTTGATGAATAACTTCCCAGCAAAAATTGTGCCCGAACGTTATGACACTGGCAGTGGTTCTGAGGCCAGATTCGAGTTGCAGAATGTTCTGGATCAATTGATCAAATAATAGGAATGCTAAAAACAAGGTTTTTTATCCATCTTACTAACAAAGCAGTGTTCGGTTCAGGCTACAACAATTGCGCCTTGATAACACAAAGTAGAGATGACAGCAAATATGCAGTTTACCATCATAAACTTACAAAACACAATACTCAGTTTATTGCTTCTACTGAGCCTACTTTGCGTCTGTTCTGTTAAAATCAATAGATGGGATATTTTCGTATCACCAAACAGTTAAATATTAAGCAGTTGAGAAATAAATTATCCAGATCTAAATCATAAGCAGTAATTGGAATCTCATTTTTGGTCTCGTTAAGATGAGTTGTGCAAAAGCAAAACCAAACGTCGGAAAGTCTTCCAGGCAAGTAACAACCACCCAGATCTCACTAATAATATCTCCTCAATGTATTATCCGGCTTTTCGTTCTGTCCAAAATGCTCACAGAGCAGTCAGAATTATTTCTATATAGCTAGACGACAATTAAGTAAATCGCAGTAAACAAAGCTATTTTATTGGATTTTCTGAAATCCAGATTACTAATTACAAACTGATCAGACTGGATCACACAGACTGTCGAATATCTCCACTTTACAATTGGTAACCGTGAATTTTTGTCGCGTTTTATCATATTGCCACATAAAGCTCATTTTCCTGATAGCTATTTTTTTAATTCTTTACACAACTTACTCTTGGCAACTGGGGGGAGGGGAGATGGATCATGTCTATCCACAATCCGATTGTCAACATTTGTTCTGAATGTCAGTTAGTTTGTGGCTGCCCACTCAGAATTAATCGACAGACAAACATATAACCACACGTAGATATATGCAAACAGAACAGACTGTGGCTAACACTTGATGGACACGAGAGTTTGTGTATGGGGTTGTTTGCAAAGTTCTTTTTTCATGTAGTAGTAGACCACACATATGTATACATTCACACTCACCAACAAAGACGAAAATTGTGCATGTTGCTTGCATCTGCGCCATCTCGTGAGCAACAGAAGAACAAAAGACTAAATTTCGGTTGATAAAGTCTGATTGTTCAAGATGAGATCAGATGCGTGTGTGTAACTGACACAGTCTAATTGTAACGACTGAATCGCAGTTGACTTACAATATATTGAATTGCTCAGACTATATGTTTAAAAACCGTATTATTTTAGAGGCGACCTAAATCTTGGGCAGGATAACTGTAGTCTAGTCCTTCTGTAAGTGATTAGTGATGAGTGTTTGGACTCGACACACGGATTCTCCCAGCACAATGATGGAAAGTGGATTTCCATTCGTTTTTTTATAGGTCTGTTGGTCCGGCATCATATTGTACCTTATTACCCGATTCACTCTTGAGTTCATGTGTCTTTTATTCAGAGCAAGAGTGTGTATGTTTAGGTGCCGTTGCATTGTGCCTGAGAATGTCCATAAGTTCTTCAGTCAATCCGGAATATGACCAAAAGCGAAGGTATTAAACAACGTTGCCATCATAATGCAGCGACCTTCACTAGTAATAATAATTTCAAGCCGGTCACTTCCGTGGGAAAACTTGAAAAAGATATACTTCTCTATGCAGGTTAGTCATGAACATGCAATTCTATCGTGTGTATTTATTCCTCTTTGTACCCTGATTTTTTCGTACCTGAAAGATTTACTCATATTGATTGTGATGATTCGTCCCTATAACTGCACATAGTTAAAAACGCACAGAAACTCAGGTCTGATCTTACCTTGCTTGAATTCAGAATTGGTCAGCACTGGAGAATGTGATGATTTATGTGAAGTACTATTTTCTGTATGCACTGTGGGTTGGCTATGCAAGTCTGATGGAGAAAAAAATAGTACTGCGTGTTTCCAGTTTGGTCTGCGAAGTTTAAATGAAGCTCTTTGGTCCGTGGTGTACATACAACTCAGACGCTCTGTTCCTGCAATGACTTATTGGAAAGGGTAGAAACATGTTCAGAGTTTGCTCGGATATATTGTTCTTGCTTGGTTGAATACCAAGAGGCCAGCGCACTGGTGTAGGGTATCGGTGTAACGTGTACGCCATACCTGAGTTCAGCTTCCGTTAGAGCTGAGCAATGATAATTGCTTTTACCGCAACCGAGACGGGAAGTTCGGCAAAGTTTTCATATAGCTGTTATGTTGACCGCGTCACCAGACCTCATATCAAGCACAACCGAATCATCATATACAAATGCTCTGCCACATACGCCCGTGAGTAATGCACAGACAGCTCGATCTCATGAAGTGGAGACACAGTAAATGTGCTGTAAACTCCAACCCATGACTTCACGATTAGGATTACTCATCAAATTGAAATCATAGAAACCATTACAAGTGTTGAACGGTATATTCCGAACGCACTGCCCGAGAAATCTATGAAAGTACGAGAGCTGTGAGTAAGTGTTAGTGATGTTCAATTGATACTGACCAAAATTCTCCATAATTTACCTGAACACGCGTATATGGTTTCAATAAACTGGTCACTGAATAATTTTAAATGAAACACTTTATACAACGCGCGTGGCATGTTTCTGTTTAACAAAGGTTGAGCTACAGAACATATTTAAACCCACTATCCCAGACTTTTAGTTCCTGGTGGACTCACTTGCCCACAACACGTAAACATATTCGATGAGTATTGTTTGTCGTCTCTATAGCTGTACTGTTCCGTGATAATATCCACCAAACTGTCGACAGAAGCTTCATCAAATATCTATTTCAAACGAATTTTTATTTTACTCGATCGTTGACTATCTCCACTTTGATAGGTTGAACGCCTGTGATAAGTTTACCAACAGATCTCTCTCTTATCCGCTCCACAAATGCCATTACTTGTTTGTTAAACGCCTACCTACACGAACTTCTCATAGTGCTTCTCTTCACATGCATCTTGCGCACGCTCTGTTTGCAACAAACACTACAGATTAGAAAACGGTTGATCGGTAATAAATTCTGTGAGGTTTTTACCTGCCTGGCCTTTCTACTCCACACTCTCAATTAACATTTTGAACTAGCTAAATCGTTGCAGTGTTACGGCAACAGAGACACTTTTTCAACGAGCAAAGAAGTCAAACACGATTGACCGTCTAAAGTCTAAAGGAGAGTCGCTGAAGAATGCTCTGTTTGTAAATTGGTATTCGACCAAACTTTCGAAGTTCATTGCAAGGAGCTAGTCACAGATTCTCAACCACAACCAAATCTTTTTATACGTGCTACGACAATATTAGCCGTGTAAGTCAAAAATCCAAATCTGTTACGAACAGCACTTATCTCGCATCGGAAACGCGTTTGTCGCGTTTGTCGTAGGATTAGCTTCCACTGTTTCCGAAAACTTTGCATCTCGTTATCCATTAAATTGGCTGCATTCAAGGTAACGCATACACTGACGGAACGAAACGAAACATGAGACACGGAATGACGGAACATATCATGTGGCACCTGCAGTGTCACTTGCAGGCTCTGACTCATTGCGGGTCGATATACCAATACTCAAACAGAAATGTAGTGCATTCGGTCGCTAAATACTTAATCCCAAAAAGTCATTTGGTTGACTTCGTTGCCTTGTCTATAATCTTATTAAGCAGCTGCAACCCCAAGATGCTGGCGTTTTCCAAAACGTTACTGATCACTTGTTACACAACGGCTTCGTTTACAGAAGGCACTGTAGTAAGTAGTCTGACTGCTGTGGCACTGAAGTCGTTTACTACGTCCTGATATGCACTGGTGTGACGTGTGTTTGTCTCGCTATTTTATCCCAATACCTTAAATCTAAAGAACCAAGTGTTTGCACAGTGTGGACAAATAATGAAAATGAAGTTGCAGTATGCTTTGCTATTCGAATATTTCGCGTAATCGTCACATCCACTGAACGAATCTCCACACATCTACACTGAACAAATCTGCTTTTGCTTCTGCTAAGCCTTAAAGAAATACCGAAGAACCTATACGTACATTGGATAACGCAGTATTGTTAAGGATTGCAGTATGAGCAACATAGGGAGGATAAACCGACAGCTAGCTTCCCGTATCAAGAAGTATTTTCCCAAGTGGCCGGAAACACAATTAAAAACGCCAGACGCGTGCATAGAGGCCGACGGACGGCATCCAACATCACCAGCGTCATCAATAGCAAAACACAATCCAAACAGGACATAAAGGCAAAGGTTTGTGACGCATTCTCTGTGATTTTTCGAAGTCACCAGTTTGTTGAGGCCTTGGCTATCAGACGTCATAACCCCCTGTGTGTTCAAAAACAATGTGTGTTAACGTTGCCGCTGCCCTGATAGTCAGCATCCCCATTTGTTTAATCTTCATTTCCGTGTCTGTCTGTCTAATCCCTTAAGCCATTATTTCCGCACTACGGAACCTTATCTTAATGTCTGAAATTAGTTACATATCCATGTGTGATCAGAATGTACGAAATGTTATTCCGGAGAAGATCACATGATTTACGTCTTTTCATTGCCTTATTCAAAACTAAAGATGTTTCGACATGCATATGTTTACCCATCCGTCTGTTATGCAGAACCATCACCTAAACGAAGCACCATTCTTCTGAAGTGTACAATGTTTTGTACATACCTATTCTGAGCAACAGTTTATTCCGACTACCCACTGGTTGATGTTGGCTGCGATCTTGTTAGTGTCATTTGTCTGAAAATAGTGTGACTGTCTTTCCGGAAAATTATCAGGTTCTGATATGTTGTCACCTGTTGGGCTCATTACAAACACCCTGCATTTTCGTTACATCTATGTACCGTTTATCACCAGTAATTCCACAACAAACTGGAATCAGTCACCTTCTTATTGAAATTAATTTGGAAATATACACCTAGAATGTTGGGACCTGATTATTCCATGTATGATCAAGCAAAATTTACAGACACGTTTAGTAACATCATTGAAACTTTTCAGACATTTTGACAAACAAGGCTACCTCATGAAAGCGTGACCGTAGTCCTAACCCCAGCCTTGGCAAGGATATATACTACTGACGAGCTCTAACAAGAGCAAAACTCGAGTCTAATGCTTCTTATCGAAAGAGGCTGGCTGGAACGTCTATGGGAATGAGAAGGCTGCGATCGAATGTGAGTGATTTTCAACTTGAAATTATGAGAAACAACGAGATAGCATATCCGTTTTCATGGTCGGATGCGATCTTCAATAGTTTGTTACTCACCTCTTTTGATGAGCATTCCAGCGACTAATGAATAGAGCAAATCACTAACAATTCCAGGGTCAGTTGTCTCTTTTTGCCACTTGTTACATTCTGATAAAAGCTTGACTGCTTCTTTCTGTTCAGTGAAACCAGCAATTTTTCTCCAGCATTTTGCCCAGTTGGTCCGTTGTATCACTGAAGTTTTTAATGAAGCTGCTTTGGAAATCAACGCAACCTAGAAACTGCCATAGTGTCCTCTTCAATGTTCGCACTGGAGTGACTTAAATTGTCCTCATTTTCTCTGGCAGTGGTTGAATATCGCTCGGAACAACTTTGGGATCAAGTAATTCCGCCGATTGCTTCGTCACCTATAGCGCTGGATTATTCAGCCGGCTTGTTCAGTCTTCTGCAGTTCGATCAAAAACATTCATTGTGTGCTCAGCGTCATTAGCAACGTAGATGCCGACATGGTATCCACATATTACAGTATTGGGTGATCCACTTAGCCAGTAGTAGGCTAATCTATTAGATAAAGATGTCCATACTGGTAACAGTCTTACAGTTGCAATCAGACAAAACCGAAGGACTATTCGGAGTGTGTCTGAGAAAGTGAAATGGCGGTGTTTGTTAATCGATCAACATTCTTATCTGCCTGGTCAGTTAACGCTGTCGTTTGCGTAAGAGCATTGATAGTCCTGCGTATTCTTCTTTATATCACCCAGTAGAAGCCCTTTTGGTTGATCCTTGATTGTTTAACAGGAAAAGACACTAAGTTCAGCTGATAGACATGAGTAGCCTGGGGACTACTATACAATGCTGTTTGTAACTCCATGTGCGATATGAGTCACTCTGATTTGACGTGAGTGTATGAACAGTAGGAAACCTCTATCGATTTCGTTCGTATTGCGTGCATGCAACTGTCACTTACCATAGGTTAGTAAATTGTAGGACCTGTCAACCATCTTTGTCAAACCTGAGAAACTTGGCACTTAAATAATATCGAAGGTTGGTTATTCGAACCCCTCCCTGTTTAAACACTTGTTGATCCCAAACTAGAAAAAAGTGACTTGAAGGTATCTGCTTGTGTATAAGCATTCTGGTCCCTTACTTCAAGGATATCATAAATACCAATTACTCGGTTAAAGATAGACGACTGAGGTGTCCATGCCGATTTATTCAAATGAACTCAATTTTCGAGTTCAGTTTACGACTTACAGCGCTGTTTCCCAATAATGTGTTAAGCCGAGTTAGAAAAACTCAACAGTATATGAAGCCGAAGAATGACCTTTGGAGGTAAACTGTTCAAAGTGTGTGATAACATTTCAGCCAAACGCAGTGTGTTACAAATGATAGTGTGAATCTTGAAGACTTCCGACACCTTGACGTGGTAGTCAGGCTTGTTCGCTGCATCGATCCAGAGGGCTTCACTGGCCGGAACTTCGATCCTACCAGGTATAACCCTGTGAGGTGGGGCAAAAGGGAGCAGTCACACAGCAAGCGGCTAAAGTCTTCGGGTTGAACGTTGCAATAATGATAATGTGGACACACTTGAGTAGCGAGGCACGATCCCGTGGACATACAACAGATCTGCTACTATAGTTGCAGTACTGTTGCCACCCGAATGAAGGAGTGGGTTGGAAACGATACCATCAAACAAACAACACTCCAATCGCTAATCGGTTAACCACGACCGTCGACATCCTACCAAATACAGTAAAAAACGTTTGGTATCATTCAAAAGTCTGATTTAGCCTCAAATATATTTACTACGTGCAGCAGTGTCGAGAATCAAGCTTAAATGTTTTATCTACTACGCCGGTGAGTTAGGCGCGCCCCTTCTGTCAAATCAGTTAGACCGTTTAGACGTTAGTTCCGGGCAAAGTCTCAAACGTCAAGCGATTTAAGTCATACAGTCGGGTGGAGTGAATGAATTGTAACCCCCCTCCCCCCGAGAAGCAGCAGTAGTCATCATTGCCTTACCAGACTACTCCATTAATTCACACTGTCGTCCTCCTCTACTTCTAATTTTGTTGTCTTCTAACAAACGCATCTGATAAAACTTGACGTTTCTAAAGTGGGTATGTTCCACCAAATAAACTATCTTTCGACAAATGGACGATAGACAGTGTGTTTGATTAATCCGACCACGAAATATCAAATCAAAGAGGATTAATGAAATCAAATGAAAAGCTGTTGGTTACAATGATTAATGTTTAAATATGTACAAAATTGTTTGGACCTAATCTTGATTTACCAACGAAAATATGGCGATACATTTTATAACCAGGTACAAATTTCAGAGACATAACGTTGCCGACTGTCACAAGCACGTCTGAAACGCCACTGGTCACTGGATCGTGTGATCATCGATAATTCCGAATAAAGCAACCAACATAATTCACATCAGACACTGCGTTTAATAAACTATAAAATTTGATCTTATTTACCGATTTAATCACAACAAAAAGAAGATATATCGCGAGATGATAACGCTTCGATCTACTCTTGTCGGCCAATGACGTAAAATCGGTAAAGTTTACAAAATCACAGATAGCATTATGTGAATAACAATAAAATAGTCTCACGTTTTTCAACGCTAATGATGAAATCAGTTCCATAAAAAATGGATTAATTGTTTCGGCGTCTACTGTGTTGTTTGAGTTGCATTATTAATCACTGATCGTTAGTAGATATAGGTTACGATCACTTAACAATGACAAGAGGGATTTGATTGGATCAGTCAGATAACCGTTTGTAAGTATGTGTTGAAAGGTCCACAAGGTCAGATTTTTTGAACTAGTTACAGTTAAGAAACTGCTTTCTGACATTGCAGTCGACAACCGGTTAGGAATGCGTGCCGCCATATTTTGACTCACAGGATTACTAGAAAACCTGCAGATTACAGGAGGCTGAGAATACTTGTATACATTGATACTTCTGTTGGACGGTTTAGAAAACTGCCTCACTTTCAGTGGTTCGGTGATGGAAACACTGTTAAAGAGGAAGTTACAGGACACTGGTCAAAATAGAAAGTCAGCCAGTGTCTATCGAACATACAGCAATCGCACGGCAACATACAGACGTAAGCAACTAGCTAACGTCAACTGTGAAAATAAAGATTGGCTTGATTTTACCTCATCGATTCCGTTGATCAAAGTATCCGACTAGTCGCTTTTGTATCCGAAAATATGTATCAATTCTGCTCTTGAATGCATGGAACCTGCTGTCACCTGAAAGTTAGTGGCAAATGGCAGGTCAAGCCACTAAGGTTTGGACAGGCAGGTTTTGAGTCAAACGCAACACTCGCTGAAGCCTAGATGCTGGAATGGGTGTTAAATGAACAGGTCTATATAGCTCATTAACATATGTTGCATGGAATCCAGCCAGTTCAGATGTGGCGGCTAGCTTAAACCAGTTCAAACTATGAAATACATTAACACATTTATTTATAATCCGGAAGAGGGAATCACTGTGAACTACCACAAAGTTGTGTCTTTTATTTGGATTTATGGACTCACCATCAGTCAGTAAATTAGCATACCATTTGTGGACATCTAGACGTAAATTGATTAAGTTTTCATACCAGTCATGGGTGACCCGTTGCTCAAGTTTACTTTTACCATCAAGTGAGACAGGATGCGCTCCTGTAAAATCGCTATACTTCGAATCAGTCTGCAGTCGGAGTCTTTGTGAAAGTCTGACTGAAAGACCGGAAAGTCTCAATTATTTGAAGTGCTCAATAGCGCTGGCTCAGCAATGCGACTCTCATGCTGGCGGCTCTCCTTACTCTCTCTCTGTCTCAAAAAGGTTGAAAGTGATGAATGGTTGTGTGTTGTCCACGCTTTATCTGGTCGGAATTGTTCTTGGGGTGTTTTGTGCACCTACCCTTGAAGCCATATGTTTTTCACCAGAACGCGGTTTACATTTTCCCCGTGAATCAGATGACCATAGTGACTTTGGTTTCTTGTATGGCATTGTAACGCGCAGTTGGAACCAACAAGCGCGCACCGGTTGAATTCGAACTGTGTGACGAGGCGTTCTGCTGTGTTGTTGACGCCGTTTCAACTTTCGTTTGCGTAAGTAATTTTCATGGCTTACTGGGCCTTTGGATCATGTTTGTTTGTGTTTCTTCCTTTTACAGGACCGTTGTTGGAACCCTTACTTCGGACGAACGCTGTCCCCTGGTGTCTCCGCGTTGCCCTCAAATTCGGTCCGCAAGGGTAACGGAAAATCAGAGTAAGGACGGCCGGCCTGTATGCTACAGTATGCCCGAGTCTGAAATTGCGCGTTGTGCATTGGACGACTGGCAAGATACACGGTATTATAGTGCTAACTTGTCTTGAGTCAAAGCTAATGAAGAGATAAGCCCGGCACTGATCTGCTCCGTCACATCTAGTGACATGTTTTCTCTACGTTTTAACCAGTGGAGTGACGAGTTTGGGGAATGTTTCAAACAGACGAAATTACGAACGCACGGAACACCTGGCCATTGTTGAGGGCAAGCGTGCACACGACGCCAAGAAGGGATAATCGATTTGGGATACCACACATCGAAATTAGATTTGGGGAAATTTTACATTCGTCTAAGATAATCCATACGAGTAGATCGATTAGCTGCCTGGATGAGCACTGTACCAAATGTGTAACTGGAAGTGGGCTGTCTGCAGAAGTGAAATTCTGTCGGTTCAATAAACCTTATGAACAAACTTTGATTAATAACCTTTAACTATAAATTTGATAAGCATTGACCTGAACTAAAACGCAAATTCAGGAAGAATCCATGTAACCTCCGTAAAGCTTATTTGTCTGAGCGAAATGGATAAAAGGAAAACGCATTTGTGTTTTGGAATAGACAGAAGCTGTTTCACTTAGTTCAAGGTTGCACTTGCTACCGACGAGGCTTATATCGTATTATGTGTAAGAAACGTGAGAAGAATTTACATCTCGTTGCAGAAACTCGACGGATATGATGGCTGCTTCAAAAAACAGTCCAAATGGCTTAAGGCAGCTCAGTCAGCCATGGGTGATAGAGGGTGTATGATTAGTTCTAATGTTACTGACGATCTTTCGTTGGAAATAGAAGTGGCTTCGAAGTTTGGTCACTGGATAGTGAAAAGGCTGTAGAACTAGAACTTCCCTCTTCAGGTCTGCCGAAAGATGGCAGCTAGCTATTTTTGTCTGAAATCGTTAAACCCCTAGGTTATGCGTGAGGCGCATCATGACTGCTGAAAATCAACGGCCATTCCCATTTTCATAAAGGTACCACTATACCATATGACAACGGCAAGCGTATTAGCCGTTTTGGCCGCATCCAAACTACTCACGGGTCCCATAATTTGGCAGCCTTCAGAACAAAGAAGAAAGCGAATGAGAGAGGGAAAAACAGGTTTCCGGACTATTCCCTTGTGTATCGATCCTAACTTCACCTTAACAAGGGCACTGGTGCACGACACGCATCTGCTCGTGTTATGTTAGAAACTAAAGGACGCTTATAGCTCGGTTGCTCAACGCGCTCTCTGGAGCCGTCTCCATTATAAAAGAGTCCCAGTGAAGTATATCGGTTTGCTGAGTACGAAGCATGCATTTGTGGACAGCTATCTCGCACGGTTTCTACTGCAAGTGGTGTCCGAATGGAGGGTCCTATCTTACTAACATTTGTAACCGCAAGATGAGCGATGATCATGGAGCGTCACTCGGAATTCTACATAATGTCGGAATGAAGCCTGTGTCAGGAAGCAGGCTAGCTTATATTGGGAATGAGGACACTTCTTTACTAAGTTCTGGTAAGAACTTACAGTCTGTGCTGAACCAATCAGCTGATAATTCTGGTCACTATGGTATGCACCTTACACCATAGGCCACGAAGACCCTGAACTGCTAACTGAACAAGGTTGGTAAACGTCGGCTACTTGGTTGGTGGTTTGAGGAGTTCATAACCATCCGTACCGATGTTTAGATATACTTTCTGACGTGATATTATATATCAGTTAACGGCGAATCCGTACACCGAACGTTGTTGGCTCAACATTATCTACTTCGTGGAGTTCCACTGATTTCTGCCTTCTTTCTCCATTTCTTTTCCATCTTTTTTTATATAAATTGCTATTTGTTTTGCTATTTCGTGGACCGCTGTCTAAGCTAAAGGCAGCCTAAACGTTGGTATTTATGAATACTGTCGATGATGACGACGATTATTTATTTTGCTAAAGCTGCCAAACCAAGAGCGAGTAGGGCAGGGCGTTAAAGATTTGCACCCCCGGTATTTTACAAGCTGAGATAAATTTTCTACAAGAAGTACTCATGCAGAATGGCTAGTCGAAACAATCTACCTTGCCGCTCATTGGTGCATGAGTTTCCGTGAAACATCCGTTATCATGTCACAACTCGAAGACAAACTTCCATGTTTCACAATCAGGTGTAGTGTGTACTAATTTGTTTGCTCCTGTAGAGCATCATACATTGGTCTTACTACAAGACAGCTGTCTGATAGAGTATGTCAACATCATCCTGCGTGGTTGAATAGTGATGTAGTTAAAACGGATTCAAGCGCAATTATTGCTCATTTGACTTATTTTAATCATTCTGTCAATGAAAAAGATGCGTTCCAGATGGTCTACTGAGTGCCAAAGAAGCGATCAAAAACCGTGAGGTTCTGAATGTTGACCGTTGTCGAGGCCATTTGTATCCAATTGCACAACCCTGACTTCTGCGCTCAGTTCATGCGGACACTTAATATCTCCCCTGGCCCACAATCAATCAAGCCCACGAGTTGGAACAGTGATTGCGTAGTTGGTAACAAACACGCCTATATTTACCGTTCTTCTGACTCACCTTGGTCACCGCTTTCCATATTTATTGTGTTGTAATTAGCCTGATGATCAAACACAGAAAACAAGTCTTGTTCGCTGCTTTGTAATTCTCACAAAACGTAAATATTTGTCCAACTCCCCCGGGTCTTTCCCAGTTCACCGGTCATGCCGAACTTAATGAGTTTTATATTGACGTCTTCGGTTTATTGTTTTACAATAAATTCTTAGAATAGAAAATGCTCAAAAACGGAAAAAATCATTAAATTCAAACAAACCAACTTTAGATTGCACTAAAAGTGTCATAATGAAATATGTAAAATAAAGTTACGATACAGCTTATATTAGACTGTTTAGCTTTTCAATCTAGCTATTATGTCCACCTAACGTAAATAGAAGAGATTTTGTAGTTTCCTGCCCACGAACTTCCATCAAATCCTCAAAACCTCTTGTATAATCAGGTCGACACTGAATTACATAACCGTATCAATATTGATCGAAAGAACATTAAGCACGACGAGCTTTAATAGACAGACTACAGGTAGGTATAAACTAAGATGAGCTTAAAATCTTCATAATTGGTGGTGGATTATACGTCCCCAGAGATTTTTTAGCGTTCCCCTACCGAAAAGCAGCACTATACCTGTGTTTTATCCTGGCTAAAGTCCCCCAGTAGTGCATATTCTCTTCACAACCGGGATTCGAAATTCGGCCACGATCTTGTGAAGCAAGTCCGTTGACCAGTGCCCTATAGACCTCTTATTAGATACATTCGAATTGTCCGCCTGCAATACGTACGTTGCCCTGTCGCACCGGGATGCAGCAGAAACTATCCCGTTAACCCTATTCGACAACCCGACGATAATTAATTACAGGTGTATATTTATCGAATCGAAGTGAATATTCGAAATTTAAATGAACGTGCCAGCACATCATTGGGACTTCCCAATGTGATGCCTACGGGTTTAACTTCCAGTATTTAACTTGAATACATCCTGAACACATTTCATATTAGTATTTGCATAAATTTACAAGCCGTGATATATCAGTTAGTCGTATATAGGGAATCTCTAGCGACAATTACGATTAATTGTGTCGTCAACTTTACCATGCGAACATATCATGCGGCAATTCTAAGACGCAAACTGTGAATTCCTGATCAGCAGTTACCGCGGAAACAAACATCCGCATGACGGTCTCGATTCAGATATCTCATTTTCCCAAATCGCATGTGTACAAAACGTGCAGTCCATTTGCATACTTCGGTATACCTTCTACCTACTTAACATTTACAAGTAGTGTGATCACAATCGATGTTTTAAAAATTCAACCCATTAAGAATGTGAGCAAGAGCCATTTTTTCACTCTTTATTAAAACGGTCCAATGAACCTGAGCCGGACTTAGTTGGGACTGTTCTCCACCCTATCCTTCTGACGTACTCTATAGAAAACTGGGAGTGAGTGAACCAGAGCTCAGCTAGCCATTGAGGTTAATACACTTTTTACCAGAACTAGCCGTGAAGATAGCACTTTTTGGAAATTGTAACTTCCATAAAGATGTACTTTTTGTGAAGTCTTGTGTATACTGTTGGGTAGGTTTCACTTTTCATTCAGTTCACTTCAATCTGTATGACTATTCCATCGTCGATCCATCCTCCGTATGGTACTAACTTAGCCACACAATACAATTTGGTTTCTTCTGAGATCCCGGTGATAATCAATATTGAACTTGATGCACCTTTTTCACGTATGTTTACTTGCCAACCTATTACCGGAGGTGTTGATACACATTCGACGCCATTTCACAGTAGTTTACACACAGTGCATTGTATGTTGCTCTGAACATTCTGCTCAGCTATTTGTTTAATTACTGCTGTTTATGTTGTTGGTAGAATCGGTTGCTTGAAACGAACAAGAATGTCCTTTCGAAGGCAATTTTCAAGAGTTTTTCAAGAGTTGTACTTCAGTGGGTTGAAGACGTTTTCGGGTGTCTGTTCCTTGTAGAACATGATTATCATTTGCAGCAGACTAAAGTCCACTGTCTTTCTTGTTCCCCACTAAGTTAAATACATACGGCTGGTTGATTCCCCATTCATTCCTCCCGGGATTTCGTAGAAATAATAAAGACGAACTACTCTCAAAAAAAATGTTGTATTGCATGATCTTATTGTCTTATTCCTAAACTTTATTACAGAAGCCTTACTCCCCTCACTTTCTTTTTGTACACTACGGTCGTGATCAGCTGGCAGGTAAACTCAATCACATGATTAAAATTTGAACAGTACATAAAGTTCCGATAACCCGCAACTGTGCAGCACGTTAATTTGAAAACCTAATAGACCTAGCAAGCACACTGAACGGTACTACTGGCTATGTGTGAAAGATCGTAAA
Source organism: Paragonimus skrjabini miyazakii (assembly GCA_014338405.1). Lineage (NCBI taxonomy): Eukaryota > Metazoa > Platyhelminthes > Trematoda > Plagiorchiida > Troglotrematidae > Paragonimus > Paragonimus skrjabini miyazakii. The sequence goes on along the minus strand of JTDE01000061.1, from coordinate 29,422 downwards.
TGAATGTGATAAATAGAATTATTATACTTTTATATTTCCACCGTAAATGAGAACGCGGTGTTGCCGGTGGATTTCTAGCACTGTTTAACAATAAGCGCATTTATTATACGAACCGCATTCGTGGTTTGTGGTATATTCTGACGGACGAGATGCAATAGCAAGCTGATTACAGCAGCTTTGCTCTAACTGTAAACAGTTTTGGCGCCATTGCTCGCGGTCCGCGCAATGAATAGACCTTGGTGCGCAGAAACTCTCGTATCCACTTATGATGAAGTGGGAAAACAGCTTAAAGTTTAGCGCATGAAAGTAGGACAACCTTACCGATTGAGGTCGCCGTCCAAATGGCGATAGACTGTCAGGGGTGTCGGCCAAATATAGATTCAGCAGAAATTCTGCTCATCATTGGCCGGACGACGTCAGCTTGTATCAAGCCGTATCGTGAGTTGATCCACGGTTTTTGGCACTCTAGGTGGACCTTCATCCAAGCGTCTAAAAGTGATGACGGATGTACATCACGTCTGTCTGAAACACTCTTGTCCTAAACATTACGTCCGGCGCAAAATTCATCCTTTGTGAACGCAAGTATGTACACGGAGCCTGTGATTCTCCACGATTGACTCAGCTGATCTAATACTGTAACCTGCTCCGGTTTGTCTTTGGAAACGTTTCATTTCTTGGGCGATGGCTTATAAAGAATCAAGCAATCTCAGAGCCAGGATGGTTCAAAAAATCGTCCGAAGTTAATCAGACAAGTCTACAGTGAAGGACATCTCGTGAAAGTAACGTACTGGTTGACTGCAGCTCAGTGCGACCGTCCTTATGGGTTACGAACAGTCAATGAGGTTACCCGTTGTTCTCATTTATCAAACGTGCCACCCATCTCTCTCACCCCTTCGAATACGACAGAAGAAGCAAAAGTGGGTTTAGCCTACTCGCTCGTTAAGGCCGATAAAATTCTGGCTTTATTCCTAATGAATCACTTTCTCTGTACAGATGAAATCCTGCAGGAATGTGCAATTACTTCTATGGAATTCGATTACGAACCTGGCGAAATTCTGGAAGAGCAACCCAAATGTTCCAAGAGCCTGGAGGTTGGATATTACCAGATGGCTAACTTACTGATTGGAGTGTACGGACAACATCGTATCACCGAGTCATCCGTAGGTAAACTACAGAGGTTTTATCCATTCATTCTGTTGTTATAGTATGTCCGCCCCACCTTCAAATTGCAAAGTGCCTTTACAAATTTGCAATGGTTTTGACCCTATATTTCTGAAATAGTTGTATCCCTTTGGAAATTTGAAAATAACAGTGAGAAAATGGGCACTAGTAAATGCTAGCATTTCATACTCTCTCTTTGGTACAAAATATCAATCGGGAATACGTTTAAGACTACTGGAGTGGGTTAAGGATATGAAAACTGAAAATTGCAAACGGTGCGGAGTTCACTGTACGGTGTCAAAGGCTCATATATATTTCTGTTCTGGCGGGGTGGAGAAGTGGTTAGATGTGACGTCAGCCTGTGAAGCAAGCAAATATTTCAAGCCGTTGTCACTTTGAGTGGTTATCACTCCGAGTGACTCAGTCTTTTCCTGTGTGCGTAATCAACTGGAAATCATCGTGACCAAGTTTTCCGCCAGGTACCGGGCTGCACAACTATATCTTGCTGTCGTCTAATCAATACGGTCATACTGCTTTGGTGGGTGATACACTTGGTCAGAGGCATTTGTTTATTTGATGCAAGGTTGGGAATTTATTTCCGTACGGGAAACAGGAAGATGGCAAAGAATGGAATACGCCAGGTGGTGTGCACCTCCCTCGACAATCAATCGAATGCACAGGCAACTGACAAAGTGTTTAATCAGAGAGATGCAAACCGAATGTCAACAGACTCAAGTGTAAATCAGATGATCGCGTACGGATTGCAAATGGATTCGTTTGCCGATCAGAGAGTACTGGACTTTCACAGATGAAGGAGCTGACTTTGAAGTGTACTAGAGCATCATATGAAGTCCTAAAAAGAGCGGTTGAGTACTAGTTCATCGGTTCAAAATGTCGAAACCAGCTGTCCACAGAGTTATGATTAATACTAACGATATATGAAACTTTAAGTCCGTGCGTAAATAACCTGACTGCCGTCATATATTCAGCTCCTAGCACCTAAGAAAAATGGGTTCAGTGGACAATAGTGAGAAAGGAAGCAGCGCTTCGGTTGTATAAACTTACTTCAATATCACACTACTGAATTGTTACCGGAAAGTTAATGCGGTTCACATCAAAAGTTGTGGTTTGGTCAGTAACTATAAGGAAAAAATTATGAAATTGTAATTATCTAATTATCAGCATTTTAACACCGCTAACCATTTTGGATTTCTCTCAGTTGGAAGTGTTACGGAACTCCTATCTTCACCATTAAGCGGGTTTCTTACACAGGTATTTCTCGTGCACACTATCAAGAGATCAGTGGTACTGTTAGCGAATAATTACTACCGAGCCAAGTAAGCGGAAAGAGGCAATATGCATACATGAGCTGCTTTGGACCTAACACGTGAATGATACTGTTTTCGCTCGCTGTAATTTGGATTGTGTCACAGTGGTCTGATCCGAGCTCTCTGTTACACGCGGACCGGACAGGATATGTGCAAAACATGCACATGGAGTAATACTAACTGTTCCCCAGATCTTTGAAATGGTGCACTATTTGAACTAGCTGCAACCCTTCAGTCAACCGGTTTGTAAACTGCCCCTGTCAGGTTCACGCTAGTCACTGCTTCTTATGAAAAAGTCCGACATCTGTACAGTATAATACGATGGACTAAATTACCTACCTAAACAGCCAGTTGCAATAAGTTATGAGCACGTTGAGTGTTATTTCTGCACCCTCCTGAAAAGGTTATAGGTCGTTAATTATTACGGCTGGTTATTTAAGATGTTGAGTACCATAGCAAGCCATCAGTAAATCATCATACTGCTGAGAAACACCATTGAAGAAACTCTGACAATCACAGCCGATAACTACCTCGTGATACCAACAGCAAGTAGTCCATTGTGTGATGAATGATGTGTGAGAATCTGATATCGGGCACCATCTGTTCGTGTTAACATTCAATTGACTTATGAAGAAGAATATACCAACAATGGTACAATTATTCAACATGATGAGAGCATCCCTAGGCTTGGTTCACGTGGGATAAAACGATCGATCCTAAGCTTGTTGATCACAAATAGCACAATAACCCTAAGTACTCGTTCAAACTCGTGTTCAAGGTTCTTACCAGCCAACCGAAGTAAGTCCAACAACATTGGGTTGCAACGGCCGAAACGATTACAATTCGACCAAGTGATCCAAAGCTTTGCGCACAAAAGAAGTCGGTTCAAACACTGGGAGTTAACATCTTATCTTCGTCCTCAATTGACTAATCAAACATGGCGTAACTCGCTTGTGACCCATCTATTCAAGAACTACGGATACACAACCCGTCTGTGCAGAAAATCCGTAACATTTCAACCTAAAGGTATTTACTGACCGAATGATGAGAGATCGAAAATGTACTTTGTTATCTTGTCATCTTGTGGAAATTATGGAAATAACAAAACGAAAAGAGATTTCTTTATATGTATCAGACACGTCGGTTTCATTATCAGTGAGCGAACGTGATTTCATTCTCTTCATTATACCGGGGTTTGTAGTTGTGTTGTGTTAGTCCATGAAAACGATGGAGACTGGAGAATTGTAGCCATATTGCTGGAGGTGTACGTTCACTCTAGATGACCTATTGGGCTAAACTGGACAGTGTGGCCACCACACCGATAGTCACTCATGCCAGACAGGCCAATAGATAGAGATCTGACAAACAACAGTCTCCTGGTCCTCTAAATTGGGGCTGGAGGAAGGTTGGCATCAGTTTACGGAAAAAGTGTCAGTTCTGGTATACTTCCACCCGCTGCCTTGCAATACAGGCTCTTGAGCCAAAGGCTATGGTTAATGACTAATATTTCTCTTGTCTGTGTCTGGGCGTCCTGGCAGTATCTCAGCCCACACACAAGCATGAATATTCACAAGACCATTAACGGCCTCGTATTACTGGGTGCTCAACCTCGGTAATGGAAGTCGAAACATTATAAAATACAACTGGAAACGGTA
>JTDE01000061.1:10331-21722 GCA_014338405.1 Paragonimus skrjabini miyazakii | reverse complement strand
CACTTACATTAACAGGAACTAACTCAAGTGCAAATTGACCGAATCAAATACATCCGGAAAGGGTCATTGGAACAACTCCAGACATTGGCGAAACAAAGGTTTAACTTAGAGGATTCCAAAGGAGTTACATTCATCTATTCAATCATAATGGTCATGAATCTGACCAGAATGTATTGGAGCTTGAACAGTCACCAACTGCAATAATGATATGAGATGTTCCACGAGAAAAAATAACAAGAACAGAGATAAAATGGATAAAAAAACAAAGTTGAATATAATAATCAGAAAGGTAGTGAACGCAAACATGCGAGTGACTGTGGCGCGCTGTCAGTTCGGATAGTCTCAACCCGATGATTTTAGTGATCGCGATGTTCTCAATACAGCAGGCAATATCTGTTCATTTAACGAAATAGTCGGGGTCATCATACTTCGTAAATAACCTTCTGCCTAGCTACCTCGGGGTTTCACCGAATAGCCGGCTGCCTCAATAAACAATATCCAGTGCAATAAACGTCAAGTTGGCGGGCGGAGTTTGTGAACCCATCACCACAGACTGAGAAATCTGACTAGTTGACCAACTAATCGCGCATTTCGAGAGTTCAGAAATACACGTTAGTGAACGATCAATTTGCTCAGTACATCATCCTGTTTTATAGAAGCCAATTGGAGGAGACAGACAGACAAGGATAACAAATCTGCTGACACCGTCGACGTGAACAGACCACCGCTCTAAACCATGCAGCAATACGAATTGCATGCAAGCATTGTATGCCCTAACCAACAGGCACGATCGGACATCTTTTTACCGTCATCTATGATGTTGATTGGCAAAGGAAGCACGTGATCTGCTACCTTCACTAACATCTCACCAGCTACCTGAGTGTGAGGTGGCTTACAGTTCCAGAAAAATGTCTGCATTTCGCACTCTGAAGATGTGAAGCGCATATCATACAGATCGGCCCGGTCATTCACCTCTACCTCTGGCAGTGAAGCTAGGCAAATCAATGGCATTCCCGTACTCCATGTCCAGGAAGAAACTCTATACCAAGTTCACTGAATTCCCTAGGACAGTGTTCAGGGATGTCACCTATGACCAAAGAGGAAGAGAGATCGGAAGCCCCTGGTGAATACCACTAGGACTTTTGGTTCTCTTTCCGTTTAGTGATCTTACCAGATTCACGTATTTCTCTGAAACTCCTTTGCCGGGGGGGACTGCCGGAGAACATTAAGAGTAATCACTTCGAAAGCAAGTTTTAGGTCCAAAAAGACCACGATCGTAACCATCTGGTAGTGTCGACGTTCCAATGGCTGTCACGAGGCAAAAGGGTGGTCAATGCACCTTCAAAGAGATCGGAATCTTCTTAGTTCTTTAAGCGCCTAATCTGCTCTGGATTCATTGAGCCGACATTACGTAAAGCTAGTGAATAAGATGGACGCAACAGGTACCAGACAGGCTTCCTTGGGTTTGTCACTTCGCGTCTCCTTATTGAAAACAGAAACTATTATTGATAAGCAGCAGTTGCGAGGTACCTCTTCAGTTTCTCAACTCTTTTCCGCTTTCCTTGAAAACAAAGAAAAATCTAGTACAGCTTCTTTGTTAAGCCTCAATAATCTAAGCTTTAGTGCGCCCCTGTCTCTGACGGAGAGTCGCTTGGAACGCGGTAACCAACCATTTAGGTTCCATGGTCTATATGGTCCGCTTAAGGCCAGCTGAACTGTTCTTCAAAATGTTCAGTCTATGACAGGTCAACGTGACAGGTCGGTGATGTGGTCCACATTTTTCATATACAGTCTTATTTATACCGACTCGACGGCCAGTATCTCTAGGACTCTGTGAAGAAAGCTTTCTGTTATTCTTAAATAAAAAGGATCATTTCATCTTCTTCGACTGTTCGACCAATTGATGCTCACGGTATTTCCGAAAGCTCGTTCATGAGGATAATTAATTGGACAGAAATTCAACCTTTTTACAACCGCACAGCTTCTTCGGAAAATGTCTTTTCAAAGCATGCTTTCATAACTGTTGCGATTTGTTTCCAGTGTTCGTTAGGTTCGCTCACTTGACTCGAACTGGGCAATTCGTTCACCAACGTTCCCTGGTGGTCGCTTTTAACACTCCCCTCGTTCGAATGCCAGTTTGCGACGTTGCACACATGAGTGCATGACCTCTGATAAAATGATGACAAAACGGGTATGCACAAAAACACGATCGGGGCCCGGGTGGTTGCTCCGAACTACATGTCTTCAACAGACTGGCGGTACCTGTAACTTACTGCTATATGATCGAATTTCGTCCATGACAGATGCACAAGGTAGTCCTCCAGTGGCACAATGGTTTTGGTTGTTAACACATGGTACTCGAAATAGGGAGACCATGAACAGCATAGTTGCAGCAGTCTTTCACCAGTGTCAGTGCGATGTGACTGAATAACGAACATACAACCCAGCCGAGTTTCACCTAAAGAAGCACGAACGAGCTGAACATTAAGACCGCCGGCTAGTATATTTCAGTGTTTCCTCTACTTCAGGTCAACAGAGCGCAGTAAAACAAATTGCCGGTAGCATCCGAAGCACTATACGTTGGGGCGTATGTTGATATAGGGATAGCAAACACTTTTTGGATGCGTGTTGACAGACTTTAACCGATGTATAGGGTTTCACACCACACAAACCAGTTTACTGGGAACCAATCGAGCAGATTGCTCCGCTCTGGAATTCAGTGAGATTCCCACTCCAGCTAAACCATGAGATTTGGCTTAGACGTCACCAGCGACCCCGAGGGAGAAGCGCTTAGATTGGTAGTTACCTAGAGATGAGCTTAAATGAACAACGGTATCAGGACAGCAAACTCACGCCTCCGACACAACACACACCAAGCATACGATATCAGTGCTTGTAAAGCGGCTTGCTTGTCAACGAGTCACAGAGTGTCGACATTTGAAGCGTCAATGATAACCAGTTTTGGATTCAGAGGACGACTATCACCCGAAGGTAAAAGGAAGGTAGAAAATGTCGAGGTCGAAATGGAACGAGACAACGGTAGTGGCCGAATAATGTCAGGGTCGGCAAACTAATAACACTTAGTACTCCACGGCCACTTACGCCGCGGGAAAGAGTGTAGATGAGGAACCCCAGCCCGAGTCAAGTGTGATCTGTGAGACTACAAGATACAGAGTTTACTTTGAGGACCCTATCCAGAGACAGACTCCGACCCAACTGGCGATGAGAAGCTTGTCTAGCCCGAGTACACATTGAATATGACATCGATATCTGATTCCGATTACTGCTGCGCCTAATAGATGGAATCAAACCTATATCAAACTCTGAATAATATTTAACGTTTTTCGACGTTACTAAGTAAGACGCCGACGGTCAGAATCAGCCGTTGGACGATGGGAATGTTCTTTGAGGGTACGTGTTATAACCCCCTTCTCTTTTATTCAGAAAATAGCAATGTTGTAACTATAAAAACAGCTCTGCTGTATGTTCACAGTATCGCGCCTCGCTACCTAAGTACTACTACGCAGTCAGTAATGCCACATACAACCTTGAGTGCATCTGTTTTTCGTCTGACTACTCTACTTTGGTCTGTCTGGTATAGTTGTACCTGATAGAATCGAAGTCCAAGTCAGCGTAGCTTCTCGAACCGAAGCAGCGCACAGGCCTGACCACCGCGTCAAAGTAGCACAATAGGTCAAGTATTTCCAGTTAGCACTCATGAAGCCAGTTCTAGGGAAGAAATGGTCGGAAGCCGGTTGAACATAGCAAAATCAGTAAATGTATGCAAGATCAAAACTCGCAATTGAACGAAAATAAGCCTTCCTTAGACTGAGTTAAGTAAACATTCACTGATATTATTAACCAATATGACAGTGCATACAATTTAGGTTAGATAATACAAATAGAATAATGTTAGCCTTCTTCTTTTTCCTAGGGCAAATTTCAGAGGTGTACCAACTGGTACGAGATCAGCACCACAGACAACCTCCAGCACCACAATTCTACGGCACTAGAACTGGTATGACCTGTCGTCGCTATCTGTGTAACGTGTGTGGTCCACTGTCCAACGGGAATCTTCACTGTGGTGATATCAGGACGCGGGAAACCGGACATCTACAGCGTAAACTGGATTGGATCACAGGCACCACACTACCAGATGCGTTGATACGTGCTCGACAAAACAGCAGCTATTGAACAGTAGTTTTAACTTGAACGCCACATCAACTTGTATTATTTTGAAAGTATTGACGCTAATAACATGATAATAAACTGACAGTTAATCACAGCCGTCTCCAACCAAACCTGTGACCATAAATAACGACAAAGCGGACACAACCCAGATGTCACCGACTGATGCAGTTCTGTCCTGGCCAAACTACTGACGATAGTCCCACATGTAGACCACGTAGGTCAGAAAGCACACATCTAAAAGTTGGAAGACTAACTTGCATATCAATACCAATAAGAATGAAATGCCATTTATCTAAAGCGGCCCTCTTACAACTACCCGGTGAAAGAAACCCCGTAAGTTAGAAGCTGACGGATGGGATGCCTTTAACAACAAGTAGCCCGGTACAATAGCTGAGGTCCACTAGGAAGCAACCGCTTCAGAGGACCGATATAACTATTATCGTGGGCTTTCGCATCGACATTCATGACCGTCGCAGTATGGAATACATCTGATGAAATCAGCGAGGAACACAAAGGTATCCGATTACACAGCTTCAGACACGTGATCGACTACCTAAGTCGATGACATATCTCTAGAAAAAGCAGGTCTGTCAAGAGATGATATCATAGTAGTAATGTTTCACGAAATTGATCGATACGTGTTTCTATCACTGAGTAAAATAGGAAGCCACTCCATTTACGTGTATTCACCCAATGAAGTAGTCCAAACAGCACACGCGCAGCAGTGCAAAAAACCACCGTATGAGTATCCCGAATGACAGTTGAGCACTAAGAGGATGATGTGTGCAAAGGACATCCGAATAAATCATGGTAGTGCGAGTAAACAAGAAAATCAATAGTAAGATATCCGCATTAAATTCAGTACGAATGAAGTCGAACAGTTTGGTAGTCGTGTTTAATAAGTTATTGATAAATGGATTAGGAATAACAACATTATGAGCAAGTTGTAGTACTCTACACTTCGACCACCTAGAGTGGCCTTCCTCAGGAGTGTTGTAATCGAAATCACACTAACAAAAAAAAGAGGTCACGTGGGATTTGCCATGGTTAGGTCAATCCACGCTGCAACTGAGTTGGTTGATCGAATCGTTTGCCCATTAGGCGTGGGTGAGACTGATGTAGATAAAATTCGTCTGTTTCTGGGGTTGTTTATCCATCCACGCCACATTGCAGACAGGGGTTAGCTAACATTGCGATTAACGCAAGTGCAGTGTGTAAATGGTGAGCTTCAGCGCAGCAGCACTTTTTCTATGAGAAGGCAGAACCTTGTGAACCACTCGAGTATGATCAAAACCTGACAGTGCATGTAGTGCGATGGCCGAATCCTTTTCTAGCTTCCGAAGTTCATGTGCATCCTTAGGAGGAAACCTCGTGTACCTCTTGTGTTCCGCAACACGTACTTTCAGCTGTCTGCTTGTCTATTCAGTGTAGCTGGCACTGCAATCACCGCATCTGGTTTAGAAAACACAGTCAGTCTGGTCGCCCATGGAAACTGGATCATTAGGATGCATCATCAGTCGTTCTAAGATATTATCTAACCGATATACGGTCCGGAAAACGTACTCAGAAAGGATGGAGCGAAGAAGAATGCTTTATTGACGAGACAACTGCAGAATTTTTAGTGCCACACGGATCTCAGAAATCGTAACTACATGGTACAACGAAACTTCACAAGCATGGAATACTACTGCGACCAATATTATCTATGGTCAATTCGGTTCAACATCTGTGCGGTCTCTGTCACGATGTTATATTCAACCAATTACTCCGTGGGAATGCCACTACTTGCATACATCAACTCTAATTGTATTCAATGTTGATACCAGATCACCTTGTTGGGCAGAACGGAACGACAGTTGTGAAGTCGAGTAGCTGAGCATGTCTCAGTTTGGGTTGAATGTGAGGAAATGGAACAGACCCCGGCAACTGTTGTTATGCTACCCGTGCAAAGCACGTCACTCGTTAACCTCCGGACATAAGGCCATCACTGTTCATGCTTCTAAGGTTATCTACGTAACCAACACTGAACGACTGCTGTCGTACGTTGAGGCTGTTGTCATTCGTCGGTGGCAACCACTCTACTACCAACAGACAGACATGGTCGTCAATCTGAAACCGCAGTGGTAAATGAACAACCTCTTTGATCGTGAGTGCGCAGGTTGTGTACGTGATCGTGTATGTCTTTTCACTGACTTTGTTTGATTTTGCTATAAAAACACTAACACTGTAGTATGTAACTAATGAGATGGAACGAAATTCGCCAAACAATAACTCGTGCAGTCTCCTGTTTTTGAGTTCTGTTTGCAACTATTGCTTATAAATTTATTTCGGAAAAAACTGTTTTCAATCAATAGATGACCATTCCAGTTTAGGCATTCTCAACTCTCAATTTATCGCACGAATGTGATCAGTAACAAGACGATCCCGAGACCGAGCAACATTGACTCACAATCAATGAATTATTAAGATGATGGAAATTGCGGTATAAACATCGTCCAAAATACAACACACTACAAAGCCGCTTGACTGCAACCGATTACAAGAAACTGATGCTTTATGAAAGTAACATAGTGGTGATCCCTGGTTTGGATGCATAGTGTGAACCGGGAACAAACTGCCTACTAAAGTCTCGATGTATAGAAAATAACAGCAGATTTAAATGGACAGAACTAAGACAACAAAATGTCGGCGCTTCCAGCGTGAACCCGAGGGTACAAAATGAAACGAAGTAAATAAATCAAAAATGCCACTCGGGTATGCCAGGCACCGGAGCGAAATAAGTGTTCACCATTTCTGGAGTTACATCGGACAATTTCTCTGGATTCCATTTTGGATTGTTGTCTTTGTCGATTAGGATAGCTCGAACACCTTCGGCAAAGTCGTGGCTGTGAACAAAATGCTGTGAGAGGCGAAATTCCATTTTGAAAGTATCCGCAAACGACAATTTCGATCCTTGCTGAAGCTGTCGAAGGGTGACCTGGTTTGAATAAAGGCGTATGTATAAAGGACAGGACACTAAAATGATGTAAAACTGTAAAACACATAAAAATCGAACGATCTGCTTAGCGATTATATAACAAAATCGTCCCACAAGAATCCGTCAACGTCTAAGTGATCGAGCATTAATAAGATAAGCTATTCGTAAACCCTATATTTTATTTAGTGAGATGGCAATGTACTAGTCAGGGAGTCAGTGAGTTCAACCTGCGTCGTCACTTGATTGGCAGAAACGCATGGATCGAATTCAACGTCAGTGCGTACGTATTTTTGAACTGCATAAACTCGACAACTAGCTTCTCTTCCAAGAGAACTGGCTGAATAGTCTACGGGAAAGCAATACTTGTGAGCAATCTTACGTGATGATCCGGTTATACTAATCAAAACTTTCTACCACTTGCCGGTAATCAAAATATCGCCTAATAAACTTAATGGTTTCTGTCATTTGGAGCTGGGGAGAATCCCTAATCGTGGGATCATCCAGTGGAATAAATGACAGTCCCTGTGCCTCCTCTAGAGGCAAACAGACAACCTGAGCGTTACTCACGAACCAATGTGGCTGAGTGTTTGCATATGATAATCTGGTCATGTCTAACATGGTCTCAACAGAATAGTAGTCAGACCGGTTGTCTCGTGAAAGACTGGTCGGGGATTAAATCCCGGCCGTGGCATGGATATACATCATGATGTCGTAGTTTGTCAGGTAAGAACAAGAATAACGCGAAGTAACGAGGGCCGTAATTAGGCAGCTGTGCAGGTATTAGTCGAACTTACAACTCAGTCGGTTCAAAAGTGCATACACCTGGATGCCGATTGTTTAAGAACAGACAAAGGCATTTTGTGGGCTGACCACAACCATTCTCTCCCGTTTGGCTCTAACCAACGATTTCCTTTACTTCCTACGTTTGTTGGTGATGGTAACAGTGATGATCGGCAAAAATGTCAGTTCAATCAGACCCGATAACTGATTACGTTGAAATCCACAGAAACTCAAAGACCAATAAGGTTACATCAAATTCGTGTCCAATTAATTCTGTAATCTAAAAAGCTACAAAACCGATAAATCCATCCCTGCTTGAACGCGTGAGCAAACCTACCCGGAGCGAGGTCGGCGACATCCGCAGCAACAATTCATGAAGCTTATCTGCCCAAGCTTTTTGGGTTGCACCTTTGTCCCCGTACGCCGAAAGTTTTCTCAGTATGTCCTCGATCGTAACAGGTTCGTTTGAATGAAAAAGTGCAAAAATGTCCGCGATTGCGTCTAAATGCGGTGCTAAAGATTCCGGCAAACGAGGTTCTTCAGTGGCTGTGTGTAACACTTGTGCAACTGCACTGTCGATTTTATCCAGATCGGAGCTGCTTTGGATCGGAGGGAACTCCATATGACATAGAGTGTTCTTCAATGTTTCCAGCTAAGAAAAAACATAATGTAACGCCAGGGGAAGTAAAGGAGCACAAAATGGGAGGAAATGAGCAGGTGGATAAACTACATAAACAGGGCAAGTACAAAAATGCCATAACATGGGAAGGCAACATCCGCGAAAGAATGTTGACAACAAAAGAAACAATGGTCTATGGGGTCATCTTCCACGGGCCTCTATAGTGACGGCTACAACACTATTATAGATAGTTAAAATTTCAATATAAACACAGATCAATATTTTTGGAAGGTAGGCGTTAACAGCTGATAGATAATCAAGATTCAGACGTTATCTACAAGTAAACGGTGTAAATGACTTGTCTGATCAAAAACAATGGTGACCGTACTAAAGCTTGTCTGAACTCTGTAGGAACTGTGGTGAATGAAATGGATTAGAAGCCAAGCCGTCACGAACGTATGGTGTATGAACTCTTTGCACAACCCACGACAAGTATAAAGTCATCTCATATCTTGTAATGGCAATACTTTGTAGAGAGCACAGTGTTTGTTTCTAACCGGCTGTAACATACTAGGATAAAGAGAGGTTGCATAAAACTTTTCAGTTTTAACGAGTTGTAAAAACGACCGTCGCAAAACCGCAAGAGGTCAATGAGCCGCGTTTTCCAAGTTCGGTTTCAGAACCTTAACACAACGATTTAGCATACCACTGATAAACGAATTAAGAAGAGTTAGACTTCGGCTATTCTATTCACACCTTGAGGCACTCTTAAATTTCACCAGAGTCAGCCTTGAGTTTGTTTTCATACTTATCGAGTAAGAATACGCTAAAAATGTATGGTCACGTTTGAATCTGCGTTACAGGCTTGATACAAGTATTCGGCGAAAAAGGAACAACGGTCTCGCAACATAAGGTTTACACATTGTTAATAGAATATTACAGTTCCCCATGCACACATCATTTCATTTTATACCAGCACCAACTTCAAGTAAGAAGGCTGTTTCGGCCGAAAAGTTTTCGACAAAGAAGATCACACATTTCCACTAAGATGTTCTATGTCGTGAGCTTCTATCCACATAACATGACGATAAATGGCCTCCTAATCTTACGGCAATTTAACTAAAACAAGTCCAAAGGTGTTGATTTTAAATGCGAAAAACACTTCGGATTGTCAGTCAAAGGACTCTGCCACTACTATCGTTAAACATAATGGAAGATCGTTATTCACAAGTGGAGGTTGGTCTCTCGAGAAACGGCCGACTATGAAGTTGTTCGGCAATCTCTCCAGATACACAAATGTGTGTTGAAAAATTAGAATGCTGCCTTCATAGAAATCGCCGACGGAATTACAACTCACACTAACTGTCCATCCAACCCTCGGTTTTCGATTCGTCAAAGCGGCACTCACATCGATACATCCATCAGCAGACTTAATGAAGTTTCAACTTGACTGCAGTCCCCACAGTAGGGTCAGCGATTGCAGTTAGCAGGATAGTGCCTGTCACCTCTCCGGAAGATTGTATAATTTGGATATTACTCCAGGTGAACGTGGCTGGGCATTCACAAGTGATACTTTGATCATATCTAATGTCACAGGAACCAACAAGATTGCCAAATAAGAACTTGAGCCAGAGTTTGAATCTTGGTCGTGACAAGGAGATGCACCACTTGCGAACTTTAATAAAGGTAAAACCTGAGTCAAGCACTTTTTACCGAAAAGCAGCCGATAGAAAAGTACATGAATGCGAAAGTCACCGACAAATGTTGGGAGTGTTTCATTTATAGCTGCCTCGTGATAACGTGGCCGGTTTGGTATTGGAAAACCAATACTTCGAAACCTTCTAATTCTCGAAAACTCTGGCAAAAACCGAACGTATTGCTACCCTTAGCCGTTGCACCAGAAACAGTTTAGCCAATTTTATCACATTGAGAGAGTGAATGAGACGTGTCAACATTGTTTCCTCAAATCCTTTGCCTAGACCATATGCATTGACTACTTAACGAGTGGACAACAGAAGCTACTGTTGCCTGTAGGATCTCGGAGGAGTATCACTGTTCACAGTTGTAATTGGCTGTTCAATATACCATGAGATGCACTCGATCATAACTTCTACCCAACTTTTTCTATCACTCGAAATGAGGAATGAAATGCACATACAAAGGCAAGTTGTTTAAGCACTGCTCCAGTCGCGGTCACAGTGGTCATTCAAATAAACAAGTCGACATCAGCACTCCTTGGCACAATCACCTTCCGACCATGATTACTTCACAGCCTTACTTCGTTCGCATACAGTTTACTGAAGTAAACTGATGAGAACTCACTGAAAGTAAAGATTCCCTCTGCCAAATAATATTTTTCAATCACTAGTATTAGACGGTTCTCAAAAGACACAAAAAGTAAGGCACATTTTGTACTATTCATATCTGGATCAACGTCTCAACAGTCAACCGAATTCATTCTGCATGCCCAGGTAGCTCTAACTCCCCCCCCCCCCCCGTGAATGACCTCATCCTACGTAGGAAGCGCCTAAATTTAAGAAGTTAATACCGTTCAACAGAGACAACGATTTCTTATTTCATCTATGCCACTGAATATACTGAAAGTTGAAAAAAGAAGTAGCCTTACGTATTCTACAAACTCTATCAAGTACAGTCAAATGTGTATTCTTGATGTAACATCCAGGTTGCCCGATCGCCTCGAAAGGAGACATGGCAATTGCTCGGTCCGATAAGATATCTGATCCTACGATGAGGACTTTTAATCTAGTTGAAACCACAAAAGTCTGCTGATGGATGTATCGATGTGAGTGCCGCTTTGACGAAT
>JTDE01000060.1:455234-470063 GCA_014338405.1 Paragonimus skrjabini miyazakii | reverse complement strand
TATTTCTTAAGTTTTATAAACAAATAAACAAAAAATAGACAACGCAAACATTAAGAAATCTCAATGAAACGAACAATGTCTTCGTTGTTAGGCAACACAAAACTCTTACGCATTATTGTTTCAGTCAGTCACATCATTACTATCAGGAAATAATAATTCACTCATGACGGAAAATGTTACCAACTATTGTTATGGCAGTTACTTCCTTGCTCCTTAATCATTTCTGCTGTAATTTGGGAAGTGCAACTTACTCCTAAAATTTGACTAATAACCAGTAGACACATGCATTAAGTTGGTATTACCATGCTGTACGAGAAAGTCTATGCCTCTGATTCCCCACCCAGACTCTGCGATATAATTTTCTGTGACGAAATCATGATCATTGGGCTCGTTATCAAGATTCAGACCGGTTATTGAACTAGGTCTTTCAACAATATACATTCCCACCTCAATTCGGTTGGAAGGTTGACCTGGTAAATGAACGGTATTCATGAAATGCCACGCAATCGATCACGACCGAGAAACAGTTGACATAAACAGGTTATTTGGTTCAGTCAGGATGAGTAGATATTTAGTCTGCTTACGGTAGCGATGACGTCGGTATACGTGGAACAAATTGCTACACAAGTTAATGAAAGTTTGAATGTATGCTCAAATGATTAGTGCGTTCGATGACACAATACTAAAAGGTAGTAAAAGGAACCAATTATAGTTCTACCTCGTAACTTTTGGAGCATATCAAGGAAATAGGTTACATTGTTGACCTAGGCGACTTGTTTGACCTCTCAATGTGCAGTCACAATCCCAACATGCTATGTTTCCACGAGGCCGTCCGTTTCTCTGTATGGGAAAAATTATGAACATTTTGACCAGCTAGTCTACTTCGGAGTTGATAACATCTTTTTCTTCAATATGATGTTGCTTCTGAACGCATGCCCTGCAGTTTCTTATATGTTGGATTCGTGGCCGAGTAGATGAGTCCTCATTGATTACTAGTGAACTTGATCAAAAGACCTTAACATTTGAAATATCGAACTTATGGAGGGAAAAAGAAGAAGCCAAGAAAGTATGTTCTCTTTCATGAAGATTCGCGGGAACACAACAGCTCCACGAATAACGAAACGTTTTGTATTAGACATTGCTTACGAAGAAACTTATCCCCAGAAACCATAAGCACTATTCCCACTGAAAAATTAAACTAGATGAATATTCACCCGGGACTAAACAGTTTGTTTGTTCAATATCCAATGAATGAACAACTAAAATACATAATAACTTTCGTGACCACATTTTGCCTTGATTTTCAAAAACCGCGGAAACCAAGATTAAGAATAGCTTGGATGATTTGAAAATATACACCAACAAATGTTACTTGAATCACTGGCTTCTCCTTAGTAGCGTCATCAAAACAGAAAAAAGACATGTCGCAGTATATTAAAATCTGGTTTACTCTAGTCAGTCGTAATGGTAAAACAGGCCTGGTATATATGGCAGGTAGTCAGAGCCAGACAGAGAATGGGCACGCATACACTCATACCAGACATCGCGTAATGAACACCACAGCAACCCAATGGGTTGCTTCAACCATCTGAAGCCTACATCGTCGATTGCTGGACGCCACACTACACCTCACCGAGCTGCCGTGTTCATGGCATAATACTTAGTGTAGGTGTATACATGCCGACTCTCTGCCTATCTTTATTTGCTCATCGGTTTATAATCTGCATATTTCATGCCTACGACTGATGACAGTAAGCAAAGTTTTACCATGTCGCAACCTATCTCAGTCGCACTCTGGTGAGGCACTAAATTTGTTCTGTTTTCAGAACCGAATGAACAGCACTGTGGTCTGAACGCGGATAGTTTGGGCTAATGTGAGTTTACTTGTTGGCATGTTTGACTAGATGGAGCGGACGTTATGTATGCGCTCACTACATGTGTGAATGCGTCAAGCCGCGCTTTCGCAATGCGAAATAAATCTGTTTATTTGAAAACAGAAAAACACCCGCTGTTGCTCAGGCGTTTGGAACAATGAAGTGCTTAAACGGCGTTCTTTAAACTATAAACGCTAAGGAAACCCTTACCTTGATCCTTATCTAAAATTAGTCAGAGGCACAAATTTATGCCTGCCGATCGAGAGTTCCCAGCGTTATGTGATTGGTCTTTGGACTTGGGCAGCCAGGGCGTAATCAAACTTCTGGGTGGCAGTGAAGGGTGAATGATGGTATACGCTCTTGTTTGTTTTTCATGGTGGTATGCACTGTTACTATTCGTTTCGACCTGCGATCCTTCAGCACAATGTGATCGTTTCATAAACGTCATAACAAGTGACACTTAAAGACCAACAACAACGGAACTTAGCTTGAAGGATCAATTTTTTAAAACTATGACCCAGCCTTGATAAGATTTTAGTAGTGATCTTGGACCCAAGTTCAGACTTGTCACCCGTGCAAAATAGCATGGTCTTATCTGTTGTGACACTCATGTCGATCGGGTTTGAAATATCTTCTCTCCTGAGAAAATTATCTTTTTATAACCCTTGAAAGACGGCACCCATTGGAAGCCGAATAATTCAGTAACACTTCACTTCAGAACGTGGGATCGTTAAGAGGGGAACATGAAGTAACCAGTCGTCTCTGATTAAATAAAAAGAAAATATTTTTTTCACTGTTGGTAAGCACTGTATAAACTTAGTCGAATGCTTCTGGAAAATTCACTTCAACCTAGCATATACCAGTGACATAAATCATGTATCTCAATCGAACACACGCTTACGTTAATTTATCCACTCCCGTTTCAGTTACGTGACGGCACATGCTACTGTGAAGATCACCTCGAACGAGT
This sequence comes from Paragonimus skrjabini miyazakii, assembly GCA_014338405.1. Classification (NCBI taxonomy): domain Eukaryota; kingdom Metazoa; phylum Platyhelminthes; class Trematoda; order Plagiorchiida; family Troglotrematidae; genus Paragonimus; species Paragonimus skrjabini miyazakii. Next base: position 467,219 of record JTDE01000060.1, on the reverse strand, counting down.
ATGCAGGAATGTGCATAAAATTCGTGTTACTCATAAGTAGCATGATATATTTGTTGATTTTACTGCAAATAGTGGAAAACAAACGCATTTAACAACCTCATACTCCACCAGCTGAGTAATGAAGCTGCGTAAGGGACCTGTAGATGCCGTGAGCTGCCCATTTCGATATTGTTAAACAGTATTCGTCAAACAGTGTCATTCGTCTGGGTTACTCTGCGTGCTACATATTCATTACGACCTCCGATACGATACTATATTCAACCGGCCGAATATCAGTCCCTCTGTTGAAATTGCCATATTTTTTTTCGTCTACCAGTTTAACTGTGGGGGCCCGACCACTTACGTAAGCAGACCTAAACCACAGTTGCACAGTCCAGTAGCCGATCGCACGTCATGTGTTGACCGTCCATGCTTACAGAATAATTTGTGCAACCAACAATCAACGACTACTTTAAGTAACCGACGCTGTTGCAGTTTGTAAGTAGCAACCACTCCTTTGCCAACAGAAAGATGTGGCCAGCAGTTTGAAATTGCCATAGTAACTGAACCATTTTATTGTTCTTACGTGCATGATCTTGTATTCGTTTTCATTTACCTTGTTTGATTGTTGTATAAACACTATCCGCTGCAGTATGTACCTGTTAAGATGTGATATTCACCACGAATTAAATCGTACAGTCTACTATATTTGACTTCTGTTTTCAACATTATTTAATAACCAATGTAGCCAATTCATTGTCTTTTTCTAACCCCAAGCGCTCAAACAGTCGCAGTTCACAAACTCACTTTCTGAGTTTAGAAATTAAAACCACTTAGACCTATATTAATTACGTCCTCAAGAAACAAACGACTGAATTTCACAGAATGGTTAAGATATAACAGACCGTATACCATGAAATATTTATCAGCAGACAATCTTCTGTCAGAGTTTCCAGTACCTAATTAACCTAGTATGTACATTCTGTTTTCAGATTCACTCATGAGTTCAGTATAACCATGAAATCAATGTAGTCGGTAGCAAAGATAAAACTGGTACTTGTTTCGTTGTACACGTGATCAGTGAGAAACTGAAAAAAACATACATATAAAAGAAGAAGTAAAGAACAGTGTTTGAGACAAAGGGATCTGATGCATCTGAAGTGAGTCTGTAGGTAAGTTTTTGTGCATGACTGTAAGTACCAGTTGAATGGGTGAATTTCATACAAATTACTTGAAAACCAGAATTTCGTTGATATGAATAAACAGTTGTCCAGTTCACTTCCAAACTGTTTTGCCACCGATATTATTTTTACAAGTTTTTTAGACTTCATAGCACAGCCAGTTTGAAATGTTTCAGAACCAGATAAGGATGTCAAATAATGCATCAATGTTCGCGTCATATTTTGAAAAAAATCCTGTGAACATATTTTTATGCGAGGGATGCTTGCTCTTTCTTCTGACAAGGGGTTTCAAATGCCGTTCAAGAATACTTTTTTCTTTATACAATTTAATCATAAACCGAACTGACCTGTGTAAATGTATGGTCATGTGACTCGGTCGGTATAGATCCCATTAAGTTAGTCTCAAAATGCAACTGACTTCATGTAGACTAGTTATGAAATGGATGATTCTGAAACCCTGTTGGTGAACTAAGACCACCGGTACCGATACGGTTTGGCTGAGCTAAAGGGTAATTACTTTGAAGTGCTAGCAAATTGGTCGCTGTGGACGGTGTTCGACTCAAGGTGCTATTCAAGGTTAACGAAGTCGGCGTAGTCGGGAGGGATGGCTGAGGAATTGAGGGTGGAGGTGGAATTGAAAGAGCCGGCTGAACGGCTGCGGCGCTGGATACAGCAGCAACACTCTCTTCGGTTGATTGACTGGTATTGAAAAGTAGTGGAACGTGTTGTTCAGCCGAATGAGGGCCCATATGTGCCAAACCGTTTACATGTTTAATCAACCAGGGAACGTCATAAATGACATTGTTAGCATCAGAATAGGCTACTGGTTCATAAGCAGCAGCTGTGGAGGTGGAATTCGTGCTGGGCACCGAAACCAAATGCATATGATGTGAGAGTGAAGTTGGTTGTTGACAAAGCAATGGGTTTGGAATTCCCACCGGTAATGCGTGAGGACCCATTTGAACATTCCCATTCATGAACTGATGGTACGCGTGTGCATTCATCAAATTGGCTGTAAGTGATAATGCCTCAGGATGGATATGATGGATCGACAAAGAGGCAGGATAAAACTCGTTGGTTTTTTGAGGGGATACTAGTTTTGCATTCGATGATGTGTTCGAAGACGAAGTTCCTGCTGGAGATACACCTGTGGGAGCCGAACATCCTGTATCAGCTTTACTCTGGTCACTGAAAGGTTTCCGGCTGTGACATGGTGATACTTTGCAGTGAAGTGTCCGATGTATTAGAAAGAATAGCAATAATGTAGCAAGAAAGGTGCCTGCAATCGCCCCCAACAGCTGACTCAAGCTGAATTGAGGAGCATGAAGAACGGATTGAGAGGATATGAACACCTCTGGTGACCAGTCGGGATTTATTGTAGCCTGACTTCTATTCAATGCGGATTGCAACACATCCAGTTTAGGTGGTGTGGTTGGTGCCGATGGCGTCGAGGGCCATTGAATTCGAATAACTGCTGAAACATTACCTATAACATCCTCACCCAAACAGGAATAAGTATCGGAAGTTTGCTGTTTCTCTATTCGCATGCTAGATTCCGTTTGAATTATATCATCTAACCTGAACAACCACGAATTTTGTTCTTCTGTGGGTAAATTCCTCCTCAGTTGCGTCGTGTTACTGTCAAGAATATTGGTCAGTCCTAGACCAGGATCATGGTAACGCCATTTTACAACTAATTGGTTGGATCCTTTCATAACACATTTCAAATACATTGATGGTTTCACCGGATTACTGGTCAACTGGACTGAACCGAACTCTATTCCAGTCAAATATTGACGCAGATCCACATCCAGACGTTCGAACTGTGGAGGTGGGCAGTGTATTATAGTTGGTGAGCTGTACAAACTTGGTTGTTTGACATTTCGCGCATAAACATCTTCGATGTCAGTGATTAAGTCGCTAAAATTTCGTCCAAATAATGATGGAGGTGAGGCACATTTTGGCTGATTTTCTTCTTGCTCCCAATTAATGACATGTGTTCGGTCAGTCGAACTCCTGCGACTACGTTGTACACGAATTTTCGTCATGGATTGATACCTTCGAATAAGCCAGGTCAGTTGACAGTCACAATGCCATGGGTTCTCATTAATTTCAAAATCTTGTAGTGATTCAAAAATACGTTCATACTTTGAATCGATCGAACGAAATTCGTTACCCTTAAGTAACAAACGATCCAGTTTGCCATCCGTAGCTAATTGTAACAGTGGTGTATAAGGCAAGGTGGTTAACTTGGAATGGCGCATTATCAGACTCTTCACTTTGGATACACCTGAGAAAGTGTGATCATCAAATATGGGTTGGGTGATTTTATCTAAAATTAAAGTCAGCTGACCCAACCCAGAGAATGCATAGTCACCGATGTGCTTTAGTGGGTTTCCACTCAAATCTAACATCTCCAGTCGGGATCCAAGTGTCTCGAAGGCAGTTCGTCCAATTGTACGAATGTTGCAGTGCCTGATATGCAAGCTTCTCAGTCGTACTTGGCCTCCGTAATCCGGTGTTCTGTACATAATTAATTCCGATGGGCCCAAATGTGTGCTTTCGAATGTCTGATTCTCTACCAACAGATACTCTAATGTTGGCATGTATGGAGCAGGCAGACGTTTTAGTCCGGGTTGTTCACAGTTCATACGATTCGACACGCACTGGCACTCACTAGGACATTCCGGTGAGATTGTGTTGCCTGGTATGATAGTAACCATAAGTAGCGTGTATGAAAAGAGGGAAAGCAACGGCAGTCGTATAAGTTGTGACGGATTGCGAAGTGAGTTGGCCATAATAAACGGTCACGATCTAAAACGAGAGGAAGTGAAAGAAATGTAGACGTATGACAAGTGATAACTCTAAATATATGATCATCCTTTCACAAAATTATATTGCTCTAACTGATATTTGTACAATGCAACAATAAGATTATCGGTGAATGGGGAGTGTTGCATAGCGAAGCGAAACAAACCAGAAAATGTCAAACGTTTGATTTCAGGAGTGTTAATAAACGGATGGATTAATGACTGAAGCAGATAAATCTATTCTTACATAGCACTTCACCTCTGGTAAAACTGATATTCAGTCACTCGGGAATAAGACAATATTCCGCATGATAATATGCTTGTTTTATAATTTTGTCTATCACCTATAAATATCTATCTAGCCTAGTCACGTTTAACCTACCGTTACGGCAACAATACATCAACCAACACGAAGGAACCAACAATAATTAGTGTGCTCAAATTTGTGCCCAGTTAACATATGTGTAAACCAACCTTGCTGAACTGCTAACAACTGGAAAACAAGACATCCTACTCAATACACTTGAAGACATCGAGATACAGATAGTTGCAAGCGATTTTCAATCAAACAATCAGAGCCATGAAGTTCATCTGTTACGCTGGTTGACAGGGCAGAGTTGAGACGAAGTACCTTGTCTCCAAATAGTTTACCCATAATCTTCCCAACAAGCCGATCATTTCCCATGGTTGGCAAGTTGACGCCCCCATTTTTTTCTAGTCTCTGTTTCTTATCGTTCGTTCTGCATCGCATCCCAAGGAAAAAACAACGACGCGCTCATCTTATTTATATTGTTATACCCGCATGAATGCTCACATGTGCACACACGCAACTCAAGTCTCTACTCCTTTAGAGTATGTAGAAGACTCACGCTCTCCCAAGCTCACAAAGGTGACTGTTCAAATACAAAAGCACATACAAAATTACATGTGAAAACAAACCAACCATACCAACATTTCGCTGTTTTCAAACGTGTATGGGCATACATGATCAATTGATTTTGGGGTTTGGGGTGGGAGTATGATTCTTAGGAAGGGGTTGTTGGTTGCCACCGGAAGACCGTAATCATATCATGTATGCTGTATAACACACATGTGCATAGCTGAGCATGCCTCAGTGCACGTGTATGTGATGTAAACAAGCTATAAACATTATTATGGAGGATATAGTTATACCCAGTTTTGTAGTCACAAACAGCAACAAGACCGGTAATCTAGGCAGAACACAAAGAAGTCGTGAAAGCACATGATAATGTAGTAGGAGGGGGGTAGGCTGTTATTTTTAAATGACTCGGTTGGATAAGATTATGTCGGGTGCATCGAATGATCGAATCCTAATTAGGCTATGATGAGCAGGATTTATAACTATGATCGGATTAGATATACGATATGAAGAGTAAACAAGTGTACATATGTTCAAAAACGCGTGCGTTCCATAATCGAGAACCGGAAGAATTATATACTTTCAGATAGGCATTCGACCGAATGATTCACCCATTAGGTACACATGAGAGTAATGATCATGGCTGAATTTTGAGTAGAAAGAAATTATATGAAAGTAAATATCTCTCGCTCAGAGAGGTGGATAGCAACGATAAAACAGAAAAGGCCTACGTCATTGAGAAAAATGGATGTTTTTCACGTGATTAGAGTCTATCAAAAAGTTGAATGGTGTAACCAAGAGGTAAAAGTTTTTTTCAATCTATGGATGTGCAACACCTCGGTAACAGTTCATATATCGAACATGAACGCATGATGGAAACAACTCTAAGAGTATACTTACATCGAAACCGAAACTCAAAGAAGGTAAACAGTCATCGTCCTAGCCGCAAGACGTAGTAACAAGGGGTCAGGGTGTTGCAGACTAGAAACAATAAGCATGTAATAAGCGGTCGACAATTCTATGTCTAACTTAGTCAAATTAGTATGTGAAGTGACTTGTCTCTATTCGGGATGATATTTGATCAGCATGCCTAAGTTTGAACAGAATAATGTGAGCTCACAACAAAGGACTTGACTCGATGGTCAGTATCGTTTGGCAGCGGTTGCGTGGCAACCGACGATAATTAACACCGTTTATTTGGCCATTACTAATTCAATCTTTAACCCTGGAGTACAAAAGATCATAGTCCATGTTCCCTTCGGTCTTTTTAGAATAGGTGCTTCTGTATGTGTCAACATTCCACTTCGCAGTTTAGATTGGGATGCGTAAGCTATGGAGCCGCAAAACGGTGTAGAACATTCATCATATCAACTAGCGTATAAACAAGCGGACTAACTAGAAATAATTGTAGATTTGCGATTTAGCCTCATGGATAGGACATACAGAAGACTAATCAGCAAACTTAATACACAGCTTCTTGTGTGAACTGCACTGTTAATGACACTTCACGGCCCCTACAACAAAATTACTTTAGGTCAAAATTGAGTAAGGCGGTCGAAGTACGTATTCCAGGCTTAAAATTATGTCGTGTGCACACAAAAGTTAGCCATTCAGAGCTCAACTCTGCATTACGAGGTGAGTATCAAGTAATGCATATATATGTATATAATTTTGTAGTTAAATACAGCACCCATACCATACACCGTGTGCCGACAGTTACTGTAACTTTTCGTTCACACAGTGCCAGATTCTAATCCGTGTTTTGTAATCAACATGCTTTAAAGGGCAAACGCTATTGACTACGGAAAATGGTCGATAGAACTCTCCCAATCTGTACCAGGTTTTTTTGTTTTCATTATGCAACATACAATGCTTGTGGTGTACGAAGAATATGGTAAAAAGTTTGTCAGTTGTTTGCCAACTGCAACTTCTTGTTTCACTTACTAGCTCCATTTATCAACATAGGAAATTCCAGTCGATGTCGGGAGAAAATACAGACGATAGAGGATTTATGTGCAAACCGGAGACACGTTTCCATGTTCACATATACTGGCAAGAACTCCGTGTATCACCAGCAACCCAACCATCACCAATTGGATGCGATTTTATCTTCCATTACGCACATCGTGACATACTATGTGTGGGCCCATGCGTGAGTTTGCAAAATCACTTGGATCTAATTTATGACATCCTGTCAAGTTAACGAATGGCCTTCTGCACACATCAGTGAGCTTTGGAAACGAATATCATGAGAGGAACTATCTGGTCACCAGTCTTAGCTCATGAATCATTTAGCTGAAAGTGTCGGCCTGAGATTAATGTATAAGTCCAAACGAATTTCATAAAACCTAAGGACTTAGTACGGGGCACTTATGACGATAAGAATTAACAAGTCTCATTCGGAAATGGACAATTCGTTTAGGTTAAGACAGTAAGCATTCAACCAAGAGTCTCAAGTTCAAATAACCAACTAGAATGAAATTTGTCGTTACTAAATCTTCGTTTTTAACTGTTGCTGACATTTCTGTTCTCTACAAAAACTGTCTTTTCTTGGAGATTTTCTCAAAAGTTGTGCTGACCTTTTTGAATTTCGACGTTTCATATCAGTATTACGAAAAACTATTTTTTCTGCCTTGTTCTCAGCCTAACGCAGATTAATGTGCTTACCGTTTATTACACCACTTGTTATGGTTCAAATAAGAATCATAAATTATCCATAAATAGAATCCAAGCATCCGTATTTCGTCTTAAGTTTGGATACCAATACATCACCCTCCCAGTGATCACGTTTCCTCTGCTGTCTTGGTTGGGTTCGGGTTATTACGGTTTACATACAATCATGTTCGCATTTCGTGGAGTTATTGATCGTGACATTTCGGTTAATAATGGGGTCATAACAGGTCACCGTGTCGTCTCTCATGTAATCAGTGATCCCCTGCCATAATGCATATCCCATAACTCAATGTCCAGATTAGCCGACTGTCATAAAATCGGAACGGAGGCGAATCCAAATACCGACCTCGGCATCGTACGCCACGCCTGTAAATATACGTTTCTAGCCTGCATTTATGGTGCACATCTGTTTGTTTTATGACATCATTAATTGACCACAAGTAGAGTGAAAGTAAATAGCAGTAAACTTATTATTACACTGATGTGCAAAATACAGTCCAACTGTATCCGAGGACGCAAACAGAATAGGCGACAGCTTTTGAAAGATTTACATGTAAAATAAATTTATCAAACTACTTATTAGTTACACGTAAGCTGATTCAATATGTTCAGCTTATAATAACCAAATCTTCAGTGAAAGTTAAGCATCACTAAGGACAGTCGATATTTCGTTGTCTCTGATGATGATGATGATGATGATGATGATGATGATGATGATGAACCAAATCCCCACAACTTAGTAGTAAACGATATATCGCTCGACAGGTTTAGCGACGTCTTAGTTCCTGTGAGAGAGAACTGTTGGTCTTGGGGTCATCTATCAACGTTAACCGACAGTACTCATATCTGCAGTCGAAGAGATCGGACAATGTGAGCATTACTCTTAGGCGAACGTTGCTGAGCCTTCAGATATAATAAGTCGGTTGTGTCGAGCGTTATTTCGATGGCACAGTGGTGAATACGGCTGTTTCTTGAATGCGTAACCAGATCTCTCGTCCAGACTGTGGCATAGATGTGCACTACTGACATTTTCAACAATAGAGGGACTCGAGCCTAGTGTTTCTTTCCCAACGAGACCTGAATGTCTAACTGAACAAAAAAGCTGTGATGAAATGTGAATTATGCGCATCGACCGACGAAGTCTACTTCGTCAGAGTTCTCGGTCAGATATTTCACTGGCGCCAAGGTATTTAATTTCATGAGACCTATTTAAAGATGGGAATTATGGTAATGAAAAGTAAATCGTGAATTGCGGTTACTTAACTTTCATCTCTTTAAGATATTTGTGTAACATAAATTCCCCTGGTTCATTTGTACGTATACTATTGTATGAGAAACCATATATACTTAGAACGTTCTATTGCAGTATTTCGGGCAAATACAAATTAGGAAACTATAGAAGAACATCTTGTAATTCGGAAGATTTGCATGCGAGAGCACAGCTAGGTTGGCCTACCGGGGGCTATGAATCGACAGTCTCCGATCCATAGAATACTGAATTACATATCCTAATTCCAGTAGCACACCAATAATCACATATAACTAAGATCACATTGGAAAATGAATTGTTACAGGTTAGCTGAATTTAGAGGTATGCTGTCTTCCCTTCAGTAAAACGGAAATAAGCATTAGCGCAAAACACATTTGCTGAATGCCACTGTGACGAGAAATGATTACCCTTGGACTCTGGTAAATGTTGATAAAACTGATAAGTAGTCGGGGATTTGGTTAATTTCAAGTTGAACATCTCCCACAATTGATCACAGCTGTCGCATCCCCATAGACTTTCCAGTCGGCCCCTTTCAAAAAGAAGCACTAGACGCGAGTTTCGCTCTCATTAGAGCTCGTCAGTAGTGCACATCATCGCCACTGCCGGAACACGCTGTTCATGAGGCAACCGTGTTTACCACTGCGCCACTGACCTCACGTTAGGCACGACCGAATTATCATATGTGAACTGGCTGATTTTTCAAAAACATCGAATACATCATCGGCAGTCTGGTAAATACCACATAGGCTATTCTGTGTACTTCTGGAGAAGCAGTCACTAAACTGGCTGTATAAGTAAGACACCATCTGCTCAGTTTGGTTGAATAGTCAAGGAAACTAATAATGGAAAAGCATAAGCTTCAGTTAAAAAATGTTGCAAGCAGCAAAATATTCGTCGCTGTTTTTCACAAAATTTTCTGAATTATCAGTTCTAGAAAACAAAAGCAACTACTGTCAGCATACTAGAACATATTTCAGGTGCTGTTAATTGGCTGTTAATTTAAACTCTCAACTTACTAATTACAGGCACAAAAACTGATCGAAAGCCGGGACCTCAGTTCTGGCAAGTAAGCCAATCCAGTGTAGTTTTCACTTCAAAAGTGTCGACTATACAAAGTGTTCCAGTATGCAAACCGTCCTAAAATCCCTCTCAGAATTTTTTGGACATCCGATGCCCCATGAAAATTTGCTCCTTGAACTAGCCGGATGACCGACTCATCAGCCCAGTTACTGTAGCTTGACAGTTATATATATATATGTATATATATATTTAAAGTATTAAAAGGGCAAACACTGAGTAGTGAACAATTTATTGTGATGTTTCAACTCCACACTAGGATCCGTTAGCAAACAACTAAATATATATATACCCATATATGTTTACGGTCAAACAGAGAACGATTACTATATTAGAACAATTTTTGATTTAGCTGTAGTTGTTGCAGTCCACAGGGAGCATGGACACGTGTTTGCCCAGTTGTCAAACTTATGTTTGACAAACGAATTCAAGCTACCTTGCAGTCAGCATGATTCTATCCAAAATGAAAAGTCCTGAACAAAAGTAAGCTTCCACGACTGCACTGTTATTCTGGAGGTATCCTCATTCTATCTTCTGTCTGGGAGGGGATAACCAGACTTTCTGGCCTGTGATATGTGCTCGTATGTTTATGGTTGAAATACTGTTTGTCATTTGACAACCTTTTTCTGGCATCCTAGTTTGTGTCAGTCAGTTTATGCTCGTTAGCATATTTTGGTATCTCTGTCATGTGTGTATACATTCATTTTGACAAGATCATCAGATGACAACCATCCGATGCTGTTCTCCTTTCCGCGCTTTTGATACATGTTTGGTTAGGCGTAAAAACACGCAGTAATGGACGAAGCGACAGCGTTCATTATGCATTGACAGGTCACTGATCTATCCGATAACGATTGTTTGACGATACCTTCCTAGAAAAAAGGCATATGCCACTCTAGTAATGAAAACTTGGAGGATGAAGATGACGACGCACGTTGTTATGCTCGAGTTTTCTGACACGATGTCGGTATACGTATAAGGAAGTAGTTTGTCAAGGACGAATAAATCTTGTAGTTACTCAAAAGAACAATGGTCCAAGATCCATACCGTGCTAAACAAAATCTCTTGTTTAAAATGAAACAGAGCAGGATGTTTGAGAATGAACATCGACAACGTCCGTTTCCCGTCAGTCGACACCGCGTACCGATTTTACCCCTGTCTCTATCAACTCTGCTTGTCACTCAACTATGTGGCCTTTCAGGTTGGGCGTGGTGTGTTCCGTTGCGAGTGGGCTCACCCTCGTTCCAGTCCGTGCCTGGCCACTCGGTCACATCAACGGGGCGGAAACAAAATTTGCAATCATAACAGAGGTACGGGCAAAAGGAAAACACGTTTTGAGCTTGTCAGCTATGGTCGGTTAGTTGGTCAGGTGTACGGATGAACACGGAAAGGAGGAAATGATAGTCATTACCTCCTTATATTAAGGTACGGTGTTGCCTTATTGTGGTTGACATTAGCCAGATTGCACCTGGTTATCGTTCATAAACAGATTGGGAAATAACGCGGGGTTAAGAGGAAATAGATTAGATTTTCCGTTCGCCCGAGGATAATCGGTTCTTTCAATGATGTACTGAACGGCGACTGATTATGTTCTGTTATGAAATAAGCTGCTAGCATGAGTTAGTTTTCGGTTGTATTCCCCCAGAACAGAAGCATACAAGCGCTTAACAGGGCAGAAGAGAACAACGCCCATTTACGAGAGTTGCGAACCGATTTAGCGAGTTAAAATTCTGTTTCATCTGACACTATAATAACACAGATGACGGACACAACGTTTGCACGGTTACTTCTCTTCAACTGTTTGTCCGGCTACTAAACGAATCATTGTGACTAAAACTCAGTATGTAGCTTACAGCACTCTTGATCCCCTTCAGCCTTAGCCGGCTGGACACAAAGATCTTACTCGCACACCTACTGGTCTTACTGTTTCGTGTTTACACTGTGCACGTGGTGCGTGAGTGGAACCGCCCGTGGTTCCCCTTAAGCCACTTGCGGCGATGGTTAAGCGCAGGCGTTCTTTGGCTTCCGTCACTGTGGTAAGCTAATCCGAACGGGATGCCGCCAACCATTCCCTTTCTATATGGTTGTTCATTTAACCCACTTCCTTCCTTTATC
>JTDE01000060.1:408781-426703 GCA_014338405.1 Paragonimus skrjabini miyazakii | reverse complement strand
GGAAGCAGGTCGTTTAAAGTTTCAAGGACCACCACGCGCCTAAGATAACGACGAGTTAGATTATGAAAAATTAATAACTCAAACTATACAAGAATACCGAGTGGCTAATTTATTAGGTGAACGAAAATCCTATATGCAACCCATGACATAAAAAGACCATCCAGAATTTCACATACAATGTGGATGCAGTAAAGTTTGCATTTGACGTGTCGAACTAATAAATCACATTTGTTATAAAGGACAATTTGACGTCCCTACGCCTTCAGTAAGTTGGTGAGTAGTGCACAACGATCGCGACAAAACCGTGGCAATACCTTAAAGATGGACAACATTTTCTTCGTTTAACCAAGTAAGCGTGCGACGTACAAGTCAGAATTGCGTAGAGAAGGCCATCACGTGACACGTTTCCATATTTGGCAGCGAAATTACAAAACAACCCAACGGTTTCTAACATTGCGCCACTGAAGTCCACTATATTCGTTTCCAGAATCAACGTATAATTGACAAACTTAAATCAATATAGTGGAAACGGCGGGGATGTTTTTGAAGGTCGTTGAGAGAGGGTGGAAAGAGGGAACAAAATTCCGGGCCAAAACTAAAAGGTCTTCTTTTAAAAGGACTCAGGATTGAATACTTTATCTACACTATTTGTTGGCATATATACGCCGGTTCATCAGATCCTTGTCAAGGGAACCGAGAGTAACTCAGACTGTCCGCTCTCAGTCTCTTAGGACGTCCTTCACCTCAATCAAAAGAACATACATTTCGACGTTTTCGTATGGTGGCTGGACAAGTTTACTCCGCAGGTGTACATTTTGGTCTGAGTCGGAGTACCCGCCTAGTAAGTCTAACTGCGAATTAAAGCTGAAGTGGTAAGAATGTTAAACACATCCTTGAAGATATTACTATTTGGGATATTAGCTGGAGTCGTCAAATTTGAGGTAATAAATTGTAATATATTCTATCCGATGTGCATTTACTAAACATCATACTGTGGCCAGTTTACTTACACACACAGCTACGAATGCGCCAGACATTGGATTAACTGCCAAAGTGTCTCAACCCCGTTGTAACTCACGTCAGTATAGCATTGATACATTAGTAGTGCCTGAATTCAACTAACAGTCACTGCCAAGTACCATGTCTCCCCAATGTTCTGTTCACAACAAGCAGGACTGTATCCACTTTCAGCTAAGCTAAACCTAATCGTAACATAGGATAACCGACCAGTCCGTCTCCCTGTAATTAAATCAAGATAAGTATCCCTACGTTCTTTGAATTAGTTGTAATGAAATTCCCAGAACAAGCGCGGTTTCATCATCCAACAAGTAGTTTGTCAGTGAACACCAGTCAGCAGATTTTTCGCTTGCAAAACCTGGAAAATTTTTGTGAGAATCCTCCGTTACTGTTAGTCACCAGTAATGGTAGGCCCCCACAGGCACCATACTTTGAGCCCGAAGACAACTTCATTCGCTTGTATGCTAAGCTTTGACCTTTTACAAACACATGCAGCGCCGCACTTCTTGCTAAATGACAACTACCACGGTTGACGCGCTATCAGTCTGAAGCGAAATGAGCACCGCTCACATGCCCTACGTTATCGATCTACCGCAGCATATTCACCATGACCATCAGGATAAACCATGCTCATAGTATACGATAAGTTGTTTTCCAATATTGCCATAACTCAAACTACGCGCGTCCTGTTAAGCGGCTCAGCTGAACAAGGTCACACGGATGGACATACAATAAAAATGTAGTCATTCTAGCAACTTTTCAATATTTGCCAAAAACCCTTAGACTGTTGGATTGTACCACGGCACTGGTAAACGAAAAGCGATGCCATTGGACGTATTTCCGAGAATGAGATTGTGGAACGTGGCTGTTGTGTTGGGTTACAAAAAGGCCGTAGCATGTCGCATGTGCATAGAACTTATATTTCCCGCAAACCAATGTCCCAAAACACGGACCTGAAAGTACGTGTCTGTAATCTTTTCTTTGAAATATACATGTGTAAGACAGAGGTTTAGTGACGAATCCGGGTGGCATGGTGGTGCTACAAAAAATCGTTAGAGTCCAACTCACTTCGAACTATTTGTTTGGAACATACAGGAAGGATATATCTAGGTTCTGAAGCAAAACAACGAAGGCAGATCAAGTTAATTTCCTCGGCAATGAAGTGATCATACAGTTTTCTTGCTGTCAGTTTGGATAATAGCTTCGTTACTCGAACAAGCACTATTGGAGATTAATCAACTTTTAATCATTGTGGTGTAATCAATACACCTAGCCGAATAAGAGGATTTCGTACCCTGCGAACGCTCACATTCATTCATCATTCATCATGATCATGATCATGATCATCATCATAGACATAGCCGGTATGAGGAATTCTTGTTAAGGGTGGTCTGAATCTATAAGCTGGTCGAGTAGGCATATTGTTCTGGCCGTCTGATTTAATCCTCAAAAAGTATCACGAGATTGGTTCGGCGTGTGACCTTGACAAAAAATACTTGGGAAACCTAAAAATCTCACGATGGACTTCGCCTTTTTCGTCTTCTGCAAACCAGGTGACAAAGCTTGTTTGGAGTTCTTTAGTTCTTCTCGTCACTTGAGGTACTCGTGTTCTGTGATCACCGATCATTAACCCTTCTCGTGATATCCTGGCTTCCGTACCAACGTTGCGCTAACCGTGGTCATGAGTCTCTATGTTGAACTCTTTGTAACGCTCCTGTTTTTCAACTTTTATGACATCATATCAGATGTGAACACGAGAGCCGAAACACAGAAAACTGACGTGTAAGGCAGGGGTAATTTTTTTAAACTTTCATCCAATGTTTTGAGAACATTAGAATTTTCCAACATAATTTTGCGTGCCATTTTGTTTGACTTTCAACTTTGGCGTTTGTGCTCGACTTGTCTTTTGTGTGTCTCACAGTTAAAGTTCTCCGGCAGCAACAAATGCAGCTGTGTTTCCTACGTGTATCACGTCATTTCGAACCCACAATAAAGTTAGCTTTAACGCTACTTTTCATCCGAATTTGGGTTTGTAGGTTGTAAGCGCATCCTAATCTTTCCACAGCTTCCATATTCCCACCGATCATGATATCACCAGACATCCGTTGTTGAGTCATCCTTGGCGCCAATACCTGTGTCGCCTTCTTGGTTCCTTTCAGAATAGTATCACAGAGCAATCTCATTGACCGACGAATTGCAGAAGGAAGACATCTGCATAATTTAATCACGTTGCGATAAAACCATGAGAAAATCTTGCCAGACATATTCAGACTAACAGTCTTCCACTTCCGGTGATCGGTTTGATATAGTTTTTGCACCCCGTATCTCGTAACCGCGTAACACACCTCAGGATGGCGTAAGTCACAAATTAGAACACATTCCCGTTTCGAGCTGAACATAAAAGCAAGTTGGATGTTCTCTGTTTAATTTCACACCTCACCTGCTCATTGTTACCAACAGCTGATTAAAAATCTGAGAACGGGCATGATAAGCGCAGGGCAATTAATTCATTGTACATGAGCTCAACTTTGAAAATCTGAATGGAAAGCTTGACATTGAGGTGTCATTCTGGGTGTGTTGGGTTTAGTAAAAAAACAAACAATTAGCTAAGATGTTTCTATGATTCATCAGAGGTAGGATGAGGAGAGGTTTTCTGAGGACGAACAGCTGAGTTGTAGAACGTGGGAACAGGTACCCTGCATCAAGGACACACGGCCACAAACACTTTGGTTGTGTGCACATATATGTATATATATATATATATATGTATAGAAAAAATGCTCACTGATGTCCTGAAAATAGGTGTAGGGTTTCCAACCTCCTCCGGGTAGATTGTGACACAACTCCCACTACCCTATGCAAATTAGGTGATAGTAAGATGGTGAGTAAGCGTGTGTTTCTTTTATCCCACATTTATCACTCATTTACAAAATTCTGTTAATCTCGATACCAAACAACAGAGAGTACTCTGTCCACAACTTGTGTGTAGAAGATAAAAGAAGCAAACGAGCTCATTAAAGTAGACTATTGACTTTAGTTAATCGGTTTTTTGATTGTACAAACAAATACTCAGGGGGTAGCGAAATGTACCAACAGTTCTACATTCCAAGTTTTGAGCTGTAGTTGTTGCAATTTCTCATGTTCACACTGCTGCTGCTGCTGGTTGATGTCTAACCCACATCTAATCTAGTACATCATATGAAAACAAGTGTCATGTTGCATACGTGCTGGAAACGTTCTGATTCTACGTTCACATCTGGCGTCAGCCCTATCCGTGATCGTTCGTTTTAGTAGCCGAGGTTAAAGACTAAGTACAATCAGATGAACAGCAAGAACATTATTCAGCACAATTCTCCGTGAAACCCGCATAAATTTTACCTGATGGATAATAGTCAAAAGAGCAGATGAAAAGAAGGTGCATGCAGAGGAGTGTGCCTTACACACTACAAAAATTGAAAGGTATTTCCCTCAGAATAAACTTTAACGTGGGTGATAGGGACTATAATATTCATTACGCGGCCAACATTAATACGTATAACAATTAAAAATTGATACTTAATGCAAATAGGACGTAGGGTAGACTAATGAGGCCTGAGACGGAGATGCTTACAACAGAAGTGTGTAATCTATTCGGGGGAACAAAAAGATACGGTATTGTTATGGGCGTCTGTGTAGATAGTTTTCATACGAGCTTTGCTTAATCTTGGTTACCCGTTTAGTTAGCATTTGTCCGTCATCCCTATCTCTGGCCACCAGTCGTTCATCCGACCAGGAAAACCTGTGTCGAATTCCATATGCTAATGGACAAGCGATCGTAATGTTGATAGCGGACAGACGAGTTGCGGTATCACATGAAGAAGCCGGATGGAAGATGAGAGAAGAGAATGATTCGGTTTATGGCTGTGAAATTGAGCAACTAAGTTTTCTAAAGTGTCATATCCACTCAACCTGTGGATGTCTAACTATTGGATAACCAACTCCGGAGTCACATAAGGCAGGTTCTTGAATTGACTGGCCGACCTAAATGATCCACTATCTGGAGCTGAAAGACTTTCGGAATGTCCTCTCAAAATACGTAAGTTTTATGACTTTCAAAGTCTAATGGACATAAAAGATATTATTCAGAGATAGGTCACAGACTGTGTCTCAATGACCAACTGATGTTCATCAAAGATCACTTAAACATAAGGCGACCGCAACAGTCACGCAGATTACTTAGTTATGATGGACTGCCTTTTCCGCTAGTGAGCATCCACAAACTATGGCAGGTCTGAATGAAGGCAATGAATGTATAAGATGTGCTTGTCTGATCCTTCTGGATTGATAGCTGTAAACCATCCGAACGATGTCTACGACTGATAAGTAATACTAAACTCGGTAAACATACGAGACATAGAAATCATTACCTAAACTTTTGCTTTCAGTCATCCTATCCACCACCTTTAAATAGAACTTATGACAAGTCACAAATGTTTGTATGTTTCATCACAGTGAAACTCGTTAGAATACATAGGTGATACTGAAGAATGGAAGTGTACTTATAAAGTCTGCTTTCTTGTTACAATCTATGTTGCAGAAGTATATGAGGATGTGTCTATACCATAGTAAGAATATTTTGCTGTTTGAGGACAAATATTAACAATGTTTCAGGAAATGTACGATGCTGAAGCAACCATATTTACAACCCTCCTGTTTAACGTGGAATTCAACCATGGAACCATTTTAGTGACTACTGTAAATCTGACGCAATGATCACCAACATGTATACTTATGTATAATGATAATCACTGCAGTCCTCACTAATCGCCATCATAAGCATAAGTCTCATCACTATGATTAGACATACAGTTATACGACAGTCCCTGAGACGACGCAAAGAACAAAACAGTGCACGCCAGGGAAATTGATGTAAAAACGGTTGCAGAAAATTCTCAGCATCACTGATGTTAACGTTACTGGCATAACAATCAAATAGCTAATAGACCAGTGTATGTTTTGTACTGTACCATGAATTTTTTCTTGTCGGAATTCGTTTATTTAAATGGTATATTACCACAATTGCTAATATCACTGATAACAGTGTATTAGCGGTAAACACTCATGCATATCTACTCTATCCTCATAAGAAAAAGTCTTAGTTTGGGGTTAAAGCAGTGGAGAAAAGTGGAATTTACATAACAGAACCCCTATGTGGAACCCTGAAACGAACGAAACTGCGAATAATCAATCGATAATAAGGCGTGAATAGAACGACAACTGTATGACAATGTTTTGTTCTCATTGCTAACCTTGGGATTACTTGCAGTTCACCGATAAATGAACATGCTATGGATAATATTCACACCACTGAGTTCCTCACCATCTCACGCTGAAGGATAGATGGATCAGATCGATCTCATTGTTAGAGACAAACACAAATGCAAGCCCAAGTTACCATTAACTGCTTTCATTTCGTTTAGACAATTCGTCGATGAATATCACGTGTCTTACACTAGAGAGTAGGAACCTCGACAATAGCACAATAGCTGAACTCTGTGTAACAGCTCAGACTGAGAGGCTACCAGTGTTTTCAGTCACAGCAGATTAGCCTATCGGTGCCACGTCACATTGTGTTTACCAGTTTATACGTAACTGGGGACAAAGTTACGTAGACAGAATCAAGAGATGCCAAGAGCACCAGAGTGAATGAACATTTACCTAATAGGGTGCAGAAGTTCATGTTACCGAAGAACGACAAAGTTGCTGAAACGCGTAAACAGCCGGCTTCTTCAGACGCTAGACGCTTCCTGACCTTCGACCATGCTATCGATCCGTCTTGTACATTCAGTGTCCTGTTACATCATTCTAACCCGAGATTCTTGCAGTTTGCTGAAGCGGTTACAATCAATCGACTCAAGCCAGTTCTGAATGTTCAGAAACAAATGTTCGTGAATTTGACCCTCCCTATACTTAATGTCCAATCCTAACCCACTTATTGACAATCCATTCCTATAGTTTTCCTTAGAATAAACCCATCCATGTTATTGTAAATTTGTCAATACGGAGTGTTTACATCTAACAGTCATCGTGTTCTAACCGCTTTGTTCAAGCACAACTAACAGGTAATATTCACAGAACATGTTGAACGTTAACATCTTTGAACGTTCAAAGTTTGAGTAAGTGCATTTGTTTAATTCTGTTGACTAAAAATTGCCTTCGAATGGCTTCGTTGCTTACCTGCTTACGCCTTCCAGTGCGCTCGAGTAAACCTGAAGGTTATCAGTCAGAGCCTTCAACAAGCGTGTTAACTGCAACCCTTGTTACCCAGCTTCATAGTCCTGCGTGAAAACTGTTCTGACTGTAATCTCTTAGGTTTCTGATACATTTGTGGACGCCGCAATGCGAAGATGATTGTGATTACTTTAAGATTGCCAGCCTGGATTTCACTCTATCTTCCCTATTCGTGCAATATACCGTTTCACATTAGCCTTCAATTGTATTAAACTACACTTACTGTGGCAGCCTTATTGTGTTGTTAAGAAGAAGGAAACTAGCGCGTCTCAACCTGTTTAAAAGCTTGACTGGGGTTGGGAGTTTTGTTTTAGTAGGTACTGAGGGTTAGAAAAATGATTGATGAATTGTTCTCTCAGATGTGAAATTAAAATTGTTAACACCATAGCACGTAATCAGTAAAGAATTGGCTGACGTCTTTTCTTATGGCCTACGTTAACAATACAACAAGAATGCACTGACGGTTAACTTTGAAAACATCTGTCAAAAATAAACGAGTACTTTTTATCAGTGCTATGAGCTCAACAAAAGATTTCAGTTCAAGATAACGTTGTAGCTAGGGTTCAAGCAATGGAATTGTCTAACAATACTCGGAAGGAATACAGTTCGATTAACAACGGATGGAAGACAGGCAAGGTTTTGGATTAGAAGCTAAATCCATCCCGAATTACAAGGGCTTACAATGGATTACAAAAATTCACCTGAAACAAAGCGAATTTTTCTCTGAAAATCGTATTACAATTGTATTCGTAAAATGTATCCCAAGTATTATTTTGGAGATACGTGTGTGGTCAAATAAGACACAAACGCATACAACCGAATGACTCTTCAATGGTAAACACTCAGGTCTGTTAAACAAACATGAAGTGTATTATACAACTTAGGTAATACAAGAGGTTCGCTGCTATAAGAGGCAGAGCACACACGGTATGCATGTTAACAGGCTACACAGTACTAAAGAGGAATGGTCGATACCTACGGGATCGAACACGTGACAGTATCAGTGGTGGACGAACAACGTTTGTCACTGAACTACTACCGGCTGAAAAAATGTCCATGAAAGTATATGGGAAGACTCTATGGTCCTGGCCGTGTCTGTAAGTTTAAACACTTGTTTAAATGAAATCTATGAAAATGGAGTTTGCATAGTTGTGAAGATGCCTACCAGGACTTATCATAACGTCAAAAAGTAAGAATTATTTCTCCTCGATTTCCAATAATGGCGGCGTTTCTATCGAGTAAAATGTCATTAAGCATTATCCGTACACAATGCGGAAAAAATTGACTCAATGTCAGTGTAAAAAAGATTTTCCCCACACTTACTTAAAACAGACTCCACACAAGAATATGTAATCCTGTTAAGTCAAAGGATATCAGCCTGTTACTACATCTTCTATTGAGTAAGCTTATTCAGACTGAAGAAGGATATTTAGTAGACTTGATATCCTAAGTGTGAACATTACAAATGTGTTTGTAACCAGTAATCGTAGTCTACGGTTGTATAATTTGGTAACCAGTCGGGGGACATTCTAGCAATATGACTATTGATGTCAGTGATAACGGTTACAGCAAACAGAAGTTGCTAACGAGGCATTCATTAACCAAAAATTATCGATTTGGCCATATCTTCCAGGGCCCTTCATTTAAACGTTGTTTTGTACCAGTTCTTTTACAACAAATTTCACTACATAACCTGGACGTGGACTTAATTTTCTTCCTTAGTTGGAAATGAGTAAGATGACTCTGACAATGATTTATGTGAATATTACCGGTACAGTCACCTAAGAACATAGCAACAATTGCTTGTTGACCCCAAAACTACCCTACTTGAGACATTTTTCCCCGTGGTTTTGTCTAATAAAATTAACTGTTCCGCAGCATTTGCCATGACCACCACCCAAGGATATGATGCTGACAGTCGGTGCATAGTTTGACTCATCCATATGAGATTTGTGGGTGATTACTGACCATGGAAGCCTCCACTGTGCACAGCACTGATACTACCTGCAATAGAAATAACTGTCAGCCATAATCAACAACCGGCACGTGTTGTATTAACCTCAAAGTGAACAGACCATATGGTTTGCTTCTGCATACCTGTATGCGTGTTTGACAGTTAACTTGGCGGCACTGACATCATCGTGCAAAGAAGCACTTAATGAAATTAATGTGAATTTAGGTCATTCCTGGAGTTCTTGGACCTAATACTTCACGTTCGAACAGGATTTCCCATAACCCCGCCGGCAGGTGGT
The DNA here is from genome assembly GCA_014338405.1 of Paragonimus skrjabini miyazakii. NCBI lineage: Eukaryota > Metazoa > Platyhelminthes > Trematoda > Plagiorchiida > Troglotrematidae > Paragonimus > Paragonimus skrjabini miyazakii. The sequence goes on along the minus strand of JTDE01000060.1, from coordinate 417,164 downwards.
TGTGGGTGCTGTCATGTCCGACATGTCAGCTTCACAGCATGCTGCATACGATCTGCCGTCAGCGCCTTCGCCAAGGAGGCCAATGAATGCTAACTCTGTAGAATATTGGGTTTAGTGACCTACCGACATCACTGGCGGACAAAATATGTAACCAACAAATCTACTATAACCGTCTCCCACATTAAACTTGAGATCACGATAAAAGCAAATTCATGACCAAATTCATCGATGGAATACAAACAACCTGGACCAGTTTTGGGTTGTTCTACCAAGAACACTTCAGAACTCCTGTTCTTCATTCCAGAAGTGATCCAATCCTTTATGTTTAAAAATTTGAACAATCGTGACCAATAGTTTGTTATTTTACAACATAAGCAGTGAACGCATGTCTGAAAGCTTTCTGTACATGATCCAGTTATCTGAGTCCCGTGACCCTGACCGAATTTACATCCGATAGAACACTTTTACCATTTCGTGGGAACCGGTGTGTAAAAACGTTAATTACTGAGCGGAGTTGGACAACAACGATGTTTCCTCTTCACCTGTTCCATAATTCACTCATATTCGGTTAGATCATTGACTTGACACAACACTGTCCACATTCCCTTGGCTTAGACAAAGTTCAAGTTTCTGTTCTGTAATAGATATAAATCGTTCCAATAATAGCAGTGCATGTGCATAACTTGCCACAGATAATTTGCACATGGCCATAGACAGCGTTGTTTTCATTTGATGCAGTCCGTCAGGAAACGAAGAAACGGCTAATAAACGTGGACTTGTGATGTCCATTGATAAAGACCACTTCTCAGACTTATGAACTTCAGGTGGATGAAGAATCCAAGTGATTAGCGGTAAAAGCAAAAATGTTTAACACACTCTCAGTCTATCCGAAGCCCATCTGTACTACCAGAGGATTAGTATTATACATTGGTTCAAACACTTCTTTTAATGTTTACATACGTCCTCAAAAATGGGGGGCAAAGCTTACAGTTTTCCAAAATCTTATTAAGCACTTAAATCCTTTATATCTCAAAGTCAGAAGTTCGGCTTTTGTAAACGGAACTTCAACCTCGTATTCAAAAGAATGAGGAAAAATGATAGCGAATATGGATGCACGACTAGCCCATATCAATAGGTTGCTATCAACCCAGAGCATATACTTGTATTTTGGGTTCTTTGGGAAGTGACTACGTGTCATTCGCTTTTCAGCATAGTTGTTGTGCCGCTTTGTCGACAGTCCGTAGATGAACCAAATGCCGTGTTATCAAACTCCACATGACTGACACAAGTTTGCAGTGGCCTTGTTCACGTTATGTCATCAAGGTTTGTACTTGACGGTCTGTAAATAAGAGCAATTGTGATGTTTTAACAATTTCAGACGAGCATACTAGCTACTGTCAAGGAACCACACTGACAACACTAGCTTGAAACTTGTGCCACGGCCCAAGCGCAAACTGCAAGCACACGGGCGTTTCTCCAGCTAGCTTAAATAATAATCAAGAGGTCAGCAGCAACACTCGGACATTCGAATACATCCTGTCGTATTTTGTTTGTTCAAATTGGGAACTGCCGCAAAGTAACAGACCAGTTGCTGATGTTATACCATTACGAATTGGACTGGCGGGTTCTGACTTCAAGGTAGTATAGAGACATTCGAGGATTTTCGTTTTCCCCTTACACACTGTCAAATTGTCTTCTGTAAGTTACTTTTCTTACACATATGGTAACCCTACGATAAAGCCTTAGGTTTCACAACATCGGAGGGTACAAAGAAAAACCAAAGCGCACAGTTCGACAATGAAACTGACGATTGCACTAGATTGAGGTCGAAAGAATTTGACTTCTGTCTAAAATGAACACAGTCGACGATTGTGGTGTCAATGCCAAATGGCTGTATGATGTACTATTTTTCGAAAAACACGGGATTTTTTCCTATTTCTTCGTTTAGTTCCCTTAAATATCAAGGCTATTCTAGAAAAATATTCAGTCAACAATTTTCACTGAATCTCGTTCGATATGAATTCGAGAATAGGAAATGTTGATGGGATAACCGTATACTTTTATCGCGAGTTGTATGTATTTGCTTTCTGGGTCAATGTCGTTTCTTTCACACACTTGAGAACGAATTTAACGTCGTGTATAATAGATTTAAGAAATCGATCTCGTAATTAAGCGATCTTAGTTTCAAAGAATTATGGAGTTAATTAGACGCATACCGGCCACTGGTTATTACAAACTTCAACATTCTGTAGGGTACGAAAGCGATACCGCTCAGTAATTAGGCGACAACTTCGTAGACGTCTTTGCTTTTCCAGTCTACTAAACTTAATTTATCAACCTCCAACGTTTATTCCAATCTCCACATTGTTTAGATAGATCCATTCTGATCTGAAAGTCACTGTTTAGATGATGATCATATATGCGGTTGAACACAATCCGATAACTGTTGGGAGTCATGAGAAACTTCGTTAATGGAACTGCCCAGCGCCAGTTAATTTTGTTTAGCTTGATACACAAACTGAATGTAATCGCGACCTTGACGGTAGCCGAACACTGACCAAGTGCGGTTAAGCACAGACAATAAATAGCCGGCAATGTTATTTTCATTGTGCCCAGCTGGTTATCAATCAGCCGTATTTGCAATGCGACCGATTAGTATCTCTTGCTGAGGCTATCAATCCGACAGACACACGGCCCATTCATCATTTCATGGTGGAAAAAGGCAGGTTGTAGGCTATCGGCCTTGATTGTGATTGTAGTAAGCTGTCTCAGCACACACGCACACGGATACGGTTAAAGGGACAATCATATCAGGGATGTAGTACGCCAGAGCTCAACTGCAGAACAAGAACTATGACTTCCCATTACATACTCATCTCTCCCCCTCCTCATGAAGGGCATGGTTTCCTGTCACGAAAGCCCAGGGTTAACATCGCTGTTCATGTTGATGATTTTCGGTCAGAGGGTGGTGTCGAATCAGAACAGCCTGTTACACGTTCATATGTCAAGCCGTAAAACGCAGGAAATCCCACCAACACACTGATGAATATGGGCTTCAACCATTGTGTGGGCCTCCGGTCAGACCGGAGGCGTCCATGTACACAGGTGCATATGGCAAAAGATTAATGAGATTCATGATATTGGTCCATTTTAGCAAGGCATCGAATCTGTTACACGCTAATCTCACACAGCCACCACGCCGTTGAAACAAATCGGACAGTATGATGCCGGGTTATAACAAGGGTATCAGTCTGCTACGCGTGTGCATACTTGTTGAACCGGACTAGACTAACACTGGTCCGAAGAGTTAAACATCCGTTTTTGACAGCATGAACCTGTAAAACCGAGTGAGTGCGAGGAAAATTTTGAAATTGCGGCTACCGTTCCGCATGTTTAACACACGTCTTATCGATGCATGTATGAACCTGCAATCTAGCGTTTGTAAACTTCACTTGAATTTTACGGATAAACATACCCTGTGAAACAGCTAAACAAACGGATTGCTTGGTCCATTGGATTGCAAGCCAAGAATGGCTCACGTAGTGGTATGCAGTTTTGTTTAAATGTGTGCTTCACTGACAATAGCCACTACATTATTCATTCTGGGAGAATGGATGCGCAGTCAGTAGACATAGTGACTACACTAAACTGTTGACAGCAACGCAGCCGGAAAAGTTATTGGCAAACATTACGACAATTTAATTGTCATGTGAAGCTTAACTACAGTTTACTTGTTTTTGAGTTCGATCAGAAACCTAGCGAAATGGCGAAGTTCCGAAGCTACTTAAATCAAAGTACTCAGAAGTAAAAGTTTAACGTACTGTTTAGTGTAGCAGTAAGACAAATAACGTGGGACAGATTAGAGTGAACAAGTTTGTCTCCGGCAATGAATATAATGGCACATCGTAATCAATTGTTAGATCTAATGAATCCCCATAAACTTGAAATATATTCGACAAGACGGAGCAAAGTAACGAAACCTCCTAAAAAAAATGCCGCTGTCAATCCCAGGTACTATTTTAAGAAATCGCATTTTTTCCGTCTACAACCACCGGGTTCCCTGGGAAAACGAATGAATAGAAATGTTCAGAACAATCCCCAGCTAACCTTCGCTACTTTCTTACCTGTCGTGTACATTGGTTTCTTAGTGATCTTAACTACTATTCTTGGTAACTGTCCTTCAATCTTCTGATCTGAGAACGTGTGTAAGTCACCACGCACCACGTAGACACCTTGTATTTTTCTCGCTGTCATACACGTTTGGGAGTGGAATAAAGTGGCTTGCTGCATACATCTTTTGAGTTAACTTGGGATCAGTTAGCAGGGTTAGTCGCGTTATTCGCGGGACCAAGGTTTTCCGTTTCTTTATCTCAATACACAAGATTCAACTTCTATCAAGCGTACTTCTGTTACGTGGTCGATCCAGCATGTCTTATCGGGGATTTACAAGGCCTTATACCTTGCAAAGGATTCATTAGGTACTTGAAGTGACAAACCAGAAGGATATACGTCTAGCATGATATGAGATTCCAGTCAAGCTATCGTAGCCAAGATGGATCACTAGGAGGTGAAGTATAGCGATATAACCTAAGAGAATGAGTGGAATTGTTTCCTACCATATGACATCTACATACTGAGTTGCTGGATATGTTGCTGGCTTTAACATTATCTATAAACGTTTAAGCCATATCGCCGGTTTTATTTTCCCTTCTTGTGGGAGTGGAATTTGAACGTTACGAACAAACCAGTACAGCATAATAATATCGTATCCAGGTAGTGAGTTGAAGTTAACCCGAAACATTCCAGTCCACGTGACCTTCTAGATAATCGGACAGTGAAAACTGTACGACGCATTAGTAGGGACTTTAAGTGAACTGATTTGTGTACAAAAACACCGAAGAATGCTAGGTTTTTCTGTAAGTAATAAATAAGATAGTAGGGGCAGTTTCTGGCACCCCGAAAAACATCGAAACGGTTCGGGATACTTGTTTCAAACACGACCTGTTGAAGCTACCATAAAGTGTAATTATCGACCAGCTTGCGTTAGATTGTATTGCTTTTTATCATTATGTGATGTGTCAGAGCGATAAGGTGTCTGCGTAGTGAACCCTCACATTTTGACAAGTCAAAACACAACATTCAGGTAAAAAACTTAAAAAATTCAGTTCCAAGTGTCACAACTGGGCACACAAAACAATGTAAAGAAGGTTTCCTGAAAAAGTAAACCATACAGGCATTAAACTGGGGAATGCACCGGTCTCTTTACATCAACACGTAAATCACACCAAGTAGGTTAATTGTGTGTTCTTCTTTTTTGTCTGTGCAATGTATGACATTTTAAAAAGACAGTAGATGAACTGAAGGAACCTGGAATGAAACCTATCGAAAGTTAAAGAACGATATTACGTAACTTGTGGACCAAGCTGGATCTCTTAAGTCTACCTTTTTGACAGGTACACGTTATACCTAAACCGGTGAAGTGTTGTTGTAATTTCGAGGCAGTTCTGGCTAGTTGGCAGGCTGTTTGAGACTGTTAGCCATATCAACATTGTAAACAATAGCATACAATTGCTAATAAGAAAACAAGATGGGTATCTGAAGCACATAAAGGCATTCAATTATCGGTTAATGAGGTGGGATATAATTCATGCTTAAAACCCATTTTGTTCTACAATTCAAAGAATAACCATTTGGAAGATGTAGATATGCTCTGTATGTGCAGCCACCGCTGTCTCCGTCAATTTATCCGTACCGGATTGTTTCGTTGGTCTACACAACTCCATAGTCTAGCAGAGTACAACTTGAATATTCAACTTAAATATTCCATAAGCCAATAAATGACGACCTACGTAAGATGGGCATCCTAGTGCATAAGCCTACAAAAAAGCCACTGAATATTCTTAAGAGCTGCTGGAATTTAGAAGGAAGAAGACGGCCGTGTTACTAGCTTATCATGGAATAGAATAGATTTAACTGCTTCTATGTCATTATTGGGTTGGGGTCCAAAAAAACCGTCCAAAAATGCTTCATATACGGTAGAATATCACAGCTATTGGAGGTACCTGCAATTTCATGAATTTCTATTTCGCTGGTCTTGTCCCTTTAATCTGTGATTAGGCGCACTTTCACGCGAATTTTCAGAACACACGTTAAGACCTCATACTACACAACTCATGTACTTGGTGTAAAGCTCATAAGAGAAATCCAGCTGGGTTGGAATTTGCCAGAGTTCATCGATTACAGAGGTTAAGAGTAAGTTCAACTCCATCAAACAAGGGGTTGCTGCAGCATTTATCAAGAAACAATTCAAACTGATAATTGTTAAAATTCTTGTATTTCTCGCTAATGTAGTTAAACAACTGGGAGGAGTTGTTGAATCGTGCTTCATATACATGTGACTATTAAGTGATTTAATATGAAAAATACTTGTCCTAGACAAAAGGCGTTCCCGTATAAACTCGTTAGTTAAGTGTACAAAGTAACTTTTAACTTGACAAATTACATCACAGATATTGGAATCATCTAGGCATTCGTCCGTCAAGATTAGTTGTTACTGGGAGATCCAATATGATTTGAGGCTGAGTCTGATATCAAGAAGCCATGTGCCAGTGCCCTTGAAAATCGTAAAATAAATCACCCCCGACTTCCCAACTTTATCAGCACAACTATATCAAGATTGTGTTAATTATTCCGGAGGCCTTAGCTACAAATAAAGCTAGCAGAACACTGTGTCTGATTAACACTTGTGCGGTTTCTAAGTTAGCATAACGCTGACAGACAAAACTCGCACATCTCCATGTGTCCCTCATCGCCGTTGTGTATATTTTGTAGCGTGGGTGGATGAGGTTCAGAGTTCACACGGCTGGAATGCATCACAGACGTGTCTAAACTGAAGCGTCTGCCTACAGTCAGTTTGTCAGTCTTCGGGACTAACCTAGGCGTGGAGGCTGTTCTTACCAACACCAGCATAAACAGGGAAATGGCAGAAACAAAGGGTCACCTTCCTCAAACTAAGATAAACACAATGACCACAACACGCACAAATCTACACGCCTGTCACTCTTGATGGCGCCCCGTTTCTAGGGCCAAACTCCTTTTACTCAGAGAAGAAATCGACGATGAGTTTATCGCCTGATCTGTAGATAATAAGTCACCTACCCATATGATACCATTTTCTCGGCTTCCTGGTATACTCTGCAGCAGCAGTTGCCTCAGTAACCTGTAAACCGTGGTTTGTCTGATGCTTCGAAGTGTGGACATACAAACAAACACAGACCAGATTGGATACCTTGTTCGACACTCCGCTATTACATACTAACGAAACAGTGACACGCAACAACCAGTCGCGGAATTAAATACCTACAATGCTGACATTTGAGGTGACATCAGTATGAACCGGTCTGTTGTAACTGCCGAGGCGCGTGTGTACATCAGTGGACCAGTAAGTCGTAATCCTTATGAAGATTTACTGAGTCAACCAGTTAATATGTGCACGACATTTTCTGGATTAATCAGACCAACCGTGTATGAGATCACGTACATACATATCTCACATGAACTGTTACGCAGGTACGAGTGAACTGAACGTAATTAATCAACCAATAGTATAGAAGTAACACAGGCTCCTTTGAAATTCGGGTGTACTGGTGTTTTGATGTCAGGAACTATTGTTCATAGAAACTTCAGTGTAAAAATGACACATATATGAATAATTCACACGTGGTATCTATTCTAACATTAGAAGTGGGAAGCTATGTGGGAAACATCACGGTACATTCATCTTGCAAATCTGAACACTTATCTACAGATTATTGCTATTTATTTCGCTTCGTCTAATTTTGTTCTATATTCGGAAAAAGGAGAGATTCTGTCTTCAAAGATAAGGCCACAAGTTCAAACCTTTGATACTGCACTTATGTTTGTTGCATCGGTGAAAAGTGATGTGAAACGGAACATAGTTTAATGCAGAAGCTAACAACGTGACCTCTTCTCAATGTGCCTAGGTTAGTTATTCGAACAAACCATTGACCTTAAATTGAACGAACCACGTGTTATGACTTGCGAACATCCGTACATGAAACTCATGGAAAGGCTAGCACTAAGACGGTTCAAACAACACCAGCTATCACATGGGAACAGAGGAATACATTAATTTGACCTAACACAACAAACGGGTCAATTCTCAAGAGACTAAGGTAAAACCATGATTGCATAGGAATGTGGGTTTCTGGGGTTTTTTCTATGTACCCAGAGGGAGGACGATTCATTCACCCAGTTAAGACGCACCTCCAATAGTTTGCAATAGCTAAACGTATGAGCACAAAGTTTTACAGTTCGTGTCAACAACACAACCATAGAAAAGCCGAGAAATTTGCTGGAAATT
>JTDE01000060.1:382761-408681 GCA_014338405.1 Paragonimus skrjabini miyazakii | reverse complement strand
GGTTTAACCGCATTCAAAAATATAGAGTAAGAAAAGTCCCAACAACTATAGATGAAATTTTGTATGAATTCTTATATATCTCATTGCCATCATAAAAACAAAACACACTGTTAAACAAACAAGTGCTCGTTCGTCAGATCAATGTACCATAGTTTGTACGAAGAAATACTTGATTTTTAACTGGTCATCAAAGGGGCGCCACCGGTGAATCCGGAAATAGCAGATCGCATGGTTCAACACCTACGGACACCTAGTTCTAAAGAAAATAGCCGCGACGCTAACAGCACCGATCAGCTGAGCGGTCGATGATTGACCGGTCATTCTGATAGGTGACGTGCATGAGCAACCAACACTTGGTTTGTGCGTGTGTGTGTGCGCATGGATGTAACACCATGCATCGCATTGTGGTTTTGAAGGTCAAACCTATCGGCTTGACATACCAGATGAGAGTGGCTTATTTTTGTGAAAAGACCACATAATTTATGCGACGAACGGTGAAAAAAATGCACGAAAGTTTGCCCGTAGTTTTGGTAGTCTGACTGGTACGGAGAAATTTGCCGACATAGAGTGCACGGTCAAGCGCGCACGCGCACACACTACAGAAAATCAATAAACGGTCTGAGAACAAGTAGGGAAGATCAAGCGATGTGAAAGCTGATAGTTTTTAGTAGACTATGCGAATAAACTATCACAAATGAATGGTATTACCGAACCGGTTTGGTACTTTTTGGTATGCTATACACGAAAGAAAATTAACCGAAAATTCTGAATGAAAAGTCTGTCGTTCATGTTGTGATACCAAAACTAACTACATACTACTTGTGAGTAAATGGAGCGAAAAGGAAATAACAGAGAGAGCAAATATACTTCCAAGTCCGATTCGAATGCAAAATTGTTGGTGAACAAAATGATCGGGATAGGACAGTTTGTTTTACTGAAAAACGTTCATGTGAGAAAAATAAAATATATTACAATTTTCCCTGCAAGCAATCAGTGCACGTTGTACCCAACCATGTGTACGCCGATAAGTCACTGGTGATAACAGGGACAAGCAATCAAGTGATCACGGTTTAGAATGTTAGGCACTGGGGATATAAACACCACTCCCACTCGACTTCACGCACCAAACAAAACCAAGGATTGAGGATGAAAATAGTCGATCACCCAGGTTGTCCCCAATTGTCAGTGTACGCATAAAATGACTCAGCCCACATACGGTCCCATTCTGTGACATCTACGCAATCCATGTTCATTAAGGTCAAATCATGTCTGCTTTGCGATGCACTTTTGCCTTTGTTCATTGGTGACGGTGGTCAAATGCAGTCAAGACTGCCATTTGGATAGGAAATAGGATAAATATAGGCAAGAAAACTGTATATCCATGTCAGTATTTAGAAGGCTTGACGATATCTAACCCCCACGTGATACGTCCATGTGGCAAGTGCGTCGCTAGGGCAAAATAGAAAGGCTATTTTCTGACCTGAACAATGTAACACTGACGAGTGTGTCTATCGTACATACCTGTTTCACGAAGCTAGATTACTCGCTGGCTATCCACGAGTGCGAATAGTCCCTTTAAACTGGGGGATTTGTTAACTGAGTCTGCACCCTTTCATATACACGTGAGTGCTAAGACACCTGTAAGGCTTTACTATTCTGTCGGTATCAGTCACTGGGACCCGACTGGTAGATTGTAGAATGTGATACACTGGAGTGATGGGGCAGAGTCAACTTCCAAATGATGTAATAACAGAATACGTTCCGAACAAAGTGGTAAACTGATTTGAACTCAGACAGAACATTGATGTACTCAAATGATAATGAGAGGTGAATGATACGATCAAGAAGATGTTTGTGAATGGTCGAACGCTGTTGTTCGTAAAGAAACCAGTGACAGCAGTTGGCGGATTGGACAATGTGGATAGTCCGACCGTCCTGAGTATCCGGCTGCGTATATAACTTTAAAAAAGTCACAAGAAAGATAAGAGGGGGAATGTGCATCTAGCTGATCGATCGCTGTTGATGAATTGATTGATTCACAACTTAGGCAGAGATGTCTCGAGTTTTGATAAATTAAATTAATTTCGTCCTCTGAATATCAGCACGTATCTACCATACTCCAACCTGTAATATAATTGGTCGCAATCGAAGCACGATAGGCGAACGAGGATGTGTAGAAGATGAGCGACTTTGAGAATAACTATGATTTCCTTATTTGCAGAAACCGATGCTAATAGTCATTAACAGCATACACGTCATAGTGGTTTGGTACGATAGAATAAGTAAACTGACGTAATCCAGCAATACTCGGCTATTAGCTGTTTCCAGCGAAGTTCGAAAACGCATGTGGTCATGTCACTGTGGTTTATTAGACAATATAAACACATGGATACAGCCCATGGTTGATTTACTTTGAGAAGACAAGAGAATAGTACCGAGAATCGAACTGGTAATCATGATTTATCCACCGAAAGTATATTTTTCTGAACAGATGTATAGGCGAAAAGTGGTTAAACTGTGTAAAAGTCACTATTTTTCTAGTTCACTTATTCGCCCAGACGGAAAGCGTACGTGACCTCATTTATTGTTTTTGTTATAGTCTAATGTTTACGGAATGAAACAGCTATTGATCAAATAGTGACAGGGATAATGTGACGTCACTGGACACTCGAAGCTAGAGAAACTAGAACAGGTAAGTATCAACGCTAATCACTGTGATGAACGTTTGAGAATCACAACAAACTCATATTCTCCGATCTAGAGGGTAGCGTTCAGTCAGGAGCATCACCAGTCGAAGCGATCCACAATATGAGAAAATTCGAACACTCGTTAAAATCGATACCCACTATGATAGCGACAGTAACTCTCATTTCGTTTCTGGTTAGTACCCATCGTGTACATACGTGGTGCTTAGCGCAAAGATATAAGGTGCATTCCAATTTAATTGCTTTTTGATTGACATAAGACCAATCTACTCGTTGCCATGACAACCCAGGAGGATGTGCGTTACGAAAGAAATATCACAGTACCATGTGATGCGCGTTAGGGTGAGTCGTGGTCGTGGGGAGTTTGCGATTTTGTCCGCTTATTCGCAAACGGTAGTTCCGATTTCTGGGCCGTCAGGCTAAACTTGTATATTTGCGTGTAAGCCACACCATGATAGCGAAGGCAACACACCTGATGCAATGCTTTTCAACTTGTAGTCTTTGCACATGTGCGTGCGTTCGCATGCGCGTTTCTGTACACTAGTTCACACGACGCATATCGAGGCGACAGACGCCATCTTGAAACCTGATCGGCTGTCGCCGTTGTGATAAGCACTTCTATTTCAACGTTGTGCCCCCATTGAGGAACCACGTACATGAACCTTTGACCGAAGCTGCAGTACAAAAACTAGGGGCTAGTGACAGCACTCTCTTGGAGGACTCAATGTGAATGACACTAGCGAAACGGCATGACGCTGGTCCAGAGGAACTTCAGTAATGTTGTCCCATTCGTGCGCATGATTGCATCACGATCGCACGAAGATATTTTTTTCCTGGACGAATGGCGTGTGACTGGCCAACCAAGTAAGTGTGGGATTACAAAGGGGTAAACACGGGAACATTATGTAGTTTTCTAAGTACGCGTGGTAGAGTAAATCATTTGGAATACGTATGGGGTGATAGTACTCTGCATATTCTTGTGTTCGATCCCCTGCGATTTATGAAGAGTAGAAACTGGCAACGAACTGCAAACCGTCCTAGAACATTTCAGTAATCGATCTCATATTAGCCTTTCTACAAGAATAACACTGGACCTGGTCACGTTTCTAATACTTTTACCACGAATCAGTCCTATATCCAATTAAGCGTCAGGTACAGGAGAGAAGGACGCCCCACTTTGTGGACGTTCGTGAGTGTGCATACGCAGTTGCGCCATTAGTGTAGAATCCCTCACGGTTGGCAGGCTGTTTTGTTAGAGTTTGTAGATACGTGTGAACTAATGTTCTACTGCAGTCAAGCCTGGCTTTCATACCGACCTACACAGCTGCACACCATACAAGTAAAATTTGACCGACTGGACTATTACAATTCAAACGAGTTCAACTATGACCGCGCTGGATGCGAGGGTGACAGTTAAACGAGGATCGGTCTTAGAACACATATATTACTGCCTGCTTCAGACGGTATCTGAGGCATAAACAAAACGATTTAAAAACCGGAGCCATGTCGAATTAGCTGTCATGTAGGATACAGGGTTACACCTGAGTTGGATATAGTTATACTGACCGAACTTGGACTGCATAATTCTGGATAACCGGGGCTAACTTCTGTGACCGTGTGACTGATAGAAGAGTTGTGTGAGATAATAGATCATTTTGGATACGCTACGCGTAAGTCACTCACTGACCAAAGATGTATAACGAAGAGTGGGAAAGATTACTGTTAAATTCGGCTCACACTGTGATGCATTTTACAATGGAAACGTCGCAGGAATAAAACTAAGTAGTGGAAAACCACAAGTGCGATATACAGTCTGTAATCAGTCCAGTCACAAACTAAAGTCTGAATGCGTAACATTTCAATCTATGCAGAAGGTTTGATCTGAAAACACGTTCGTCACACCAAGTCCTCATCAACTCAGCCCTCAACTTAGTATAACGAGGAAGCATATTCATTTGGTACGTATCTAATCTACTTCGGCACCTACTTATCCGCAGACAGATGGGGCGAGCTCAAGGTAGGCGGTTTTTAGATGAGCTTAAACGAGTTCGCTTGTTATGGTGCACTGCCAATGGAAATAATCCGAACAGGGTGACTCCCAACACATAGTCCTTACAAGTCATGCTTGCACATTTAACACTGCTGAGCAAAACAACTAACCTGGGCCAGCTGGTATCAGCTAACTGGTTCAGATCTGATACACATAAGGTCACAGTTCTTGTTTTCAACCAGGTGATCGTCTTGCATACATGCCTACTTGCTTCTGGATATCGATCACCTAGGTGAGAGTTATTGAATACACTTCGTTCTGCAACTGACCCGTTTTCTCACGAACCCCTCTATCTGCCACTATTTCGTCTGCCTGAACGCCGCATCCTGAATACTGCACACTGATGAACAAAGAATGAACGACACAGTCGATACGAAGTTGCCCTGAAATGGGCATTGTCTTCACCCAAACTCACACTTCCGAATAGGGCTCCATCGGTCATCATTCTGACTGGACAACACTGGGGATAAGTTTTGTGCTTCTAGCTTCTTATGAATCGAATAACTGACGTAGTAACCAAGACGGAACAACTCATTCTTCCGTTAACCAAAAGAAAACTAGTGCATGGACTGAATCACCACCGTCTTGTAGTGCAGGATTATCCATGCTAACGTGAAATCACTCACGTGTGAGCTTCTACGAGTAAACATCCATCCTACCTGGTATGCCAAAAGTTTGGCCACTCAGTCCAACTCGCGCATCCCAAGGGATCGATGGTCGGTATGCCTATCTCGAGGCAGTTATGCCGAGCGCAACAACATGTTTACTTAGCGTTTGAGCAGTATCCAGCGGAGGTCACAGCATCAGTCCCCACTGAGAAGTAAGCAGCATCATTAACAGTAGCAACACTAATAATCATAATAGTGCGTCACGTCATTCATTTTGAATGACTCGATATTCAACCGAAAGACACGTAAGAGTGTAACGAGTTAAGGGTTATGCCAAGCCTTGTTCACGTCAAGTTCAAGCTGGCTGGCATATTTTAGTTACTCCTGCCTACTTTTTTTCCAACATGATACGTCTTACGCTTATGAACAGTTCGCAACTGTATGGTCAACTGAGACTGAAACATTGTTCTTGTTTGGTAGACAGTACTGACACGTTTTCTCGCGTGATGTCTGGGAGCTTACATTTCCGGTTCGGCTCAGTATACCGTTGTGTGCCAGGACAAGGGTTAGGTTCCAACTCACCTCCTGTTGATAGACATTTACACTAAACATACTCGGCACCCTGGGGTTAAAAAAAGGCGACGCATCTGTATTTGTGTAGATTTCACATCTGGTTTGCAACCACATGTGGTCCGACGAAACACCCAATGCATTATGTTACTTTTACTACCAGAATACACACTAACCTCCATGGGGCTATCTGTCTTGACAGCTCTTCTCTTGTGAAGTTTCAAGAAGTGAAGCAACTAGGTTACAATGTGATAGCTATATATTGCGGTACATCAGCAGCTCCGTATGTCATGAGGTTGGTTTTCAACGGTCATGAGCAGAAGACACTCTGGAAAACGACACCGAGTCACTTTGATTCCGGTCGTGTTTAAGCTGCGTACGCACACACAGTTGAAATGGCTACTTTTACCTGTCACAATGTCGATCCCAACGTTCGTACAGGAAACAGACACACTGAGTGAGGAACTGGTAAACAATGTGGATGATGACTATTCACTAGCAGTAGTATACAGATGACTAACACCTACCAGCTCGCAGCAGGGACATCGGTGGAGCCATATCTGTATCTACCAGCCGTTCTTGTTAGCCCACACAGGGGGAGACGTGTCAGCGAGGGTATCTTAATTGGCTTTCACTTTTATAGTATAGAAATTCATCACAGCCTAGTAAATACACAGGTTTCAGAATTACTTTATAGCACGGTACGCCATACAATGTGAGTTGCTTTGTTATATGTGCCTTACAGACTCGTAGAAAGTTACTATGCAAATTTATCAATCATGCGATCACCGCGACTTTCCCTATCTAGACTCGGTTAGCCTGATAGTAACCAGTCTAAATGCGACCACGTGTCATAAAAGAATGACATACAACATTTTTATTGTGTAGATAGTTAAGGAAATAAAGGGTTGTACGGACAGAGAGAGACTGATAAAGTTAATCTCTCCGCCACTAAACAGCGCTGAATGAACACGGACGGTTGATAATACTCGTAATGATGGATATATTTGCAGTCAGTTGCTGTTGAACGTTGCCCCCCCCCCATCATCAACTTCAGAATAAGTCAGTAGGGTAAACAACAACTGTGTTCAAGATTCCACAGTGAAAACAGAGATCTGCTAACGACAAATATAATGGAATCATACATCATCCATGGTCATAATGAGCGAGTTGTATTTCTGAATGGAAATTGTGACATTGACATTCTCAATGCAGCACATAGTTTGTTAACTTATGAAATGAGTGGTTTGCTCATTGCAAACAATGCATTTATCTCCAAGAAGATTTATCATAGCACTAACCTGTTATAGGCCTGCTTAATACAGATTACATGACAAAAATCTGTCCTGTACTTGGCCTGATTATCAAGGTATGTTCTGACTGATTGATTATTGTGCCGTTAATATGTGATGATTTCCAGCTGTGTGAAAAAGAGTCCATACAGTGCAGGTCAGCGGATATATTAGTACAAGCAGCGCTGGTCCTACAATAAACGAATTATCATCGTCATCATCATCATTCTTGGTTGAAGCTGTTTCTGAAATGCTTCTTAATTGAGTGGTACAGTTCTAGTCAAGAGATAAAAACAGGGGTAGGTTGGATTTAATTTAGAAAATTTAAGTTCATACCCAACAAACAAACATGGAGATGACTATGTAGTGCAAACGAAAATGCGGGTTTCAAGTGAACGTGAAACACCTCGATGAAACAACGACACCATATATACCAATGAATCCGGCTAGGAACCATTTTTAATAAAAAGTTTTGTCAACGGCTAGTCATTGGTGGATCATACGATCTTCAGCCTGGAAGTAAAGTACGACTTACTGTTTCTAACTTCTAGCAAATGGTTTAACTTCACCTTGCTGGGTAAGTGAGAGAAGACAGGGTAACCCATGCCAGTGATTTTCCGGCCTGGTAGCTGACGCTTGGCATAAACAATGAGTGAGTCATAATCAAGTTACACAATCGTCTCGATAGAAGACAGTTACTGTCTACTGACTCCAGTCGATAACCTCGCGATTAGGACTTCCTAGACAGGTCGAGATCTCCGATCTCATTAAACCTGCTAGGCGATATTTTAGATTACTGATGGGTGGTCGGGGATTTGGTCAATTTCAAGTTGAACATCACCCACAATTGATCGCAGCTATCGTATTCCCATAGACTTTCAGTCGGCCCCTTTCGAAAAGAAGTACTAGACTCGAGTTTCGCTCTAATTAGAGCTCGTCAGTAGTGCATATCCTCGCCACTGCCGGGACTTGAACCACGGACACGATGTTCATGAGGCAACCGTGTTTACCACTGCGTCAATGACCTCACGTTAGACACGACCGAGTTATCATGTGTGAACACTCAACCACTTTTTCTTGTGAGCGATGATAAGGATATTCACTAATGACGAGCTCTAATGAGAGCAAAACTCCAGTATAGTTCTTCTTTTCGAAAGGTGCCGACTGGAAAGTTTATGGGAGTGCGACAGCTAAGATCAATGTTCAACTTGAAATTAACCAAATCCCGACTACTCATCAGTAATGAGAGAGTAATCTTAAAACACAAACTAACCGTCTAAACTCACGCACATTCCAGAATTTTGTAATTAAATTAGATCGAATTTATGAGAAACAATTCGTCCACTGATAGCATCCAGCGCGCACGATCGTGCTCAAACACACGTACCGTCAATCCTCACTATGCTTGACGTCTGGTAACAATAGCGTTGAATAGTTTTGTCTGTAGTTGTACAAATATGGACAGTAAGCTTGCGTGGGACACTCTAATGATGTCAAAGATGACCTCAGTTTGCACAGACTACCGTTCCTTTGGGACCATGATTAGCACATTTTTAAAAATTCACAATTCATTATGTTAGGCCTAGAGGGCCTTAGCAAATCAGTAGCGTAGTTTGTCGATTCAAGAAATGTTTGAAATGTGATAGGGAGCGATTGAACATGCAACCTCGATCACCAAAGAACGTTGGAGTCTGCATGTGTAAACATCCGTGTTTCATGGGGCGCCACACATTTTTCATACCGCCTGAGTCTTTGCTAGTGAAACAGCCAATCTTGATGGTTTACATATACGACGCCGTTTTGGTTTACCTCTTAGGTGTTTCTTCTCCATCATCGCTGTTTCGCGCGTCGTTTCACATTTGATGTCGCCTCTGAGGTTAGGTGTACAGTATCCATAGTTTGTGCGTGCAGGCCCTGACACGCCAATCCCAGTGAACCGTGGGAACTGATACGTTCTCACAACTAGTGGGCAACATGTGTAGGGTGGGAGATTAAACTTGGTGTTGGCAACTGTTGGTAACATTACTCAATTTTTGCAGGCAGATGGGGCTATTAAGGGGTAACAACATAACCATTGAAATAGTAGTGTGTTAATTATTCGGTAAACCCCATGAAGCTGTATGGACATCTCCATCAATGAAACGTGTTGTTATGTGCATGCTCACCAGGCAAGTTTTATTACAGGCTAAACTTCCTCCAATATTAGCTCCATGATACCTTCCCTGCATTGCCGGCATTCATGAAGAAATTAAATCGTTGATGTTGAAGTCACGTACAGTCTTTGATACAAAAACAGTTAAATAATGACCTACAATGTAATTCAAAGACAGTTGGAAGTTATACTGAGGGGAGTATGTACCGTCCACACGGTGAAACTGAACAAAGGCAACTGCAGTAATTTGGACCCAAAACCACGACCTTATGATTGACTGTAAGTTTTTTTTCCACCGATGGACCTTTAGCACAGACAGCCCTACTACAGAAAATCGATTGACAGAATCTGTTGCCTTAAACTGGGTCTAATAGTCTGTCATATTCATTCATACACAGACCTCGAACAATGTGTTGTAACCGAGAGTAGTACGGTCTAAAGCGTCAATCAGTTTTGCTGCCACCAAAGAACTTGATAGATACAGAATACTAGGGAAATACAATGCGGGATGGACACGTCTACGATACAGACAGGTCAATGACTCTCATGTGTGAAAGTATTTCCAGAATGTTGTATAGACAGTCGTGCTGTCTAAAACGTGACAGTCAGCACTATTTTTTACCTCATCCAACGTGTTTTCATGAAGTGCGAATTTGTAGTGGTCTGGTCACTGGCTATTCCACTGTATGATGCACACATTGTGATACACGTAACTTAGTCCATCTAGCGCAACTTCTGTACATGTTTCTTGACTTCATTGACATTTTTCACATATTAACACAGAGAACAAAACTGTATATTATTGCACACGCCGTCAGCTCAATTAATTATGACCCACTGTGGAGGCAATCGTGGCCCAAAGCCACAAGAATAAGCCTGCATTCTGGGTTATAAGATAATCCTCCATCACAGCTGTTACCATCGGAAAATCTTACACTAATGGAAGTGCCCGGTGTATCTATGCGAGTTCTGTCAATTCCGTGGATCAAACTGTATTGAAACTTTACTAAGGTCGTTCGATTAGAGCGAGAATTCAAAACACCGTTTAAAAGAAATCGCGCAAAATAGATCAGAAGAAATTCTACCATATCTGGGCAAAGTAAGTCTTTGAGCATTCACGGCCTATTGGATAAACGATTATTCTTACATTAAATAACCAAACTTTACTCAGTCAGGTTTGAATAAACGTGTGAATAAGTCAGGGTTATAAACATATCACCTGTATTCCAGACGGTCGAATGGTAACTACTTGAGCATTTCGACTCGTTTGGTGGCAGCGAAAAACCGTTCATTACTTGAACGAGTGAGTGTACTATACAAGAGGAACATCGATTGTTTTATCAGGGAGAATGATAACAGTTCGGATCAATTAGGGTCAAGTTTGACGTCCTCAGAGAACGTACTTTTGGCGCATTAAACAGTAAATCATTGAGTAAATAAGAACCGTTAGGCTGGGTATGAGCAAAAAGACAACTTAAACTGACTTTCGTTAACACTAGTTGAAAAAATCCATTTATAATTGGGGTAAATGTTGAGAAGTGAACATTGTTTACATAGACTGAGGAGACTATACCGTAGGAGCTTTGCTACATGGGGGAATTATCATTGAGATATACTATTGGTAACTGTGTTCAGAAACGTGTTCCTTAATCCGTGCACCCGATCAACACAAACGAATGATACAATGAACTGCTGATGCAGATTCGTAATTGCGGGTTCTGAGGGTTGGCTGCGATGCTGAGTAGTTTCTCAATACAGCGGAAAGTGTACTCTTCGATGAGCAGTCTACCTGATGGAAGTTTCCATGGTGCATGAATGATTACCAAGACAGTCTGCTGCCATGAAAAACCTACCCTGAAACCGAGTGCGCTGACAGCAGCTTCTCTGGAAATCAAGTGGCCGCCGATAACAACCAACGTCCATTACAAGTTGTCATAAGCCTTATTGGGGAAACTAACCAACATTGAACACGACCTTGCTTGAGTATCCGTCCATAAGTCACCAGGAAACGAATACTGACCAATTCCCTAAAATACTGACATACAGGTGTTTACCTATTTGTTTGTTTATGTTCACCGTTTGTTCGTAAGTGTGATCGTCGGCTACGTTAATATTCTGGCACAATATTTTTGAAGAAGCGATGGTGTTATTGGTCCGTTTTTTGTGCACAACCGTGATCCCACGCAGATATTTTCACGTTGGTTGGGGAAGAGATAGAAGTTCATATGCAGGCTCAGTGTGCCCACAAGGCTTTAGTATAGCTAGCTACAGATGTGCTCACCCGATGACATGGTCACGTTCATGCTGTTCACGGTTTGGCCTAAATGTGTGAAGTGCCTAGATAGATAAATCAACAGGTTCAGTCGAACCTAATTTCTGTCACGCCGTCAGTCCCTTTCCAAGTTCCTGTGATGTAATCTTACTATTACAGACCTCAGTATTAAGTCCACACTTTATAAAAAAAATACATAGTTACTGTACAGGTTTAATAGACCGATTTAAATGGGAGTTACAGTTGGTAAGTAAAAAACAACGCCTTTCTAAAGCAAATTTTTTGAATTGTCCTGAGATAGTAACGACAACAATTAGCACCCGTGATTTTGAACTCAGATTATCGATTATTATCACTTCACCAATGGGTTAATAAATTACTACTGATGGGTGTGCAGCACACTGAGACTGAAGCGGACGCGTTGAACTGGCCTAGTCGACAGTCATGTGACTGTGACTGAGGTGACAAGTACACCTAAATCGTGTGACTAACTATACAAACCAGCTTGCACCACAGAATCGGTGAGCCGGTATTCACAGCGTATAATTAGGCGCATTGGTCCTAACTGAAAGTAATTCATCGGTCCCCCCCAACCACTAGTCCACCTCGTTCGACAGGTCAGTGCAACGCACTAGCGCCTGTCGGCAATGGCCATTCAGGCGACTGGGGGTGAAAATTAGCCAGATCGCCATCTAGACCCGTATGAAAGATGGACACCATTATTTTCTAATTGTCACTCTTCTGCTTGTGAAGGTCACATAAAACTCCGAACAATGGGGCCTTGTCTTCTCAACGCGAAATTAACTATCAATGTAGTGGTGGTGTACATGGGGGTGGGGGAAGGTGGCTTACTAGTCGAGGAAAAATGCACACACGAGAACTGTCAGACAGGGTAGGCGGAAGTAGTGGATGGATGATTTACAGTAGCTTCTGAGCAGAGGTTTTTGAATTCACACCCGAAAGGTCCCGACTAATTCACATCATGTCATACAGTTCTGCTGTCTGCCATCTGATGAGGTGTGCTCCTAAAACAGAAACGTATATTTCGTAAAACATTAGCTATTCAACTGTGGACTGTTGTCTACTAAAAGAATCGGACTACAAGGTTTCCTGACGAAAATAAGGTGCTCATGAAATGACCTTTCAACAAACCACCCAAATGTAAATGGGGTACCTATCCAATCGATCCATCGAGCATACACACACCCCCACGCTACAACACATGTTGGCTCAGTCTAATCGTCATGGATCGAATATGTACAACTGAGAAGGTATTGCAATACAACTGTGTTGGAAGATAAGACACAACAGAACACACTACGAGTGATAGGCATTTGTAATGTACATGACCTATGGATCCCAGATTCAGGGCTATAGAAATGACAAGTCCCATTGAGGCTGTCTTGTCGCAGTAAGATTTACAATCTTACCTGACTAGAACATTGAAGACGGTGAATGTAGGGACGTTTTGTTGCTGCACGCTGTACATGCAGAAATGGGGTTAAACCATGCTTAAGAATGTCTGAAGTACAACTGTGACGCCTGTTCATAGGTCATGCGTACGGGTACCTAGAGTGCACGATGATCATGAGAACTGACTACGTTGAAACAGGTGGGCACTGTTTTGTGTATAGACAGTAGGAACAACTCTCTGGCATAAGACACATGTTCATAAGACGAACGACGATAGTGTTCTTCAGACGCACTGAGTGGCGATTATTTCTGGCGTACAAACCCATCATCCTAGTGGCTGTCAAAACTAGAACTTGATTTTCAAACCGCACCCATAAACAATAGGCCGAACCAACCGGATTTCATGCACGAATACATACACAAATGAGCATGATCTCGTCTTATAGCTGAACTGTTCATAAATATGCAGAGCTTGAATGTTCCTATGATTCCAACTGTTCATATCAGGCTATATCTAACGCAAGAAAAAACTGAGTTGACGGCCAGTTATCTTCTCAAAACGACACCACACAAGTGGTAGAAGCCTCACGATAGAAACACTAGAAAGGACTGTTTCTCCCACAATTTGATAGGGTTGCATATAAAGACTGAGACAATATTTTGATAGGATCACGTGCTTCCCTATGTATAGTTTAACGTCTAGTCTCGATGACCCACTCTCTCAATTGAAAACTTAGGTTTTCACTAAATAACTTAAGGTGTCCTACTGGCCGTCTCACTAATTACTTTTGTGAATTATCACTTATGTGGTGACTAAGACCAAAATCTCCCGTTCAATACACGACCAGTCTTGACTGCCTCTTGAACGCGGAACTACTTATGTCTATAGATTGAATCACGTGCTAGTGGTGGTCCAGGTTTGACCTGGACAGTAGGTCATCCGCTGAAAAGCGGTCACGGTTGTATAGCAGCAGAGGTCTTGTCAAGTACGCAACCGCCTACTAAGTCGATGTGGTTAACTTATTTGGTGACGTAACTGCAAGCGAGTTGTGACCTTATCATCAGTCGTTACATAACTGCATCAGGTTACATCAATCGAACGATCGGTCTCTCTTCTACTAAACTAGTTCAGTAGCGAGTAATGTGGACTGAATAGGCCAATACTGTCGTAGAAGTACCATAACAGATATTGCTAATTCGTGTTAGACATCAATGATTATTCTAATATGGGGTCATATTTGATAATGCATTGCTTATTCCGACTCAGGCCAACTAATAGCACACCCAGCTATGCAGTCTGACGTCTCATGAATTAACGACATCAAGAAGACATAACTCTTTGTCGATTTTTCAGTGTATACACGGACCAAAGAGGGAAACGCGAACGAAGAATGTGTCATGAAATTTATCCTCAAGATATAGCCTGATGGCAAAATCAGACAATCATAGAGTAACCCACTCCGCACCAGTTCGTATGCTAAAACACGCACGCAATACAGGTTCACCAGGGCCAGAGCATCTCCATGTTCTGGAGCACTTTTAACACTGTGAAGCAGAGATAGTGTCATGGTGATTGTATGTGGCGCACGGGAAGGAAGGAAAGTTGGGCGGATGAGTTGTTAAACGTTGAAAAGACGTTTGCAAATTAATAAGCAACACGGTAACATATGCCAGTCCGTCTCACACGTTCCGTAGAAGCGCAGGCACTCTGAGAAAATACAACCAGAAGCCTTTTGACTCCGTTTATGTTCTTGTCTAGCATAGTTATTTATACTGCGGCGACTGTCCGAGAGTCCGGTACCATTTCAGCCAGGGAATCACAAGAAATCCGCAATGGTTTAGGCAGTGATGTATGTGCTTGGGATGGTGATTGAATCATCTTGATAGTCAGACTGAGGTTCACGTTGCCTAAGCGTGTTGGAAGATTCTGTGTGGTGGGCGAGCGGTCAGACAGCTGCAGCGCAGTTCAGACAAGCAGCCGCCATCTAGTGGTCACTCCTCAAGTGGGCTGAGTCATTGAATGTTTGAATGATAGGCTGACCTCTCCAAATTGATCGAACACGAAAAATCTGTCGACGATCGTCCATCCGTTTTCTTTATCTACACCTCTCGTTTGGGGTGTGAAATCGTGGAGACATATTGGTCACAAAGCACAAACCTGAGATTAACCAGTCTGTGGTTGTCCATGTGTGACTCAGTCACACATGAAATTGTTACTAAGAGGATATAAAGGGCTCAACATGTTAGACGCAAAGCAATCACTACTTGACCCAGTGATCATGTGACATTCGAAATTGGACATGACGAGCTCACAAAAGAGCCTTCAAAGATTCGTCTGTTTGTAACAGGATTACAACAGACAGCACAAGATTTGAGACACAGTAGGAATAAAAATGTTAAAAAGTAATAAGCGGGTAAAGTAAAACCATCTGTGATGGCTATGAGCATTTTGATTGGTAGTTCTATCCGCCGCAAGAATATTAATTGAAACTCAACTGGACTAAAGTACGTCTTTCTAATTCTAACACAATGTCACTGGATAATGGCTAATAGGGTGAGGATTCTGTGGAATAGAACAGAATGAGTTTCCATTAGTTACCTAGTCAACGCAACGGGTACGTACACAATAAGCTTGACACATCACTTATAGTCCTAAAAAATACTGTGATGAAAAGTAATGAAAGTTGCAAACATGAATAATAATCGTGAATTTTGTGTTCTCTCTCCTGCAGCAAATTTACCTAGTCTTGTGTATCAATTCTGATTCCCCTAACGATTGGGTGGTAACTCTGTTCAGTCACAGAGTCATTCACCCACTTTCCGGTGTAACTGAGCGAACGAGTAGCAGGTTAACAAGGAATCGAATTTGATGTTAACCACACTAATAGACTTCGGCTTGGTGCCCAGTTACAGTGTACACGCAGTCGTAATAGAAATTTTGCGTCTGGGTGAATTGTGTATGGTTCGTACAACAAAATTCAAGGGCACACTTTTAGATAATACTGTTTCGAATAGACGAGATGGGATGATCATGATCTCGCAACATAATTTTTCTCCAACTACCTAGTCTCCAGGATGGAGGTTAAGACAACTAACTCATCTCGGTGTACATCTTCGGTTGCAAACCATATACTGTTTGTTGAGCACAGACTTGACAAGAGTGATAAGTAGGGAACATTAGAGGAAACGGGTAGAACAGATGGTTGCTGGGGGTTCTGACACCGATTCGTTTGGAAATTACCGGTGCACATACAGAAGAGCAATGTTCACAATACAGGTGCGATTAACGAGGTATTAAAAACGCAGTGCAACATCATTATCATCATCATCATCATCATCATCATCATCATAGACAGTAATACATCAGTTGTTCACACTGATGCTTAACTGCCACATGGGGTGGATAATTTGCTTAAGCCTGTTTGACAAATGGCTGAGGGAGTTGCGTGTTTACAAGGTTGACATCATCAACCGCTGTCTGTCGACACTATCTATCTATCACAGTTTGTTAACAGTTTCAATGTGAATGCCTAGTGACAAATATAGGGAAATCCGATTCCAGGATGAAAACGCACATACATACGTAAACAGAAAGTTGAAATCAATGTATTAACATATGTGTAGTCCACCGGTAACAAGTTTGAATAACTTCATCAGTGTGGAAAGAAAGTTGCGGTGTGCTAACATTTTGCTTATTCTCATCAGCCACGCACGTAAAATATCCTGGTTATATAAGAGAAAAATAGAGTTGGCCAGGGTATAAACACACGTACTTTCTCACCGAGCGTGGCCATCAACACCATGGGAACTCGATGGATTACTTCAACTAATTTTGTGCACATAACGCCGGCTGATGAGTTCTGATAAACATAACCGGTAGATTCGGGTTCTGGTTGCCTAACAACACTTTGAATGAGCTATGTGGGTCAATCTAATGGCGTGCTGTTACGAAGTGTTTAGCAATCTACGATGGGAGATTTCAAGCTACGTATTCACCGGTTTGAGATTGTTGTGTCATCAGTCGGTTTAACCATTTCGGGACGTGTTCTGCTACTCGCTTAGATAGCTGTTCATTTGTTCTGCCTATACAAACGTCACTTCAACTGCAAGTGACCTGATAGACAACGTGAAGGAGAGAATAGTTAGACAAACTGCTTTGGAAATTAAGTAGAACTGGCTCTTTGGTGGTTTGAGTCAAACGCAGTTGTATGCCTAAGGGATAGGGCAGACTTCAGTTTGTGCCTGATGTCATTTGCCAGATGATCCCCTTTGAATTGCGGAAATAGAAATATCCTTTTTTGAGCGGTTTGAATTGGATGATAGCACACGTTCATTGGGCTGTGGATTTCTATGAATTTCCCATGGACACTCATTTGCCTGTAAAGTGTTTCTTAGCATCTCTTGTTTGGAAAGGTCGCTAATTTACATGTTGCTTCGAATACCGGTTCCTGCCCCAAACTTCGTCACCTATGGTAACGGAACCCCTGCTTCAGAATACTACGTTCAATCTATAAGTGCACATTTGGTTACTAACGCGTTGTTTTATACCACAATCAGAAGAAATTCGCTGTGATCGGCAACATTTTTTTCCAACTATCTCATATCACGTGAATGCTTATGCCGAAAAATCTATCAAACTGTCAGGACGTCTAATAGTCGGCAATTTGGCAGTGCACCCGATTCACTATATGAGCGGTTACTACACAAGATCAAATTTGCCGTCAGCAGAAAGTCAGACAGAGACGCCGTCAGAGAACACTATGATCCTGACTTTGTTAAATCGGAGTGATATGAAGTGGTAGGACGCCTAAAGCTAAATTGTAATTATTACCCCTTATTGCAGTTCATTGTAGTCAATGGTGATATTACGTCCAGACGATAGCTACCTAGTCTAGTTAATCCATCTACAAAGTTTGATTCTTCTGAGTGGTTCTAACGTCACCGTATCAATTTGCAACGAGTGGAGCCACATCACCACATAATAGGGCTCAAGGTCGACAGTATACATATAAGGGAAAATTGCCTGACTTAAGACCAGTAAACCGAACAAGGATTACGAACATACAATCCAGTTCATCGTCAAGATTGTCTTCAACGTTCCATCCGACTTTCACAGTCAGTTTTTCATGCACTCAAGATGATTCAGCCACAATCGGTCGTACTCCACAACACATATGCAACCCGTTCTCAGCAAGGGCATTTCTAATGGCAAACCAAAGGTTTATGACATGTAAGCAAAATCTGAATAAGCGAAAAATGTAAAATGTTGACGTAAAAACTGTATATGTGTGGATAACCGTATAGAAAAGCCGGGCCCTTCAAAACATAATAACAGAGAATGGATCGATCTAAAATAAGGAAAAAAAACAGCATAAGAGATCAGAGCCTTCTGGCGATATAAGTATGAAATCAGTTTGCTAATCTAACTGGACTTAGTGGATTCTCAGTACTCTAAAAGCACTTGTGAGAATGAGTAGATTAGGTATCTTGTCTTACTTAGCTCCTCTGCCGAAGACATGCAGACCATGCTGAACAAGGCGAGTGACCGGGCTGGCTTGCATAGAATGCGCTTTGCAACTACAAAGAGAAAAGTGCTTCTCCAAGATTGAGGCGTTTCCACTTCTACTTTCTTCAGTGCAGGTAATCCGCTTGAGACTGTGGACAGTTTCACATATTTGGGTAGCACTATCTCATCGGCCTGTAATATTGCTGATGAGATATCAGCGAGGATAGCAAAAGGCACGAGTTGCCTCTGCCAAACTGCGTCATCTTTGGCGTCGAAAAGACGTCCGGTTGTCTCTGAAAGGAAGGGTATATAATGTCTGTGTGCGTTCCATTTTGCTCTATGGTTCGGAAACGTGGCCAGTTCACAAGAAAGATATCAACAGACTTGCTGTGGTTGACCATCGTTGTCTCCGCCAATTGACCCATATTAAGTGGACTGATCGCGTGAGCAATGTGGCAGTTCGCCGGCGCGTATTTCGGAACGCTTGGGATGCGCGATCAATTGGTCAACTAGTCACATTGCACAGCCTGCGATGGCTGGGTCACGTACTCCGTACGTCATCTGATTGTTTTTAGTGTATAGGGCATTATAGACTGAGACCACTAACAGTTGGGTAAAACCGCGTGGTGGTCAAGCAATAACGCGGTCATGAAATATGAAGACCGTGACTGCTCCACTGAGCAAAATGGATAGGTGTCGCCTGCCTGGCTGGGGTCCTCGTGACCACTCAAACCGCTGGTTAAAGACGCTATCCGAGATGGCAGTGTATCGCAATCAATGGCGTAGCTGCATCTATACCATTTCTAGTTCTTCCGCTTAGTCTTTTATCAACATTCAAACATCTTAGTAGCGTTTTCTATTAGGATATTCCAGATCACTGTTGAGGTGAGCGGCGGCCCGAGCCACAGTACCTTTTGGTCAGGCTCATGGCTGTTATGATGATGATGATGATCCTGTGCAGGCGTTACGTGTTTTCCCTTTCAAAACGCAAAAGCGCAGTAAAACGTGAATGGGTTAGACATTTTGGCGGGTGTCAGAGAGATTCGAAACATCTGGACGGACAAACGCAAATACGCTTTAAGTCGTTGAGACGGAAGATACTGCGTACACAAAGGGTAGGTGGCTAGGCACCTGCTTAGAATGTATACACATACGCATGCATTTTTCACGACCTACGGTCACGATCTAATTGTCCTGGCTAGTTTGAGACGAATCGTTGTGTGCACATGCTAAATAAAATGACGGTCTGATTGGAAGTTAAAGACACTCTCTACGACCGACAGTTCCCACTCTTTATCGATGTTTAGAATGTTGGTTGTAAATTTCATGGTTTGGACATTTTCACCCCTATGTACACCTTCTTCTATACCTAGTGTAAAAACCATGGAGACTTTTTGGGTGAAATCAGCAAGTTGCAACATTATTCCTGATATATTAATACTATATGCACACTTTTCACTTGTGTAGTAGAGGTTGAGTTTTGTTTTAACTATTAGACCGGTCAGTATTACGGCCAGATGATTAATTTGTTGAACCCTACCTTGACAATCTTGGTTACATCATTAATCTGGCCGTTACCGTGACATTCATTCTAGCAATGACAACTGAACTGTGGCTACAAGTTGACCAACGAACTGCGAACATCTATAAATCATTTCTGTATAGCTGCTGGTCAAATTGGCCACCAGCTGAACTGTTTCAGAACAAAGCCAGAATAGGTAGGTCAGTTACACTCAAACCACGAATGATGGCAGGCCATCAGCCAGTCTGATATCCCATCAATCATTTAGTAAACTGGTTTTCGTGCTAATAGTTGCGCTAATCTGCTACCTCTTAATTAAAAATATAACCAAATAAATGGACTGAAAAGTGGAAAACTAGTTTACAGCGCTTCAGTTTAAAACCTGAATTGGATTTCCAGAAAGATGTAAAACGGGACAGGTATTGATAAGCATTTGCAGTAGTGAAAAACTCGTGTCAAATCGTCCAAAACGAAACAGGCAAAAATGAACCAGAAGTTACTACTTCAAACTGGCAGTCAACTTTAGGTGAAGTTCAGTGCACACAACTCAGGTGGTTTGCTGAGTATTCGTCAAATCCATGTTATCAAGACTGTCATTAGGAAGGCGTATTGAGCCATCCGCTGTTTTATTTGGCTTTAAAATGAAAATTTGCGGTAAATTTATCAAAATATTTAGCATGAAGTAACAACTTACAAAAACGGACCCATTATACCACAAAATATAGGAAACCAACGAGATGTGTACAGTTCCTTCACTATTATTAGGTAATAAATTAATCTATATTTTATACCACCCCCCTATAGTTAATTGCAACCACCGTATACGTAGACTTTCAGCTGACCCCTTTCCGAAAGAAAATCTGGGGTCCAACTTTGGTCTCTCTTGGACTGGTGATTCGCCCATATCTTTCCAACAACGTGACCACTGTGCAACCATCACATGTTAGACAAGACCGAACTACCACACGTAGAAGGTCAGTCGCGTTAGTTCACCATTAGTGTTCAGATTGACCATTCATCCCGAAAGGGATGCAGTAACTGTTTTGTTGCTACCATTAGCAGACCCCAAAGGGAGCGAACTTCTCAATTGAGTTAGAATCACAGACACCATTAGATCTGGTGAGTAAGTAATAGGGATTGGACTGATACAAACCGAATATTACTCACAATGGACTGCGACTTTCAAGATTAGAGAGATATAAAGTAACTTATTGTAAGACAAAATACTAAGCTAGTGGCTTGCCTGTTTGGATGGGCATTCAGTTATGATAATTTGGTCATGTTTGATGTAATGTAAATGACGGGGTATTCCCATGAAAATGTTATCGGGTTCAAATTTCCTTTCATGTTATTGACATTTGCTACTGATGAGTTCAAATATTAGCGAAACTCAAATCTACTACCACTTTTTGAAACAGATTGGCCGATGCAGTCTACGCGTTTGTTAAACACGTGACCAAGTGCTGATGTCGTTCAAGCTAGACTGATTAAAGCTCCCGTTAGGCGTCGTAAAGTTATTAGCTCGAATCTGCTACCCTTTGTAAGGTTGACAGCCGGTTATTTGATTAACCAGTACAATAAGGTCAGAGTGTGGTTACGTAATCCAAGACTATGCTGAGCATAAACAGAGTTCAGCGTGCACAGTTTGCGAATAAGCCACCTAGTTTACCAAGTGTGATAGTTATTTTTGGGTAGTTTGGTCAAACCTGTCTTCCTCTGTTTGTCTGGACCACACACATACTGGTTTGTGTTTATGCAATAGACGAGATCAATTGGGCGATGCAAAAAAGCAGTGTGTTTATTTGCTCTGCAATAACAAACAAAACGTCGGTTAACTTACTAATGGAAGCCCCATTGTCTGATAAATCTGGCTATTAATACAATTGTTAATACACAAGCAAATGATCAAGTGAGGCAGTATAAATACCAAGGTACTAACACAGCATTGTTTCTTAATCTGTCGACGTTTAACTAAGATTTCTACGCGCTAAAATATTAAACATATGGCCCATATTACTGAGGCTAAACCCGACATACCGTTTGTAGTTTGAATGCGCGAAGGGTATTTCACCGAGTTCTCACGTCATTAGCTTGTCGAGAACTCATAAATTGTATATCCAAATGAGCAATGTGTACTGAAACGGTTCAAAGTAAATCCGAGGGTTAACGACGAATACACAGAACAAAACACGCCTCCGAAAACAAACACCTGAATTCTTGCTTGGTATACCGAAGCAAACCTGTGTTTCTTAACCTCTGATTGGTCGAACACACTCTGCCGGTGATTGGTGCGTACACGTCAGCTTTCGTTGGTCAGCTGTTGAGAGGTGTTGACAGGTTGAGGCCTAACGGCTTGACTGGGCAGCCAACCTGGCTTCGTTGTACACATGAGTGATAGACTCAGTTACAGGTCAAATTAATGTTGCTTGCAGCAATCAGTGGATGCGAAAAGCAAAAGTAAAGTTTAGTATTTCAAACAAAATCGGCCTGATCAATAAACTAACACATAGTGAGGGGAACGTACACACAGATGGCTACCACACGGTAGACATGTCGCTGGTACACGCGAGGATATAATGATGCAAATCCAAATGAATGGAGGAAGTAGACATATACATGCAAGAAAAAAGAAAACTTGAGAATGCAATTTAAAAATGTTTTTAGTCTGATTAGCCAACTTGCTGAAGTAGCATGGGTTGAACGACTAAAACACTGTGGGTGAAAATATCGAATATGTATGAAACCAAAGTCGAATCGTTGGTATCTGGTGCATAAAAACAAGTACTTAATGTTTGGAAAGACATGCGGACAGAACTCCAGCAATTTTTGATATTGCATACCGTTTGGCGTCGGCACAATCCAAAAACTGCGAGTAATTGTGCAACCGACATTTTTATCACGTAGATTTGAATTTGTATTGAGTACACGACTGTAGGGAAGAGGGTTAGTTATAATTCCGTGAACTATGCCGTAAAGTATTTGATTTTGCGAGATTTGTTC
The DNA here is from genome assembly GCA_014338405.1 of Paragonimus skrjabini miyazakii. Classification (NCBI taxonomy): domain Eukaryota; kingdom Metazoa; phylum Platyhelminthes; class Trematoda; order Plagiorchiida; family Troglotrematidae; genus Paragonimus; species Paragonimus skrjabini miyazakii. Next base: position 385,591 of record JTDE01000060.1, on the reverse strand, counting down.
AAACGTACCTTTGCGTTTCAACGGTTGGGACATAATTTACAAACCTCACATCTGGTTACAACCTACAAGAAAACAATTATCCTTCTTATTGGTTACGTCATATTTTCACCGGAATGACCTGATTCGTAGTTAGTTTTCCAAAATTCATCTCAGTGCATTTGTTACAACTATTTCAGCGAACCGCCTGTAAAACTATCTACGTAACTACACATGACCACAAAGTTTACCCTGTTGTTTTTCATACACGACCTATTTCAAGTGCGTAAAGTTAGCACTAGAGGGAATAGTAGAGCCTGATATGTATCACATAACATGGTAGTATAAGCTTCAGAATAAAAAAGTAATGAACAAAAATAAATTTCACATTGCTATTCAACTCAGCGACATTTTGACTACATTTTCTGCGCTCTGAACGATTGAACTCAGTGTATATTATGAACATTTAATACTCACCACTTTCAAGGGGTCACAAATGAAGTCAGTACTAACAACTTTTTAACCCAAATTATACTTTAGTGTTACCTACTTTTCCATTTCCGGATCTATCATATGTGAATAATCGAAGTCTCAGACAACATCTTTTACAAGAGCACAAAGTGTAACTGAATTACCGTGATTAAATTAAGGAGAACGACGGCATCTAAAGTTGATTTGGATATCAACACACGTGTCTCACGTATGTCTGGCATCTACGTTACTGGACATACTGTAGATGGTTGTACCAATTTTTGTTACTTGGGTAGCAATCTGTCAATGGGTCTACCTGGAGACTCAAGGTTGTGAGCACATGTGGTAAAGTTTAGCCATATTTACAGAAATCTTGAAATGATATCCTGGAAGAACGGCAGTATGAATGGGAAACGAAGCTGCTTATGCACCGCGCACTGTCCACACTGTTCTACAGTAGCGACTCATGGAGATGATATCAGAAAAATGTATGGCGTCCAAGCCATTTCCATCCGCAACATCAGATGTACGTTGATTATTCTTCGGTGGGGCATGGTCTCGAGCACTAGCGTGAATCAGTAAGCCGATACGGTTGGGAATGAAGCCATGATGTTCATTTTGTCTCGTTGGCTGGGACAAATTCATCAGGTAACTGACGGACAGATACGATAGCAGATTTTGCACTAGCAGCTTAGCCGACAAACGAAATCTTTGTGGTCAAAAGATACGATAACATGATGTTACTGCAGTGTCTTTTGCGTTGCCATATTGACCATAGATCATTGGATGACGTAACCTTGAACCGAGTCGTTTAGATCACTACAATCCAGACGGGCTTCTGAAGATTTAATGAACCACAGTTGTGCGATCGTGAACTTGGTCGTCGTAACATAACCATATGGAGTTGTGATGAATGCCGCAGTGAATACGCCGGTCATCTTGAATTGATAGGTCCTCAACGTATTTATGGCACACTATCAATGAAGAAACGACGACTACATTAGGCAGAAGTAAGTTACGTCAATTGTATGTTTTTGGGGTGATTTCAGTCAACGATCGCTGTCGATCCGTAAACCGCTGAATTTCCTTTTCAGAAATTTGAGTCGCAGTAGTTTTCTGCCTTTTGTTTTTCTGAGGTTGTTTTGTGCAGTGTATGCTAGAGGTTTTGTTTCGTTTTTCGACCAAGACTCGAACTCTGATCTTTCTTTTTTATATTTTCTAAAGTGCAATACTCTGTGATCTTATTTTGAAAAAAATCATATTTATATTTTCAATATCTTCATTCGCAGCTCAGATCTCCACATTACAATCTCCCAATTTTTATTTCCGAGAGATAATGGATGCACTTTGGTATTAGCATACCATACCAGCATTAGCCTACCAGGCAGTAATGGCCTTCATTCACACATCTCCTGGATTTACGGCTGCATAACAACGAGTGATGCAGCGTAGGTCACTTGTTTTGAGGGTTATGCACAAGTGTCATTTGGTTACCGTGACAGGCTAATCCGGAAACCGGTGGCGCCACAGAATTATTTTGCTCCAAAGAGCAGTCCAGACACACAGTTACTTGTTCGAGCAGGACATTCATAGGTAAAATGTTAACTTCCCTAAAGCGTTTATATCCTTTGAAACTTGAACAAATCAGAACAAGTCTTTCAAACTGTACATTGCTAGCAATCTCCTTACCAGCACTGACATATCGGTTAGCCATTTCTCAGTTGCATGCAATAGGATGGGCAGCAAAAGTATCGCGTCTTCGTACATCCAACGTAAACGGCAAAGCCGAAGGATGGCAGCGTAGTCTGTTCTGATTCTTTCATTCGTGATTGAATAATTAAGCTCCGTTTGTTCCGTCCAAAGCAACTTTTGCTAAAACCCTCTGTGCAATGGTCACTTTATTCTTTTCACAGTCTACCCCAGGGCCTACCTTAACAGATTTTTTGTACCGTTGAACAGCCAATTACTTCGGGTTAAGTGGTTCTCTTTATGGGGGATGCTAGTTCCCTTGTTCTCAATCAGGTCTGCAGGTTATACGGCACTTTACTGCCCTCGAGATACCAATGATGGGCTTTCCTTGTCTCCAGTTAGTTCATAGTTAAGGTTTTCAAGAAAATAATGGCACCACGTTATAGCTGAACTGGTCATTACATTATCGTTTTACGAGTCAGTCATGCAACCAACCCCATCGACTTAGTCTGCCCGATATACAAAGTTCGTGGTGTAGTCAAAGCAAATCAAACTTAGCTTGTCTGCAAATGCAAAAATCACTGCCACTTATCTAGTCTCATCTCCTTTTTATGATCAATAAGGCTTCATCACATCGTTGAAATTCCCTTGGTCTTCTGTTTGTGTCTGGCCTGGACAGATTACACAAGCACGG
>JTDE01000060.1:344962-373542 GCA_014338405.1 Paragonimus skrjabini miyazakii | reverse complement strand
GAAGTGAACACAAACGGCAAGTTAGCCACGCCACAGACACACACCGAGAAAACGTTTTGTTCAAGTTACGTCACACTTATGACGTTGCTGGGTCCGTATCATTTTGATCGGTGATGTTGTGGATTGTAGGCCATGGCAACCGCAAAACATGGACAAAGCACTTCTGTTTGCACAAGGATGATTTATCCAATCGGATTCCGATCGCCCCAGCATTGGCCAAAATTCGGCACCTCACGGTTTTTGATTGACCGCACTGGACTCGGTAAATCAGACAGAAAGAAGCGGTCGGATTGATGGTATAGTGCGAATCGACAAGATGTACCACATTTACACTGATGATTGTCTTGGTTATTCCGCCGTTGACCCAGATCGGATAATACTCACGGATACGTTCCGATAAGCGCATGGTCGTGTGACCCACATAACCAGTTCCACAGGAACAAGTAAATGAGTATACGGAGAAGGAAGCTGCAGAAACGAGCACTGTATCCTTTAACCTTGGACACAAAGCTTGAGTACAGTTGGAATTGGCCTGATGATAAATAACCGAAAACAAGCTTGTTCACTACACCGTTTTTTCTGATGATCACTCTGGAGATTTATAACCATATTTACGTTTCCTTACCTGTGCGAGTATGGTAGGGAGTTGACTAAGGTAGCCATAATACCAGTTGACGTACGCATAAATATGGATCAACGACCCAGCTTATAAAACTAAAAGTCGGGTTGTACGAACTAAAGTTTGCATCTAGGATTTAAAAAGGGGTTCACATCATAGCAGTCACAATTGTTGTTCTTCCCGAAAGACTGTATGTATATGTAGATAGAGAAACATAGATACAACTACATTAAAATGCAACTTGTTCACGCTGTGCGTCCACAGTTGATAAGTTTACTAGTCTACCTTGAAAAATTTTCGCAAGAATGTATGTTTTCATTACAGTTGACCCAATGGTCGTCATGTTTTCATTACTTCTGTTTTTATTGTTTGACTTCATCCAGATGACAGCATCCTGGCGCGTACCTACTTTTGGTTTTACGCCAATATTTCCGTTCACAAAGAATATCAAAGGTTACATAGCGTACATTTTCATCGGGTTGCCTACACGGCGGACTATATCTGACCGTTTCCGTGATGGGTCACCGGATGTGCTATCGTGAAGTAACTAGTCGATGACAGATCAGTCGCACACCAGACAACAACAGAAAGTCTGTTTTCCATTTATGTACGGATTGCAATAGAACAAGTGCCTCCCTGTCGGCAGCTGGACATTTCGCTAGGTCCGAAATGCACACAAGAACACAAAGGCGCACACTAGCAGGCGAGTATATTGTTGGAGGAAAACAGTAAATACAACTGGTCTGTTTGCCTGAAAACCATTTGTAGGAGTTCTGGCAAAACAGCAGTCTCATATTTTATCGAACGTAAACTGATGTGATGATAGTGAGCAGTTGAACAATGCTACTTGGGAGTAGTAAGACCGTTCCAGTGAACTCAGTGTAGTTACTGAAGGAAGCATAGAAAGATAGCGTTAGGGTGGAAATCAATGGGTTTTCTGATAATTTCCATTCACTAACTAGTGACAAGCATCATGAGCATTTGGTTTTACAAATGTCACGTTATTTAAAGGGTGTTATCATTTCAGGTTAAGTCTCCGAGACGTTTGTAAGTCATATCGATGTTCACCTTCAAACTGACACTCTACGATCGGTCCTGTTCTTGCTTGGGCCCATCATGCAGAATTAGTCTGCATGGGGATCGAACCGTCTACCCTACGCATTACGAGTCGATGTTCTTATCCGCTCGCCACCAGTTCTAGCAGCCCCAGTTGTGATGAAGGAGTATGTATGTTATTCATTTATAGCTTCTTTTTGCTGTCTGTAGTGTAGATGGAAACAGTCTACCTCAGAGTGCCAGATTGCATCGGCTACGACCGCAAAGGTTCGATGGTCAGTGAACTCATGACCGAGCGGATAAGGGCGCTTATTCGTAACGCGAAGGGTAGTCTAAAACTAATGAATCCAAACAAGGGCGAAATCGGTCTTGGAGTTTCGGTTTAACAATGAGTATTAGGAAATAATAAAACACCAGTGCGGCTGTAACCAGTGCATAGTGGCAATCCGAGGTGCACCGGATCCACTCACAATAACGAGATGAACCCAAGCTATAACTCAGTCACTATGGCGTTCTTACGCCAGGTGCTTCCTCGGGTAGCCTAAGAAGTTGTCACAACCGACATGAAGCTTAAGATCCTTGTGGTCGAAGCCTATCGAAGACGAGAGTGTCAGGTGAATTTGGAAACGCTGGAGGGCACATGGTTGCAGTTACGACCTAAAACTCGATGCTGAGACGAAAGCGTACATATAGTGGACTAAGCGTCTGAGAATTGCACGCTGATCACTGTTTTTTGGCAACTTTAATAAATACCAGAAAATAATATGGCGACTCGAGGGCGTCTGGTTTAGCCCAAGGAGGTACCAAAACCTGCGCTGCGTCCATGCTGCAGGGCGTTTCAGTAGGCCTTGTCGAAGTCGAAAAAGAATTCAGAACATCGAATGCTGAGAGAAGAGTTCGTGGAGAGAATTCTGTCAACGTGTTGTGGACAGTTTAAGAATGTTCACATAGGAAGTTTTATAAAGTTGAGTGCATTGGCTAAGGCAGCTAACCGGTTGACAAAGTAAGATTCCGTGAATGATGGCTCGATCAGGGCAAATAAAACCGGTGAAGTAAATACAAGTGGTCTTAAGAACAAGCACTGTTAAAAATGGGAAGGACTGAACAGCATTGTGGAACCCTGTGATGCGAATGTGAAATGTTTTTGATGCTGGTTGAGAGCATATCCACGAAATGATAGTGTTTAATTACAGTTTCCACGGATTTAATGTCTGATGCAAAAAATGTAGTGATAGATGCAACCGAGAAGAAAGCAACTTGATCTAATTTAGAAAACAATGCGAACAAAGAGTATCGTTTGATTTGTATAGAATTTGCATAGTTATTTGATGCATCAAGGTCGGGAAAGGACTCTCCGTTGTGTGCGGTGAATATTGAAGCAGTAGGGGGAGCCACATTAAAAGTGTATGGGTTGGTATGACATGACGTCTGAATAGACGATCTTATTGTTATACAATGGCTTGAACTTTCATTGGGCGCACTCCAAACCATGGACGCTAGAGAACCCTCCCAATTAAGCACGATAATTGTGTACTGAAACACTGGACGGTTTGACTATTGATGAATTCCAAATAAGAGCTTGAAAAGACAACAGAGAACCCGCGGTTCATTTGCAATCGACGAAAGCTCATTACCGAATACTATGATCAATAAATGCTAATGTGAGCTAATTGTACACAACGTTCACAGTGACGAAATGAGATTTTGTAGGTTGGAGAATATGTAGAACTGGATATAGCTGGAGCTGGAAGGTAAATATCATTTGGACATGCTGAAGGATGACTTTCGAGGGAACCAACAGCACTTCAACCCAGTCTATTTGTTCGTAAGGAGGTCTAATGGGGAAGTTCAAAATTATGTTCACCCCAGGAGAATTAATATGATTACATACAAAAACGTCCCAGCCGTTTCAGCCGTGTCCGGTTGACTGCAGAACGTGAACATTTTCACTGTTTTGGAATTACGGTCGACAAGCTGGCAGTCGCCAGTCAGACGACCATATCCAGGGAAAAGGCTCTCACCATCTTTTCCAAATAGTTGATGCCAATGACTCAGTGAATGGCCAGTTTGGAAATGACTACATCAAACGTGTGACTAGCGTAACAGCTTTTACCCTGAATAGTTCGGCTACAAAATAAGGTAGGACACAACTGCGGAAACTAAGATTCGCATTACTCAGTATCGGATAACTCAATGGAAAGTCTAATTACTTCAAACGAAATCTGCTAACTGAAAAACAAGACCTTAACATCGAACACAACAGTGCCAACTATGAAACCAGCATGGTCTCCTCTAGTACAACTAATATGCATCACGTGTGTCAACACCGTCGTTGTAAGCAGCTAACTGTTTGAGTGAACTGATTCCGTCAAACTTTCTGTAGAATTTCGACCACATTAGTCAACAGTGATGAAAGTGAAGTAATTTTGATAGGCTAGTAGGTGGCAAAGCATGACTAACAATCGGTTGATAAGTCGGGCCTAACACGCATGGAAGTAACCGTAACTGAAATTCCACACCATGACAGTTATATAACATACGGTTATGAGTGATGTATAACACATGTATAACGTTTCTTAACCTATAGCCTGGTGTATTTCGTGTTCTTGGTTAGCAACAATCGGAGTCGAGAAATTCCCACAGTATGAGGTTGTGAAAATTTTGCTCAGTATTTTCTAATGAGTGCACAAAATATCAAGACTTGCGTCGGTCAGGTTTTACTGGATTTGTGATTTTGGTGAAATAACTTCACGCGTCAATGCTACATCATATGGTCTACAAGCGAAGCGTAGTCTGAATACCATCAACATAATTACGCACATTGTGCACGCAAACAATATCTCATTCTACCCATTCAGTTACGCACAAAAGGTTGCGACTTAACGGGTAAAATAACTGAGTGAATACAAGCAACATACTGTATAATGAACGGTGATCATTCAGGACTAGACAGAGATGTCGTACGTGACTGAATAATCAAAGATGAAAGGGCGGGAATGCAAAATGGGCAGTCAGACGCAGATGATGAATTGATGGCAGACAGATTGTCACGTGATTCGACATTCACGTGTAGACTAGTCGATCTGTTAGATAAGGGAACAGTATAAGCAACAAATCGCTGCATGTTAGATGCATATAAAAAAGGATTAAAGAGAGAGGTGGTTAATAATGACAAGATCGAAAAACGAAGAAACATAAAAGAGGCTAAACGATGCAGAGTAAATGATACATGCGTGTCGTTCTACCAAGTTTATCTCCGATTTGGTAGCTTTCGCTTCAAGAATCAATTAGGAATGTTGCAAACGACTTAAAAAAATATTGATCTATTCATTCGAAATCTGACGAAGAACGTACTGTGTTCTAAATGGAACGGAACTGGGAACAAACTGTTCTTTTTGATGGTTGCTGGTTGATATCTATGTGGTTGTGGAGTCTGCGACCATATTCGAGTGATGTTCGGTCTATTTGAGCCAAATCCCAAGCTACTTACCAACTGTACAGAAACGTTTGTTTATTCTAGTTTATATTTTATTCCAGCGCGTTTTCCCCTGTGACATTTGCGGTCGTGCTGTTTTCAGCTGTCAGATTCCACTTAGGGATGCGTTCATTACATAGGTGATGTCCTTAGTGTATGATCTAGCTGGTGCAATCCACCAATTAATAACGCTTAAAAAGGTGAGTCTTGGTAAACGGTATTTTACAATGCTGATCACACGTAATTAGTTGAAGTGAACACGACGGTTATATCTGATTTGGACGCAGTGCTCGCAGCTGTCTTACTTGTTAGCTAATAGATTGGCAAGAGGATAAGTCATAAGAACATCCCTCCCGTGATTCAAGGTGCGCACCCTGATCGATAACTACGACGTTATATTACATTACCACGTATATATATATATACACATAATTACAAAAACAACGTAGTACGTCACATAAATAAAATGTGAACTGAGATTTCAACTGAAGTTTTACTATTTGTTTTCTCGAGGAAATGCTTCGTATTAGATAGTCATCTGGATTCTATAAGATATCACAAAGAAATAGCGCGTCTTATAGCACGGGAAAATATAAAATTCTGTAAACCGAGTTTAGCTCACACATGTGTCTACCAGTTTCTAAGATACTGTCAGAATTTTACAGATGAATAACTGACACATATCCTGCTCATTCAAGACAATACAGAACTGTTCCTGCAGAATTATTCACAGTGGTATCATCGAACTTAAATGATTAAGTTACTAATAAGTAGTTTGGCCGATGTGATAATTTCGAAGAGATCCATTTACGAAAAATCTGGACTTCGGCTGGATTCGAACCAGCGACAGAAACACCATGCCCAAACGCGGCAAGCGCTCTACCAGCTGAGCTACGAAGTCACGCCGGAAGCTCAGAAATTTCACATTTGGACCTAGTTACCCACCCAACCAACTGTGTCATATGGAATCCATCAAATGATCCAGCTGATTGACTGCCCAAGCAGGATTTCTCGATCAGTTCACGCTAGAGAATACCAACGCCACCGATGAGCATTGACATTGAGTTACTGATAAGTAGTCTGGCAGATTTGATAATTAGTGTGTGTTCTTATTTACTTGTCTTCCTCAGCTTCCCAGCTCATCACAAACTACCGCATATTGCCAAGAAGTTCCGGCTAGTCGATTTATGGGAAAAAACAGAAGATTAGTTTACTATATATACAAAATAACTAGATACCAAAAGTTATGAAACAACAGTGGACTTTTGCTTGGAAGCTTATTTATGGACGCCGTTTATGTTCCCTGAATCATTTCTTAAGACTAGTTTACGATCCTCACGTTTTTGACTGTGGAGATCAACAGTGCCTATTGTGAAAATCATGTCAATGAGTTCTATGTGATCCTCACTCGAATCCATGTGCTTAAATTGTATCAAGCAAAGCAGGTATTGTTTATCATATAAGCTAACCAGATGCTTAAAAGATCGGATGTATTATCTTTGTTTAGCTAGATGAGTTGAAACTAGCTCCCCTTAAGCGCGCATGTTAAGAATGTGTAGGCTGTGTTACAACTAGAATAGATCAACAGAATGGAACATGTGTTTCATTCGTATTGATTTATACTGTGAATCTTACGCTCACCAACTTCTACACGCCTGTATCCGACGTTTAATCGAGAGCTCATTAACAATTCACTTCGAAATGAGTGAGCAGACGCATGTCTTTTTATCATTTTGAAAGGTTCCATTATTCGCTTTACAAGCTTGTGCGCTTGTGAGCAGAACGCACATTAACATAAAAACACGCTTGCGCATACATTTAGTCAAAACATGCGCAGTTTCTATCTGTGGTTCATTTATAGGGTGGTAGTGAACCTTATTTTGTTAAGAAAGTTGAAACGAAAATCGCGTTTGAGTGTTGACACTTATTTCTTTCTCATGTAGATAAGTCGTCGCCAGCGGGGCAACAGTACCTATTGTGGTAGCTTCAATCGATTACTTCACGATTAGGAGTTTTCAGCCGTTTTGAACTTACAATTTTTTATTTAACATGCTGAGCGATGTACAGATTAAGAATACGAAACAGTAGAGCTGAGTGAAATAACCCGAACACTAGTTGATTGCAATTTCCTACTTCAGATAGGCTTCCCATTCAAGTCTTTAGGAAAAATGATTCCAGTTCTGGTCTCGTTAGATTAGTGGATATCTTTGTTGTAACTAAGTTAGGAATTTTGCTATACGGTCTTCTGAGGTAACCATAGTGACGACCGTACCATCGGTTTCACAATAGACACCATAGAATTAGCCTATTCAAATATTCTGTCTTAGTTTTTGGTGAGTATTGGTTAACGCGTTATTTGCGGTTAATTTATATTAACTAAGTCCTCTATTATTCCACAGAAATCAACGCACTGCTCAACATGTTACCCGACTATTGTGGATTCAATTTGAACGAGATTTCATAGGCACGGTGCAAGCGACTGAAGCTAACAGGGCAGTTACTGTCACCTTTCGGAGCGATCAAACAACTTGTTGAAACGCATAACTCACGGCAACAAACAAAGACTCATCTGTATACGGTACTGGTCCCAGAACGTCACAATTGTCGTAGACGCCAATGCTCAGTTCCTATACGTTCCTTTCCGTACTAAGAACCATTTCATGTCCTGCTGCACTCCGATGTCTCTTCTTTTTTTCCTGCAGCTACTTCAGTGTCATGACTCATGCTCTTTTCTCACTGCTGGCTGGTAGTGGTGTGCAATCGCTCGTCTTCATTAAATTGTTATCAAAAATCCCAACCAATCAGTTTACAAGAGGTGCATTTTCACTGAGAAAAATCAATGGATCTCAGGTTAAAGCTTTACAGACCATTATCGATATACGATACGGGAATCCGCCACAAATTGCACGCTTCTGTTCATCCTAGAACCGTTGACGCTATTCAGCCCTATTTAACTACGACGGTCTACAATGACGCGGAAACGAGGTGATGATATCGACCTATATAAATCCACATATTCTGATCTTCAAACCATCACTAAATGTGAACGACAGACATCGGTGATAAATACGTTGAGCAACACAACATGCATTCATAGCGCTTCTTGATGCACATCCTATACGGACAATCCACAACCGGTTTCATCCTTAATTTGGCACATCAGGCTAAGATAATCTGACTGAGGGATTGAACCGGAAACATTTTGCTCCACGAGCCGAAGCTTTTACCAGCTCGATCACAAGTTCTATGGGCACTGCTTGCATGGGATTGTCTTTTCTGAAAAACGAACGGACTAACCAACCTACCAACGAGACATAAGGCATCGTTAGAGGACACCGTAATTATTTTAAAGAAAGACGACATGTAGTTCGTCGTAGTCGTTTGTATGCAATAACTTCTGATTATCATGCAGCTACCAATGCAGTTTGTGTGCATTTTCTAGTCTGATCGCTATCTGTCTATAGTAAACGAATGCAATTCCAAGTCGCATCCCAATACACACAGTGACGCAACAGGTTGTTTTACAGAAGCATCCTCATCTACCTTATTACCCTCGATCTAACAGGAATCTAATGGACTTAAATTCTAGAGTATCGATCGTTTTTCATGTTGGAATTACGAACTGCATCGAGTAAGGAGCAACGCACCACGTTTTGTAGGCCGCAAGCGGAGTGGAAGAACAGAATTCAAATGTTTTCCGTAACCCAACATTGATCCCCCATCTAAAACGTGAAATGTTATTGAAAGTCAATGTTGTTCCCTGGAAATCAATGAAAAACTTACACAAAACGTGTGAGGCAACCTGGACAGTCTGCAATATAGTGAGATTAGCAACCTCACACATACCGCTCTCCAGATCTTGAGCGTTACACTTGTGGCGATGAACACCGTGATCTGTCTAGTGATCCAAATCTCCGTGAGTGTTACACGTGGTCTAACGAGTGTTCTGTCTAGAGGAGTGATTCGTCTTGACGACTAAACCCGACCTCTATGTAACGCGAACATGCAGCACATATAGAAACAGTGTGCAATTCACAATCAAAGGAGGATGTTAAGCTTATTGTAGACTGGAACAGATTTATAGTTGTCAAGCATTTAGCAAATACAGAAGTACAAGAATCAATTCATGCTTGTTCAAAACGACAAGTAACTATCAGTTAATATGAGGGTTGCCTGTTTCACTAAGTGAAATGCACGACCTCAAGAATGCCCAATTTCAAACGAGTGAAGCATATTCCAAAAAATGACAAGTGGTGAAACGCTCTTGGCATAAAGACTTTACTTGAAAGTTCATGGCATGAACGATGAGAATAAAGAAGCTGGACGATTAAAACAGTGAATTATGCTACTTCACCAAGAGAGAGACGATTCGTAGAATAATCTGTGTAGCCGAGTATGAATTTAACACAAAACAACGAAAACCATGGAGATGAAGTATAGTACAAAACAATTTGTGGTTATTCAACAAACATCAGAAATATGGATTTGTGAAAATACGTAGCAACAATCCAATTGTTCTTGAAAGGAAGGGGGGTTTATGAGGCTGTGTCTGTGTATTGCTCAGCTAGAAAAATGTGCTACATAACACAAGTGTGAAGAAAAATTTTCACGCACAAAGGATGAACAAAAAATAAAATGCTGGTATGCAGCATGTCATACCTCAACAGCACGACAACATACTAATCCGACATTTAGATTACCAAGGCGTATGGACAACCGACATATACATTTTGATACGCAGGTGTACATGCATGGTGAACGCGCTAGGGAGATGACCACGTAAACTGTGGCATTGGATGACCCTCGTATATGTGTGGCTTAGTCAAATATCTAACCATCCGGATTAAATCATCGATCACCAAAGAGCCGACCAAGTTGTTTCGCACTGGACAAGCCCTGTGCGAGAAAAACCTTCGCGTACGCAATAGCCTACCAGTTTGAAGTCAAGGTTTAAAAATAATTCCTTCACTGTTCGTTCTTTGCTACTGAACTAACCTTGGGCGTTTAATTTCTGCGGGAATACTTAAGAAATCAAATAGCTATTCGCAGTTTGAGAAACCGCCTTCAGATGCCTGGTGACTAATTTTCCTTTCAGCAACCAAAATCACGACATACAGTTGATTAAAAGTGCTCCAAAACAGCTCATAATATTACACTTTCAGCAACACCGGGATGACTAAGTCGCTGATATCCTCAAGTTATATTGAGCACATCAGTTAACAAGTGCTGTCCGTGACGACCTGAACGTCGTTTGAATGCATGTATGTCTTTTCTGGTCAGATCCAATATTGTGTCCACTTACAGCGTGACATGAGACAGCTTAGAAAATCATGTTGACAATATAACCTGAGAAAATACCGTAAGGACGCTTAGTGCAGTTATTTTCCCCTACCTACAACAATCTCAAACCCAAAGTTTTCAGTCATTTTTGACAAAGATGACTAAAATTGGCTGGAAACCTGGTGATTTTCAAAAAACGTTGTCTACGACAAACATCAGCAAAACGAGTATCCGCGTTTGTATCAAACATAGTAGGTGACAAATAAAGCGTGGAAACGTTAGAAACAAGACACTGAGATTTCTTATCCACCGGTATTAGAATCGTGGAAGATTCTGATTGCCAGTGATCAACGGTGTACTCAGAATCTTTTATAATTTCGTTCACAGTAATTTACAAGTCACACTAAATTCCGTAGACTACGTAAATGTTCGAGAACAGAAATTTATTAGTGTAGAAAAATCAAGGATGAATCATTGCAAAATTTACAAATATATTATACGAACACAACGTGGTCAAGTCCTTAGTTGATTAGACATAAATTCCTTGTTGGAATTTCTGACAACCTTTAGTTTCAAATTTCTCACAGTGAACATTGTCAGCAACAGGTGAGTTTGGGCGACAATCTTTTTTCTCCCATTCTTTCAGGAAGTGAGCTGTGCGCTCTTGTTGTCGTAAATACAATGAAAATGTCTTGTTCACAACAAAATTTTAGCCGAGAATTTCGTACAGAGCCAGAGTTTAATTACATTGTGTGTAACAATACACCATCTCTAATGTACACATCTTTTGTATCGTTGATTTTGACAGCTTAGTGCTACAGTGCTAGTCTCTTTGGAGAACTATTCTATCCAAAGTAGTCACATTTGTAAAATTTTGTCCTTTAACTGACAGCTATGGCACTCACAGATATGCTAGTAGTTGGCAAATGCTTCTTAAGATTGTACTTACGGAATACTGCTTAGTATTGTGACTCAGTAGAACGTGATATTAACAACATACAAACACTAGGAATACCCGTGAGCAGAGTCACAAATGGAAAGCTAGTTATCACTTATTTTCAAGCAAAAGTTTCCCATGGCTCATCGAGAACATAGACACTGGTTTATTTATTTTCCTGTCTCATTTGAACTGATTAATAACAAATAGTCAAGGTCGGACTGAATGAACAATTTCAGCTCTCTCATTTTTAAACGTGGTATGGAGGAGCATCATCAATCAAATTCGGGGTGGATGTTATTGAAAAGCTCGAAATCTTGCGGAAACGTTTGCTACCATATCTGAGGTAAACGAAGTATCTCAAATAAAACGCCTGTCAATACTCTGTCGATCTGTGCACTCACACAGTATGAAAACATATTGTCCACTTTATCATTTGATTTATACTATGATCATATATACAAAATATCTCTCAGAAGCATTTTTATATATGTGCGTCATACGAAGACAACGGTAAATGATGGTTTGAAGTCAACGGTGCAAATAGGCACTATCAGATGCTTCAAACTTGTGAAGTTGACAAAACGGACTGTAGGGTTGTTAGCGTTAAAGCATTATTCACGTTGTGTTCATCTGACTTTCAAGCACCCTGGGATTGTTGATTTACTGATAAGTCATAGCTGATTTTCGGTAAAAATGTAATTCAACTTTGACGCGCTATAAAATGGCAGGTCAAACCTTACAAGGTTTCTTTTTGTTTAAATGTATCAAATTTGTCTATTCTTTCATCTTACTATCTCCCTAGAATAGTTGCTTGTTTAATCTGTCTATTACTTGCGTTACTTATGAAAACACAACGTACAAAATCAGTTCTGCTTGATACATCGCTTACGGCATATATGAGTACGTGTGTAACATTTTGGTTGACTGGGGGTCAGTGTTACTGTACATTTTGTTTATTGATTAAACTTATAATTGTCAAAACGTTGACGTACGACACACAAGAAAACACACTACCAACTGCCAACATGGTGATGTCTCTTCATTTTATCGACCAGGTAGCAGACGCGACAAATTTGACAACCAATTAGTGCTGTTTTCTATGACACATGCCAGTTGGCTCACATGTGCTTTAGCAATAAGTCGATATGTTAGTAGAAGTATTCCTGAATGATCCGGAGGAATTCCAATTATCACTACTTGTTTGTTCAAAAAGTAACGACATATGATTCAGATATATTAGAGAGAAGTGAGAAAATGTTTTCAAGAAAACACTTTTATACTTAGCATTTCTGCCTACTCATTCAAGGGGGCTGTTAACTTTTGGCGAACTGAAATTGGCGTAGTCATTTGAGGCGGCCTAATAACTTGCTGTTCGAGAGTGTTCAGATTAATGAAAGAAAACCCGACAGCGTTGAATTATGCACTTTCAACTGCCTACTCCTAGTGTATCGCCTCATCCTCACCGGAGACTGAACCCTTGGACTTGTGAGTTGTTATTTTGACAGTTGGTCTGTTGAGTTCACAAAACTTGTGCTGAGATATAACGTATTAATACAACTATCGATTTTTAGCTGTTATCTAGGATTTTATGCTCGTTAGCCACACCAGTGTTTTTAATTCCCGTTCTGCGTTTTCGACTTTGTTGTGACTAGTGTTTAATTGGCGGTTATCAATTGTTAGACTTTCTTGAGATGTTGGTAACGCTGGTGGGATCTATCCAGATTAACCGCTTGTGAACACACTATCATTTGCATTTCCACATTCAACACAGGGGCACAAACAAGAAGTTATCGAGTTACGCACTATATTTTTAGCCCTGAGTTAAAAGCGAACGCAACGCGTTCGAGGCTTCGTACTTTGCCGGGTCATTGGATTGTTGGTGGCTGCCAAAACCGACAGGATATTGCTAAACAATGATGGTTTCAGGTAAAAACTGTTGACTACAAAATAGCCTTTTAACGTCAAAGGGTTCGATTAAAGTCTGTTGTATGATGAGCACAGTTCAGTTTATTCACTATCCGAGATGAAAGTTAAAAATCGATTGCCTGAATTTTGCTTGAGTAGATTTCAGCTATCGAAATGTCATAGCTTTTTGTCTCGCTGATCTACTCTGACTTTCCATTTTGTGTGGTGAGGTAAGCATGATTGTATTCAATGGGTTCATGACATTGACGCTAATTTACCGAGTTCACAACTTCAACAGCTGCATTTTATCTTGCCAGCTGAGAGATATTATTTCCCTTGGTTGTTTTACTCTTGGTGCCACTTTCCTATATTCACTGCCTTCCCCCAATAATGTTTTCGATACTTAGATTAGTTCTGGTGAGGCCTTTCCACAACGTGTTTTCGTCACCTTATTTTCAAGGCGTATCACTGTCCACAAGAGACGAAATACAAACTTCTTGTTCTGTCGGAATTTTTTAGACGTTTTATTCACGATCACAGTATTTATTCTGTACTTTCAACTTTCAAAGGCTGTCTTGACTACCTCTGAACGATCGCGGCAGCAGGCATGGCAACAGTTTTTAGATAACACGAAATATAAAAGCTTGTAACTCCAGTCATGCAATTTACTATCTGCAACCGGAGGACATAAAACGTTATAGGGACGCAGCGAAGATCAGCTTTTGCTGTCAGGAATGCAAATTTTCGTCGTTTGAGCAGGAGATTTAATGGGGCTTTGCTCAGGTTAAAGGTAAAGGAAAAAGACTCAGAATCCTGGATGAGTCTTCTGAATTTCTGAATTACAGCATATCCAACCCTTATCCAACATTGGCCAATACAAAATTTATAAAAAAATTCCACCAAAGACAACATTGGAAATTACTGAACTCGCTCAGGCCGATGCTGTCAATTGGTCTACAGTAAAGGTCGGGAAGTACAACTCCAGTCCGGATCGTGAACTGTAATGCATGGGGACAGATGTCAGATAATCGGAGAAACCTATACACATTGTTGACAGTTTTGTGTGAGATCTATTTTGTTGCTCACGTTACGCGCCAGTACACTAAACAACTTTACACTTATCCGCCGAGTTACAGAAAAGATCACCGTGAAGGAGAGCAACAGCAAAGTCGTCCTCTGTTATTGGAGGATTTCAGTCAGACGCTACTTGAGAACCAATCAACGGTATGGTTGAGAAATTCTTCACCCTAAGATCTATTGCACCTGATCCGCTGAGCCTAACAATAAATTTCTTATTCACTCGGAAATCTAACTCGTGATAAAAGTGACATTCTTCTAAGTGGCAACAACACAAATCCCACCGAAGAATGTTGATGCCTATGAACCGGACCATCAAAACTCTCCAAAACCGGATGACCAGCAAGGTGAAAATAGATGGTCACAACGGCATAATGCACGCAAGTTGCTCGACACACATCCCCCGCTCACGTCTGATGCATACAGCAACTCTAAATGTGATATATATGGTAACATTCAAGGTTATCAAAGTGGAGGCGCAGAAGTCACGCGCAAAGGACATGACGCTCTATGTAACCGCCGCTGTCTCGTGGTCAAATGCATCTATGTTCGCCACCATAAGAAAGGCTGTCTTCAGAGTGTTACGGTTGACTCAGCAGGTATGACCAGGTGTCTATTGTCTCCCTGTATGTTTACCGTTTCCATAGAAGAAGCATAATAAACATCAACATCCTACTCATGGAAGTCAGATGCCAATATCTACTGTTCAGTTTAACACTTTGGTACAGCAATTCAGATAACTTCTTAACAATCGTCACTAGGAATTAATAATAATCAGGATTCAAAGCACCCAAATGTATTTTGCTAGACAATGATGGACCGGCATGACTATTTTTTTATAAGCTATAAATTTCCGTATCTGGGTTACAGAGTGATAGTTTATGGTACTGCTTCATTGTTTTAGTGGTTTTCCAGAAGTACATAGTTTGCTGCATTCACGCCGATTACTGGAGCTTGCGAAACATGTGACCGTACGTTGTTAGCTTACAGGATCTCTATAATTCATATCGCCCATTATAATAACCTTGGTGTAATCAGCTGATTTTTAAAGTTCAATGTTCTCAAGGTTCAATGTGTTGAACTGAAGGTTGATATTGCCGTCTTGTTTAAACAATACATACTATATTTTAATTGTGTGTCCAGTAGCTCAAATTGCTGAAAGCGCCCCCGTTTTAAAACTTGGCTATGCATCTGCGGTATCTTTGGGTTGGATGAATCTTGCCGGCTTATAATCGCTTGAAACAGTCGGGAAGAAACTGATTTCAGTCGTATGCATTGAATGTCAGTTTTTTCAAATTTAAACGAACCGTTCACTTATCTGATAAGCAAGTTTGAAGATATTTGTAATTGACTACGAGGGCAGAATCGTTCAATATCATTTACAGTATCAACAAAGGAAATTTTCTTAATGTCGCCGCAACTGTTCCGAGTTGCAGATGGAAACTTCCTCTATGAAAAAGTCATATAGAAGTTCAGACTAAATTAGTAACACGCGGTTGTGTGGTGTTCTTACGTGTGTTCGGTTTCACATGTCACTTTCGGTGAACTTGACACGTTAGTGTGTACTGATGAGATTCAGCAAATTACTCCAGGCAATAAACCGAACATTATCGCATTTCGGTCTTCTGCAGTCTCATTCCCGAGGGAAGCCCGTGACTCTTTACTACATATCAACCTATAACAAACAGAAAGTTTTGCCACTTAGATGAGGAAAGCATACGTAGAGGAAGTGCCTTGTGCATGTACTGGGAGCGATTTCGTTTTTTCGGTACAACCATTCAGGGTGAACTATGTCCGATTACCAGTCCCCACATTTTCACTGTGATTCCATGAGATATGAATCCCCACCCACTTTTTCTGCAGCTAAATGTGTTTTTGAGTGACAATACTGATATTTCCGTCTACCGAAAAGTTAACCGGAACACTATCGTCATGTTCATTGCATAGTCCTTTGTGGATTCGTTCAGCCAAAACACTCGGTTCATCTTTAAATCACTCTTGGGTGGATTAACCATTAGTCGGTACAAATGCATTTGTTCCACTTAGATTGCATTGAGAGTGGCTTGCTTCGTTGTGCTTGTGGGGAGACGGACCTCTGAGATGTCACAATTAAGGAGCCTTGTTGTCAGAAAACGGTCATTGGTACACCTTGATTTCCAAAGCAGCTTGACGATCATCTACTTGTTGCACGTGGCAAAATGGATAGGTAGAAGTGTTTCATTATGTCCGACGCTTCTGCTTGACATAAGACTAACTGCTAACCGAACATTGGGTAGTTGGTACAATCACGCGTTGCGCACAACTCAACCTGCTTAGGCGTCATGCTTTGCGGGTGATAATATCGTTTCCTGATCTCCTCAATGTACATTTGTGACTCATGTTGGGAGGTCAAAGACTAAGCTCACTTATGATGCGAAGGTGTAGGTTTGTTGCAGTTGATCTTGTGAAGTTTCTCGTTAGTTCATTACAAACAAACAGGTAAATAATAATTTACACTATCATATATATATATATACCTGTATATACGATAATCACAACAGGTATCATCCGATTATTCACTAGGGCTGTTTGGACTAAAAGCTATCTACGGCACATTGAGATTGCTAATTGTCTCACAGCAGGGAGCTGTGCGGTGTTCATTGTCTTCTTCATGTTCCTCTTTTGTCATCAAATGGAATGGTTTTCCAACGACATTCGAACAGACTGGGAGCGATCCAGGTTATATCCAAATCGGCTCATTTATTTTATAAGATAAAGGTAACCAACTGCTCATGTGTGTTCTGTCTGACTAGATTCTAGCGTCCGAATTACGACGGTTTCTTGTTGGATTGCTATCATTTAGAATTTTAATCTAGCTGGTCCGCTAAGTTGTGTTGCCCACAGTCATGACAAAGAGTCAGAAAAGATAGCCATGAACAATACAAGATCGGAATAGAAAGTAAGGAAGCAAGGAAACTCTTGTTTTTATGTCGCAGCCGTCAATAAATTGTGTATGATGCGCTCATTTAGGATCGATGACAGTGCAGGTTAGAACTCCAGATTCACGTCTGATTCTCCCACTAGCTTTTAACAGCTGATCAATATTTTGCTCACTTACAAGTAGCTGAGGTTCTTGAATGATGCAGTCGTAACAACCCTCATACTATCACAGATTATAATCAACGTCTGATTGGGGGATACAAGGCAACTCTCTTCGCTCTAGCTATCAGATCTTCAAGGATCTTTAACATGTGGCTGGTAACATGATTGAATTCACCGTGTTTCATGGACTGCCAATTGCTGGTGTGTGTGGTTATGAATTTTATCGTTTGACTTCCTTTTGTCTATTGTACACTGTTATATAAACCTACAAATAGCAATGCATACCTGAGGAGATGCACTGAAATGTGCTACGGAAGTACACCATCGGAAATATACCCTGAATTTTCTCCTCAGTTCTGCTATGCTGAAAATTCGTTTTGTTTAAGTTTCAGGGGAAATACGAAGTAATTCCGTTCAATCCTTGTAATATTTGCAGATGAATTCCAATTTCCTATTTTTTGCAATTAATCAACGCTAACTAACTGACAATTTCGCTCGAAATCTAAGTGGGATTATTATTGTTATTTTCAAAACAGTACGCAAGTCTAAAATATTTGTTTCAAGTTCCATATTTCATTAACTGGTGGTAAGTGAAAGACAACACAAGTAGAATGCTGGCAACGTGCGAATTAGGGGAACAGCGATACGACATTTAGATTAGTCATGAATAATTTGGATCCGGGTATATCAGGGTCCGGTTGGCCTTCTATTTGGATACGTCCCGCTACCGCTTGAGCCACTTTGAAATGCTCGTGCGATGTAACTGATTGTGGGCAACCATTCTTAGTTCTGTACTTCAGTTAACTGATGCAAAGGTTGCTGGTTAGTCTCTGGTTCAGCTATATAGCACATATAAAAAATCATTAGATCTAATATTCTGCTATTTGTATGGGTTGATTGCTCCGAAATATCACGATATCGGAGCTCTCGAAATATGCCACCAGATTTTCCGTGATGTGACGAGTTTGAAATTTAGTTAACATTTTATCGCAGTTACTGCAGTTGAATGGAAAATTTTGCCAGACTGCTTCAGAAAAGGCATTAACCTAGAAGTCCACTTTCATCAAAACCCGTAAGCAGTACATAGGCTTCCCAGCTTGATAGGAAATCAGACTCGTAGGATCATCCACTTGAGTTAACGGGACAAGTACTTCATCTCTCCTCGAGGCAATCGGACAATGTGAGCATCACACACAAGCGTAAGTGGTTGAGCAATGATAATTCGTTTGTGCGTAATGTGAGGTTGATTCAGCAGTAATCAACGAGTGACCAGAGTACAAATCCTAGTCGTGGCAAGTGTATGCATTTTTGACGAGTTATAAAAAGTGCAAAACCAAAGTGCAGTTCACCTGCGTGAGAGAAACTGATTCAAAGTTTATACGAATGCAATAGCCACGATAGATTGTGAATGTTGTCCAAATTATGTCAAGTCAGATACCTAACTACTAATCAGTAGTCACCTTTAATTGTCATGGAATCAAAGCATTTTTATTTATCTGATTAACTTCAACTCCATTATCGTTTTACAGTAGTGATGACATCGAGTCATGTGAAGATAGGTGACCACACAAGTGTGTTGGGAACTTGTTCACGGACTTGATATTTTCAGTTTGTATCACGACTCACCACATACATGCCACGAAATCTAACATAAGAATGAGCATACTGTCACATAACATAGAACACATAAGAAAGAAAGAGCGTATGTTCGGGATATCGTAACTTTCCCACATAATTGCTACCGATTACGATTCCGAACCACAAATAATAGCGTTCTTCATCACCGTGAAGTTTGTTTCGTTAACCAAATGACATCTCAACAGTATTATACCTGAGAACAACCAGTAGTCCACGTTACACCTGTCATGAAATCGAACACAGCTCACAGCCATTTCCGTATCCGTTCGGATTAAGTAGTAAACTGACTGAGGGATGTTGTTAAACATCACGGCGGTTGCGTGAGATAATCAGGCTATTAGTGAAATATGTTTTTTGTGGAGAATTTATTGTCCTTTGTTGAGAATGAAAGCAGGTTCTCATCTGACTGTTTCACTGGGATGCACGCAGAGAGCATTTCCGAAAGGCATCATAGTATATTTCGCCCGTAATGTTTGATATACAGTACCACAAGCTACCTCAGCAGGTTAGTGTCGAAGAAGCATCGGAATTTTGTTCGTGAAAGTTAGAATGTGCTGAATGAGGGATATAAAACGTGGTCATGCTGTATGATTTTTAGTAGCGTCAGTGATCTCCTTCTGGCTAAATGATCAGCAAAAACACGAACAGATACGGTCATAGTGAAGTGTCAGCTCGAAAGTGAGCAACTAAAGATATTTACAGCAAGTATAGCGTTCCTTTGTGCTTACTTTCAGTATGATTTTATTATAAAGTGCTTGTTATCAACTGATTCACGGAGTAATAAGTTGGCGTGATGCTGTCATGCCGTTCAAAGGCAGGCGGAAGTATGCAAGACCAGCTAGGTTCCAACAATCTACAGTGGATGCGTGTGGTGATGAACTTAACAATCTGTGGATATCTCCCTTCTGGTAGTGTTCAGATTAGGGGAGAACCTCGTTATTAGCCTTTCCGATAATAACATTATTGCTGGTAGCCTCATCTTCTGATGGATGTTCACGGGAGGACTAAACAGTTCACTGTAAACTGTTTTATGAAGGCGTATCGTGCGAATTGATTATTGGATCGAAGAACTTTGATATCGTTTTAAATTCCGACTCTTATGGTCGATACCAGTGAAACCTACCATAAGGAGAAGCGTTTCTACTTAATAAGTAGGGTGATAACCAGCCACAACCGAGATAACTCCCGTTCCGTCCTAAGTGATGCAAATAGGATGACTAGTGCAACAGATAAGGGCTTGTGCTCACAAATGAAGGCTCATGCTTTGTAAATTGCTAAGACCGGTTTTACCAAATGACAGAAAACAAAAACGAAATCGATTAACCAGTGTTAAACTGAGAGTACGCAATTGCAAATCTTAACATCGGGCTATAGTTGAAAAAAAATCACATCACAACGAATTTGCTATCGCGCTACGTGCTAGTTTACGGGTGATTTGGGATTGTCACGCAGCTTAACTCTAGAGAGGGGTATTGAAGCTGACCTGAAAGTCTTCACCTTCTTCTATGATCGATGTTTGACCTCGTTATCACTTCTCCACCTCGATCCTACTCTTAATTTCCGAACCGATGTACATACGGATAATCTAGCAAAATACACAACGGCTGCCTATCTTGAGATGTTTCTACCAGATGAAATCACAGGTTTTGAAACCAAACGTTAAGCGTTAGCATAGGATTGCGCACAAATTGTGAAAAACATCGTCTGGGACGTTATCATTAGGTAAGTGAATTAAAGCTCAAAACTGCTATCGTGAAAAACAAACACAGGTTCACTGACGGCTAACATATTACTAATTACTGGTAAGTAGCTGGAGGGATGTGTTAATTATGATGAGATTCTAGCCTAAAAATGGTAGGTTTCGGCCGGATTCGAACCAGCGACAGCAAATTTATGCTCCTACCACCCGAGACACAAAACTATGTCCAGAGCTTTGAAATATCACATTAGTATCTTACTAGTATTAAACTGTGGCTGCCTGAATACATTTGGCTGGCAATTTTCTGATAGAACTGTCACTGAGTATTCGTTTCTGAAATGCTTGAAGTACTTTTGAGTTGTGATGCATTTATTCTGAACGCCGTGCATTTAAACCTCACACATTCAGTGATTTGTATCAAGCAGATGGGATTAACTCACTTTACAATGCTTCCAAGCTACTTCGTGCATAATATGAATAGACAAGTATTAGTAGTTCATCTAGTGCCCACAAAATGTAAGAGTATAACTCTTATTAGACACCTGCGCTGCTAGGTTAGTAAATCTGGATGTGCAAATTTTGTTTTTCTGTTGTTGCAAACACATTAATGATAAGAGTAGTTGCTTTACTTTGAATTAGCTTAGTGAATATGCTGGCGGTTTGTGCAGAAATGTTAGCACAGTATCACTCTTATAGAGGACCGCTACTGTCATGCAACATATTTTACGCGACATTCGTTTGCATGAGACAACTACTAGAAAGTAAGCAGCCCTCCCAAACTCACATAGCTAACACTTTCTGAGACGTGAAATGGGTTCAGTTCCCCAGGAAGAAACATTACGGTAATTTTGTCAGCCAAAAAGCAGTTTGCTCATTTATTAACCTTCGGGCAGATAATTAAGGTATACGTTGTTGGTCAGCCTCCATATGAAACCCTGGTAAGTTAAATTTTTGCATATACCTGAATTAACAACGTAATTTGAAGCATTAGGTTTGTCAACTGAACCAACGCCTCCCGAATGACCAGTTGGAATTTTGAACGATACTGTTCAGGAATAATCTCTTGCAAATGTTAGTGGGCATAGGATATTCAGTATTTCGCCCTGAGATCTCAGCACCCCAGACTTGTTGGCTCAACTGACGCAAAATATACGTCAAAGGGAAAACAGAATGATATAGACAGTACCTTGCTCACATTTTTGAGTTTACCAGAACTGTAGGTAATTGAATAGTTATTCATAAACCGTAGCCTCTCATACTAACTTCGTTCTGGGTCCAGATAACATAGCGCCAGTAATGCGGTTCTGCTAGTCACCAGTTTCGGGATTCGACTTATCGTTATGAGGTTCTTGTTTAGACCTAGCCAACTTGACAATATTCGGCCTTACATTTGCACAACAGCAAACACTGGATTGTGTAGCGCGGAATAATTCCTTTTCTTGTTTAAGTTTGACGACATGTGTATAATAGGGTTAATTATCTCGATATTTGAACAAAACTGTCAGAAAACGAACACTGGTAGATGCAAGTATTTCGTATTGACCCATCAGTATCTCGATATTGTCACAGTAAACAGCAACTTCATGGAAGTTCGATAGCGCACTTTCATTTAAACTGTTTATAATATACCAGTTTGCTATGAACGATCTCATTGTGACCCAAGCAATAGTTGCGAATGTACTTTTATTTTGACTACTGTGTGAAATTAAGATTCTTAGTACGCCGTGCTCATTGTGTCCGGACTTGATGGAATTTAAGTCCTTGTACCCTCGCCAAGAAGAATCAATATTACAAATGAAACATCTTTGTTCTCTCAGGAAGGCACTTCCACTGGAGAGAAGACTGTGGTTGTATACATTTAAATTATTGTAATTATTGACGTATGCATCATATTGTTTAGTAAGACACATCAGTAGCGCGTAGAACTTACTAATTAAATTGACAGAAGGACAATTTCCCATTGGAATAAGCACTGCTGACAAATCTGTTGTCTTCATTAACAGTAGTAGATAAGCGATCAGTTGCCTAAACTATTTTTACTGGTTCGATATTCCATTGAAAATAATGAAGGAAAAAAATCAGTTGTATAGTGTAACACCACAGATCAGTGGTTTCACAGAAAATTTTGTCCACTCTATTTGAAGGAATTTAACCTATCTATTCACTGGATTATCATTTCTTACAATGGTTACGCCGGTCGAATAGTTATTCAAACTTTCTTTCCCGCAGCTCATCCAAGATCAATACAGCTAACGGTTCTTGAGTTAAAAATTATCTTCCATAATATGAATAGTGAGCTCACCAGTCCCATCTTGACAGATTGAACAAATTCAACTACGGTAGTCCGAACAACTTGTACCACCGAAATATGACAGTGGCGTGTAAGTCTCCTGATAGACGTGGACATATTAGTCCTATCCTTGTCTGGAACTGCTAATGTCACATACACTGCGATAGTGTGAAATTTTTTCAATTTTCGCAAAAATGTTCAAGCTCTGGTTAACATCAGAAAGTCATATACTTTGTTGCTAGTTTTGTGCATCACACTATCCAGTGTAAACTAGCGTAGTCCAGTTTACTGAAACATACATTTTGGTGCGACAGAAGTAAAATCTGTGTATATTCCGGTGTCAAATGCGAGGAATGTGGTGCTCTGTTCTGGAGTTGATATAGCGTAATTCAAACGATCGTAAATTTTATGGGGTTCTTGTAAAAAACGGTTGTTGGGTAGACAGAAGAATTAAAGACGACCACTTTTGGGCGTGGTTTCTGAACCGTAGGAAGTCAATGAAAAACTCAAGCGGCCACAAGAAGATTCTCTGCAACCGAAGGATAGCCATTACACAGGGGGGTGGTTGTTGGTCTATCTTCTATCCTCTGAACTACGAACCATATTCTTATCATTTTCAATTCTTACGTGCCTAAGCCTGGACAATATCAACTACCAACGGCACCTGCAACTGCGACGATGATATTTATTGTTTAGAGAATTCCATGGCAGAGCAGAACCATTGTCAAGAAGATGATTTTTGACACACCACGGTGATCATAATCATAAAATTTTCTGTCATATTTACAATTCTTCTAATTCTGGAATTCGGTTATCTCACAGCCTAAAACGTTTCGTTTGGTTAACGTCTCCAGTCAATTATTTATTGTAGTTTTCACATCGAAGTTGCAGTTTTTTCTGTTGCAACTGATCGCCCCCATCACCCACCCCCTTACACCAGACAATCATCCGAGAGCAGAAAGTAACGTTAACTGAAAACTCACGAGATAATCTATTTTGCAATTAATGAACACAATAAGGAATATTGTACTTCTTCAAAATGTTTTTCTGATGGTTGTTTTTGAGGGTGACCACAATCTTGATGAAATGTTTTGGAAAACAAATTCACCCGTGCGTAAGATCGTATTGTTACCTATGCAATTTGCTACATAAGTTTGTTACATACGATTCATCTGCTAGCTACTCTTTATTCTCTCATGCTTAACGATGTTTTTAAAAATTAAACATGTGTAGAAA
This sequence comes from Paragonimus skrjabini miyazakii, assembly GCA_014338405.1. Lineage (NCBI taxonomy): Eukaryota > Metazoa > Platyhelminthes > Trematoda > Plagiorchiida > Troglotrematidae > Paragonimus > Paragonimus skrjabini miyazakii. The sequence continues at coordinate 349,246 of JTDE01000060.1, read as the reverse complement.
CGAGCGCAACAACTGTTGCTTACTATTCGCACAATAGTTATTTGGATTGAAAGTTCATTTGGTATGCTGGTCAGAACCGTTGGTTCGTATTATGGCGATAAGGACCAAAACGAGATCGGTTGAGGAGTGTGGAAATTAATCACCACACACCATTAGTTTCATTATATCTAGCATTGTTGTCTATATTACAAGAACTGTATTGCAGATTTACGTATGATACCGTATGCAATGGAGAATATTTTACGTCGACAGTAAGATCATGTGATATGTAATATAACGGTCAGCGTCTTTGCAAAAGCTTGACCTCTTTTCATTACCTCTTGCTCTTGGAAGTACCAAAGAACGACATTGTCATAGATAGTACACTGCTTATAGATGGACATCGGCTTCAGGATATGTGCAAGATTTGCAGTGTTGACATAGGGACTGAAGGCTTAATATTATCACAGCTGGACTTAAATACCCACTGTGCAATACAGAGTTTGACTGCTGAAGCAGAATTTTTCAAACGGTTCACATTGAAAACCACCAACTTTATAGCCAAAAATGAGAGAAACAAATGGGAAAAATTTAGCGTTGATTTTACTGTAATAATTTAGTACTTGTTCAAATGCTACGCACTATTCCAATATTGCGATACCATCTGTTTTACGCCTGCCGGAATAACCGTTTGAAAATGTTAATACTAACTCATTAGTAACGAAATAATCAACTTTTTGCTTTTGTTTCTTCATGATTTGAGATTCTGTGGATGCAAAATATCTACAGTAAGTCCTTCTACGGATACATAGAAATCTGTTCGAACATAAGTAGTAAGTGTAAGTAATTGTTTGTAACCGTTACTCGACATCGTACCGAGAAAATGTTGGTTTTTAATTCTCATGAATGTATTGTAAGCTCACCTAAAACTAGAAATAATATATAAGTTATGAGCAGGATTTGTGAAAAACTTTCCCCGTCTCATACAGACGTATAAATTGGATGATTCTGACGACTTTTCAATCATATCGTTTCGTAACCAACACAGTTTTAAGTATGAAATTGATCTGGATTAGGAAGTCGACAATATTTGTGTACTATTTTGTTCAGGTATCACAGCTGAACAACTCATTACTGTTCATTCCTATTAATAATGAAATTCCATCGAAAACAACGAACCTGTAACTAAGGTTACAATATTGTGGCCATATAAACTGTATGGAATTTTCGACGAATCCTGATCCAATTTCTTCATGGTATATTTGTAACAGAATTAATTTCAAAAAGAACTGTATATCTCGGTGTATAAGCTCATAAAGGCTTAACTTATACGGAAACTTCTGGATATTTGCGTAAGTTATGGAGGCAAATGTGGGGTAAAAACTTCAGCAGATATCTGTGTTCTCTAGGAAAATAGAGATAGAACAGTAAGCACCAGCTAGACCAGTATCATTCTGATCTCACTGATACCTGCTCCGGCAAGTAAGGTGCAATGGAAATGGATGTCCACGAAGGTATCCCATGAGAACAGCAAACAGTACTATATACAACAGTTGGGTGGATGTTTGGTTCCTGTCTTAGAGTAGTGAGATATAGGTTTATGAGAACTGAACTGCCTGTTCACTTAACCCTAAACCCCAAATATGGCAGCATAGTTTTAATACGACGCACTTAACAAGGAATATAATGGACGCACTAGTTTCAACTTCTGTAGTTAGAATTACCATTAAACAAAAGAAGTGTAGGTTTTAATTATTCTATCGGCGGAGTAAGACTCTGAACGTTATAGTAACTTAGTGTTTCGGTTATTTTCGCGTGCAAAAGACTTGTATTTCCGACCTGTAGATAAATGTCCTCAAAAAGCCCAATGAATCAAATGAAACAATCATTTGTCTACAATCCTTGTTACGCATACAAAGGATCCCATGCGCAATGGAATGTTTACCAAAACTTAACGCTGAAAATGCCCGATCGCGATCACTGCAAATTAAAATATACGCAACATTTATGTTGTGTTTGATGCAGTTTAATGATGTTTCTCATATAGTCAGTGCATTCATACTTCCTGACCTGATATCCAAATTGATTTCTAACCATCACGCATTAGCATCGTATGAAATATCCTATGTAAATGATGCCGTCAATGTTTTTGTTATGTACCCTAAGCTATGCATAAGTGAAACAAACAGAACGTTTGTCTATGTGAATCCTGATGGACGGCTTACATTTTTCGACCAAAATACTCACTTTTTTGGAGTGGATAAACCTTTTCTGCAACTTGGCAGCCAGCCGGTTGGGTAGACGGACGGTTAGAAACAGCGGCACCGAACGTCGAGACCTCACCAGCCAGCAACCCTTTTTTTCTGTTACTCACAAGCAAACGTGAATAACTACTTCAAATGTTACAGATTTTGCATTTAACTGCAAACATTTTCATTATGTACGAATAACTTGTTTCTGCTTATTAATTCTGTTTTTTTTTTAAATTTATACACGTTAGTTGGGATGTTAGTCGCTTCCTTCCTGAAATGCAATGTCTGGTTTTATTTATACAAGAAACTAGCTGAGCAATCATGGTAGATGAATTGCGTTTGTCTTCCTGTGAATATTCACTTTAGAATAGTCAGTCTTGATTGATTACTATGGCAAAGACATGGTATAAGAAGGAATGAATTCGTTCAGCACGTTTACATTCAACCAGAGACTCGCTGATCAATTTCTTGCATTTTCGAACTCAATCATGCGATAAAATTATACGGTCATCTTGCACTCTAACAATATCCTGATCATGTTCACAACAAACAAGCACATTTTGTTGAACGCAATGGAGTAAAGTTTATTCGAGTAGTTTCCATTCAGAAATTATAAACTGACAAAAGTAACATTAAAACCTCGTGTAACCATACGGGTGATTTGCAGCTATTCTATTCACTTTTGTGTACTTCGTTTGTAAGGAGATTCTATACAAAACTGAGCGACACAGCTTTTAATACGGTCTAAATTCTTTTGTACGAAAAATGACATGGCTTGGAAAATTGAATAAAAGTTACAATTATTTTTACAGGTATGCATTTGAGGTTGACTTTTTGTCAACAGCTTGTACTACATGTCGAAATTATCGTAGCGCTTTTTCAGCAAGAACTTCCAACGAATCTGTTGATGAAACACACTTAGAATACACGAAATTCTTTCCTGTTTGGTGCTTTCTTCAAAGAAACAAACCTTCAAGAACTGTACACAAAAGATTTGTAAGGTTTAATTTATCGCCCAACGTAAAACTAGCCAAGCAGTTTTGTTGGACTTAACCTAGCTTGGTAAGGTCTTGATCACACAATGGATCATTGGGGTAAGATCTTTTTGTGAGTAACCGTGAAACGTCACATAAGCAGTCTATAGTTTACACAGAAATCTGGTTTAAAGCTTGTTTAGTTAACTAGAAATAAAGCACTTGTTTTTTCTCGAGGCAAGTGAATCAAACACTGCTGACCATAAATCTGATACTGTTTTATGTAAAAACACCTGTTTTCATGCTTAAGTCCGCGTGATTCATGTCAAACCAGTATTGACCAAATCTTTGCTGCCTGCTTTGCATGATACATTTCATTGGTGACGTTTTGCGAATGGGACTAATACGCTCAAATTTGTATCGACTGAGCTACAATGTGCGCCATGGCTCAAATATCTTCAATCATCTTTTTTCAATGGAAAAAACCTCAGAACTGTACGTACGTGAAAGTAGCGAGTCTTTTTGTCATAATACATTGATGGCTTATGTCAAGTACCGTGAGCGTGGTAGTAATAACAATATAACGGAGAAGCTCGATTCTCAAAAAAGAAAGATAATTAGAATTGCCAATAATTATTTAGCTATTGTGCAGGCCTGTATGGTTTATTGAATTTCAATTTTTAGTAAGGTCACACTGCTTCACGGCTGTAAATGTTGAATGTTGCCAGGATAATTTGATTGTTTAGCCATACATTGAATGCCTAATCGATTTGTATTGACAGCGTAATCGTCACAACATGGTGCATGCGAGAATCGAGTGTTATTCTATTAATTGAACATCAATCACATTTAACCACGGCTTCCGCATTCCGAAAGACTATCGATCCAGCCCCTCTTTCATTGAAGTGCTATTGTAGCATGCAAGTCGGCTGTTTCCACTCGGGTTGTCCGTTACACTTACGGACCAACTTTGGGGCAATGTGGAGACACCAGGGGACAGCGTTCTTCCGAAGTAGGGGTTCCAACAAGTCCTGCAAAAGGAAACAACAAGAAACAAACATGAGCCAAAGGCCCAGTAA
>JTDE01000060.1:333562-344862 GCA_014338405.1 Paragonimus skrjabini miyazakii | reverse complement strand
GAACGGCGCCGACAACACAGCAGCACGCTCCTTCACCAATTCAAATTCAACTAGTGCGCGCTTGCTGGTTTCGGTCGCACATTACACTATTCCTGGGTTTCAATTTGGTTAGAGCTTATTATTAGTGCATACCCTTGTCACGGCCCGGATGCGAACTCGGGCGATGCCTACATGTGGCAACAGTTGTAAGCAGCGCATCACTGAAATCGCACATTAGACACGACTGGATTATTCTGTGATACGTTCAGCCATAGTTGTCTCCGACTAATACACAGATTACGTGGCTGTCTCAAAAGAAGATACTGAAACCGTCCTGTCAACTCCAATTGATGACCCTGCACATAACACAAATAAGTGGAATCAGCCCTAATTTAGGCGAACTCTGATGGCAGTGTCCAGACAATCAGCGCCTTTCATTTGCGATTAAATTACTAGAAATACTCATATCACTGGACGAACTTTCTAAACTAACCACTTGGACTCAAACTGGAATCACACAGTATTGATGCAAACTCTGTGCGTACCGGAATATCAAATTACTGTGTGAATGTATCTACTACAATGTCACGTTTGGGTCCCCAACGGGATGTTTTTCTACATTCATCACGCGCAATTCACCAGCTCGGTTCCTTCCTTCTAGGCGCAGCAGTGAGGTGTGATACCAGGGAACAATTCATCACATACGATTCACGCTATGCTAACATCACTCATGTTACCATTGCTAGATGGGATAGAGGAGTCATTGTTTTAGCGGATGGATATCGGCGGTGGTTGGCCATGTGTATTTTTTAAGAGAACGACCGACACATCGAATTATTGATCTGTTGATGAATTCACGAACAACGGTAGGTAACCATATCCCACCCTAGTGTGATACTGAAAATGCGGAAATTAAACGAAAAGAAGTTTGACACTTTCGACTAACCACACTGACAATTATCTAGGCTAAGTTTATGACGTTTCTACGTAAACGGTCAAAATGAATTCGCTCCGGTTGGATTATGTTTGCAAATTCAATTGAAGCCGGTTCACTCTGTCTCAGTCATACTGTATTGATTTCTGGCAGACAGTTTACAATCTTTTATGTTAAATATTAGAATATTTGTTATATTTGTTCCCACAGGGTCAAAATAACGTGGTATTTGGCGAACCAATGTAATCTGTCGTAATATACTCTCATCTGTATTTATAAACCAGTGTCATGGGCCTACAGCCGATCACGACGATTCATTCATCTCATCAGAAAATTGGTCGAACATTAGTAGCACTAGTGTATTATGCGTGTCAGACATGATGGATTATGTTTAAACTCAGCGCCTAGTCCGTTTACTGTGAACTGCGGGTGCTTAATACAATGACATGTGATGTAAGTTTAACATCATACTCCTGTGGACACAAAGTTGGTATTATACCGGTTGTGAGTGGAGAAGGAAATGAGCATTGTCATTAACTGAGGTGGAGGTTGGACTGGAGTGGCCTCTTGACCAGTGAATGTTCAGCTAATCAGAACTGACGCAAAAGCTGTTACAGGCGGAAATGTTACTGATCGGCGCCAATCAGTCAAAAAGGGCGATCTGTTGCTACACTGAAGTTGTTTGTATTGAAACAAGTTTGAATGCGCATTGGATTTAAACAACGGAACTGCTCAGCTCCATGTCATGGAACGTAACAGTGATCTGGTCAGTCAGAACGTAACCAGCTTGCTGTTCAATAGCAACCATTTATACAAACGTTGTTGACACCGTTTTCCTAGTAAATTGAGATTCCTTAGTGCTGCTCAAACCAAATTTATGATTTTCACGACACTGTTGTCAAGTGAGTTACAAGGGTGTGCCATGAGTAATTAAGAAAGACCAGGTTTTGTCTGGCAACAATTTTCGTTAACTATCAGACTTTATTGGTTGTATTCATATACAATAAACAGTAGATAGCAATTGTTTAAACTGCTTAATGGACCACTTTCAGCAAGAGCGGAAACTGTAGTTGACAACTCGGAAAGAATTTGCTTTAAGACTGAACTGTCTCGTATCGTTTCACCGACTGCTTTCTAGTTCAGATTGTCTTGTGTTCCTGCCCATGAGACATGATGTGGTGACTCAAATGATTGGTGTGGGTAGGTTACCTTCTGAATCTCGTTTTCCACTTACTATAGCCTCATTAAACGACTGGAGTCTTGAAGGTAACGAATGTATCGATCATCACACAATTTATTTACTAATCTACTATCTTTCTATAGAAGAAGAAAAGATCCGGTCGCTTGTTGACATGATTCACCAACAGTGAAGGCTGCAATTAATAAGATCAATTTCCTTTGAAAGTGGTATGAGGTTACACATACAAAGCAAAAATGCTTCATCCGACAGCACTGAGCCATTCAAAGATTATGAATATCAAATCGAATCAAATTAACCAACTCAGCGGTGGGCTGAATTGAACATGATTAATCATGTCTCAGTCAAATGCATATGAGCGTGCTTGCTTGTGAACAAGTGGTCAACACAATGCAATGCGTGATTAAAACATGACTCAGCGGTTGACAAATTCCACAATGTTTGACAATGATATGTGAACCATTGAAATGATAAATAGATTCCGAAGTGCGTTTTGATTAATGAAGGTCTGTTTGATGTAGAGATTATCTGTCTCAGAAGCAAACTATATGTATATATGCACAAATCGTGGTAGATGAGTGCAGCAAAACAACTGAAGTAAAATGGTCTGTCTTTCTTTAGAAGTACGAAATCGGTCACTTGTGTAAATACAAAGGGTTTTGTTGTGCATCTCGTTTACATATGGCTGCAATGAATGATTTGCTTTCATCAAAAGTCCAATAAGATTGTTTTGATTAATTCAGAAATATTACAATGAAAGGTAGTAGGATTGTTTGTCTCATCAATGGTATGTTGTGTGTATGCAAATATGTACACTCATTTACTTGTATGGAACGTGGGTAGGTTGATCAAATATGGTTGCCGGTGGCTCTGGAAAAAGATTGCGTGAGGCTTCGCTAATGTTATTTCAAGTCAAGCCAAGATAACATTATATTGCATATGCCATGAGAAGTGAGTTTGCATTCTCGTATTTACCCACAAAGAAAGGGGGTAATTTACTCAATGTTTTTATATAAGCGAAAAAATTCTTTCTGATATTAGAAAAATTTCCGGAATGACTTCAGCGAGCATTTTAATGAAAGCAAGATGAAAATTTTATTGAAGTTTAAACAGAGCTTAGTGTGGAACAACAGAAGAAACAGATATCCGCGCAAACAGATATCCGTATCTACGTCTAGTTCGACGTGGAAGATTGCAACTTGGAAGATGAAGATTTGGAGAATTGGTTAAAGCATGTTGACATTTTGGAGCAAACTTTCACTAAGCTATAAGAGCACGCTGCTACCTGATAGACTTCTTGAAGTTCCGACAAAATACAAAAACTTTAAGTGCTAATTATGGGATGGTTATGTGGGGACTAAAAATGTATCGCTAATAACCGAATGATTAAGTGAGGTGAGAGGAGAAGAAATTCAAGACACCAAAGAATGAGAGAGGATGTTTTTATACTGGTGAAAGTGTCCTTGGTACAACAAGTCCATGCACAAAACCTCAGTTATTTAGAAGAAATCAGCTGATGTGATTGTACGCTGTTTACATCAACTGATGGATGTTTGTGAAGAACTGTTTTAAATCCATCACTTTTGATTGACGTTGATGTGTGTATACAAATTTGGACGCATTACGTATAGAAACATCTGAATGGCGACCGAGCTGATATTTTGGACAAAACTTACAATAATGTGGGAGGATAAAACAGGTTTGGATAAACCACGCCAATGTCTACGTCATTTGCACATATGAATAAAGTACCATGCTCGGCCGTTGGCGTAAACTTCACAAAATATGGAAAAGAATGAAGCGATATAGCATTTTGAAGAATTGTTGTTGAATAGCGAGCATTAGATTGAGTTAAGTTGAAACGATCAGGGGAGATTAACAAAGAATGATATCATATAAACAAAGGATTCTGCAAAGTTTGAACCAACAAGAGAAACTACGCATACCTCTCACAACTAAAAAACTCACATCCACTCTCGTCGGTGGAAGGTAGGGATTCGTTTAAGGGAATGGTTTTGCACATACGACTTATTTAACAGCTAATAACCACACCTACAGTATAACCATATGTGGGTACCAATTAAATAACTGAATTGACAAAGTTTTAGTTGTGAAAATCCGGATCTCCGTTGAAACAGAACCTATTGTGATGGATGACAAAGTTGAAGGTACGGTTATTCCAACACACAATGGAGTATTTAGACGCAGCAGTAAGACATGGTCAGAGCCCATTTGGATAGATTGTGGACAACACGAATAATCATATGAATCATCACTCAACAAAATCGGGTTAACGGACAGAAAATGACAAGCGGAAATCCACAACGGAAATCGTCAGCCACACGCAAGAACCAGACAAAAATACACAAGACGTTTCAGTGGAAAACTCTTTGCGCCGTGGACTGGAATTCCGGTTTACAGGCGCGCGGTCGTACATGGCATGACAACTCGAGAGTTAGACAGTATTTTATTAAACGACTTTTCGCTGCGGTATGACTGGAACCTCGTTCAAATCTAATCAAGTGAAGTATCTTTTGTTAATTAGAAATATTTTTCAAGGCTTTCTGCACTACACCGGTTGAATACTTTAGTATCTGATAAGTTACTAAACCAACTAGACAATGTCTATAGAGTGCACTGTTGCGAACAACAGTACGGATGTAGGAGACGATTAAGTATGCGTTTTAGAGGATCCGACCGAAATTCTTCCTCGAAGATGTTCTATTATAAAGTAGCCATCCGTTTTCACACGTGATGTCCGCTGATAAATGTAGCGCTTGTTGTTGCACATTGTATTTTGTATACATCTAGGTTTTAATATTGTCAATGTTGATTCTGTGGTACGAGATGTGTTTTTATGTCCCCTTAGATAGTATACTTCGTCAGGCGCCAAAAACTTTTAAGGCCTTGTTGAAAACAGATTCTCAAAAATGGTTTAGATCATTCGTGTTCGTATGAAGTCATTGCCGTAAACTGCGATGGACATAGCTACTAAAGTTTATACCCATTTAACTTGAGATATAGCAGTGACGTTCTAGCATGCATTAAATAAACAGACAGTGAACACGGTCAGTACTGCAGAGTTAGCCCTCAGTAGTAGCTTGCAACTTTTGCTACATCAGTGGAAATCATATCTTGGCCGCAAGTTCAGTTTGACACATTTGGTGGATTCCATGCAACAATGTAAGGGTGATGATCAACGAATGTAATTTCCTAAGGCAGCTGGTGCAGTACACAACGATTAAGGGCATGCAGTCTCTATCACTCGTTCGAATTCAAAAGCAGCTCACATCATTCACAATTGAACATTATATGACATCACACATCAGTCAGACAAGTTATCGATAAAAAATGGCTTCACAATCATTGCAGTGCTCTGTGGAATCGTAGTAGTCAAACTTGTGAGACTAATATCAAGTAACAAACTAACTCGATCCTAATGCTATCCTACATGCAGTAGAGAAAGAAAACTAGGAGCTGTGGATGCAATTACGAGTCTGTTCTAAGCCATAGGTACTTTTATAAATGGTGATTCTTAGAGAGACTGGTTAGAAGATGTGAAACAGTGATGAACCAATCACTACTAGTCACAGCTGTCCGAATCTGTCTGAAATGCTCAGAAACCCCGGAAATATTTAATTTTTGTCAATTTTAAGATTGACGATGGTAAATTGAGAAAGAAAAAAAAATGATTCAGACTGTCACTCACTTCTACCGGGTAGTAGCCACATCTTGAACGCAATTCACTACACTTGAGTGCATAACTGTAGAAACACAAAATCAATGGAGAGAGGTGTTAGAAAATGCTGGACTTATAAAGTTCCAATGACTTACAGACCTTGGTAGAATGACGACAAACGATCGCCGCAATTTCCGACAACAGACTTTCAAAAAGCAACTGAATTTGGCCTCTTTTAACGTCTGTGCTACATTTTTCTTATAAGATATAATCGACAACCCGTTGACTGGCGTGGAAATTAGTAAAAATCATTTGTCACCATAAGGTGTGCAGAGAAGTTTCTGTAAAAGGTTGATCCCAGTGACCGACGACAAAGTGGTGACGGGCTACTTTGATCATTTTGCTTTTATCAGCAATCAAATTTCAACAAAAGTCAAAATGTAGCGAACAAGCTTGTTTCGGTGTGTCATCTTCTAGCCGAATACAACACAATACACATGAAATTAGCTGTCACTTCAGGATTGTGTGGAACCTAATACAGTATGTGTTCTACAAGTGGTAAGTAGATGCTATTTTCTGTATCATCGATAGCAATATTGATGCTGACTCTCTGTCATCACTAGCTAACTCAGCTCACAGGAAACTGAAGTTCACTATGAAAGCGGAACAAGATGAAAGACTGCTTTTCCTTGATGTTGCACTGCTGAAATGTTCGGATGGACCGATTCAACGAGGCACACAGAAAGCGGACAAGGATTGGCCAGTATAGCCGTTTTCGCAATCTTGTTATAATGTAACAGAAACCAAACTTGAGACGTTATCTAGCAAACAGAATTCACAAACTTTGTACTGATGAAATGCTCAAGCAAAAGAGCTCAAGCTCTTATGTAAAAGCTTCTGTGCTAATCGACATTCAGACAAATCCCTGGCTCGGAATGTTGAACAAAGAGAACCGCAAGTCTGTGAGTTTTCTGTCGGGCGGAAAGCCGTCTATATGAACTTGCCTTTCAAGATTGAAATATCAAGTGTATCGCTGGCCAGAAGGCTCGACACGGTCCTGATGAGAACGTTTCATGCTGCACAACTAAGACTAATATCCAGCTCTAAGCCACTTGTTAGCTTTCACCCCAAAGACCCAGTGCCCAGTAGCGGTACCTCGTTTTATCCTTACGCTTCCTCGTGTTCTTATGGAACAGGTTACGTTGGTTGCATAACAACGCGCGTGTCGGAGAGAATAAGCGAACACCATCCTGCTCGGCTGACGACCGGACAGCAACGAGGGATTTCCAGCGCAGTTTTGACACACCTAGTTGACATGGGTCCGAGAGTCACTTTGGGTGTCGCATTCAAGCCGAGCTACCCCGTCACACGTGTTCACAGCGTAGGTGTGAAATATCGTATCCTGGCCGCTGAGCAGACTATCAGAATCCGGCTGCGAAACCCTAACCTGTGTGCACCGAAGTCTTTTGTTCGAGCACTGAATTCACCATGGCCTACCGTCGTCGGAACACTTGACACGGTACCGTAGTAACCATATCCGTAATCCCCGAATGACATTAGATTCACACTGCACTAGGTTCCACACAATCCTGATTTGACAAATAATTTCATACATATTGTGTTCTATTTGGTCCGAAGATGACACCGAAGACGAGCTTGTTCGCCAAGTTTTATCTTTTGGTGAAATCTTCGAGTATGTTGGAACAGTAGAAGCATATTTACCTTTAACTCATACCTGTGACCCGAGAACAAATTTCGATAAAAAGATCACCAGTAAATACTAGCCGAGATACTTCATCACTAGGGAACGGGTTCCAGATCTTCAGAAGTGCAAGATTAGTGAAATTTCTCAGCTGTTTCATTTCCCTGTACCAAAGCTAGTGGATGTGCGTTTGCAGCCGAGTTTCACTAATAAGCTACGCACTCATGATGGCTGCTTGCCCCAAGAGCATTTGTTTCTCATCTCCTGAAACACTGCTCTGTACGACCTTACAGACTTGTTCCAATCATTCGAACAGGTACAACTATGTGGTTTAAGATAAAACAAACAACTATGAAACCATTATCACAGTTCACTTGCGACCAGAAGTTCTATGGAGTATTGGGTAACATATTTGCTGGATTTATCTCATCCTGGAAGCACATACAAAACTTTGAAATGAACAGTATTCATCAGTCACCTTATCCATCCATCTTCTTGTAAATGAATACAGCAAACAAAGTAGAAAACATAGATGGATGTGCATATGATAGAATATTCCGTTCGTGTTTGTAAGAAAGCGCTTGGAACTTCCAACGATTTTCAGATTCAGTGAAAGAAATGAACAAATTTACAGCAACCATTCTGTGACCTAACTAACTGACACTGGGGCAGTTCTGTTGAATTCAGGTATTACTCACAAGATCAGACAGTTGTAAGCGGTTTGAACACTGTGATCACACTAAGCGGAACATGTAAACAGGTCAGTGATCGTCTCGTCTCGAGGCGATTGAGCGAGTTGAACATTAGACATATCCCAAATTGGTCTGAGTGGTATCCTGATTTTGTGATTGTTAAGTAATCTATACAGCCCGGGAATCGTGGTTCCGGTGGTGCGAATTCTTTCAGATGTAGCTGACTCGATAATTCCCCTATGCTATAAACATCGTTTTAAACATATTAGAAGATCGGGTCAAATTCCAGAAAATACATAGTGAAAAAGATAACACCCCTCAGATCGAAAAAGCAATAGTGTACCCCTTACGAGACAACTCACCGGAACCACGAATCCCAGACTGTATGGACTACCCTAAATTCACAAAATTGGGATACCACTCAGACCAATTTTGGATATGTCTAACTCTCCATACCACTCACTAGCCGAATGGTTATCACAATTACTAGATCCCGTCAGACAGAAACTCTAGACCCACAGCTTACGTGACTCATTTGATCTGGTGAATTCAATCAAAAATATCAAACTGAACATTCTGAATGAGCTAGTACAGTTGAACGTTTGCTTATCACGAGACCATCAATTTTTAGTTATAGTTCTTTCAACAATGCCTAAATCAGTTCAGTATTTTGTGCAAGAAAGAACTTTGCAAGCTCTAAAGTAAGTGGGAGTATATCACGAATTGGTTCACTACGACACCACTTAACACGCATAGGTAGAAGTGGTTGTTAATTACACAGCCTTCTAGTTTGACAACGCATTCTTGCTCCCTTGTTACATATAGAAAATAACAGTCAAAAATCGTTCAGTATAAAAATGAATTCTTACCCAACGAGAATGTCCGGAGGAGTAAACTAATACTTTTGGGAGAGAATGAATTTCTCTGTTGAACACAACAAGCCTTATTGCTAGCGAAATCGACTGACACTTGGGAGGACTAGAAACCGTGGTGAATAAAAAGGTTTTAGCTTAGGGAAAATCTACGCATAACCAGACCGAAGAAAGGAAAGGGTCTACACCAAAGGCGAAGACAGTACTGTGTGTGAAACATTGCGCCACTTTCTTTCAAACAGAATTAAGAGCCGGGGTTTACATAGTAAAATTCTTAGGACTCCAAAGTAAGTAAGTAGCTTAGTGCGCAAAGTCCAAGAGAAAGGAAATCTAAATGACAGAACTCATAATAAGTCATTTACTGACTGTAGACGACAGTGTTGGGGGGTTACTGTGAAAACCGAGAAGCTTTTATTTCATACGAGAAGTTAGCGTTCATAAGAAGTCAATTATGCGGCAAGCTGTTTTCGGTCATTCTCATCGGGGTACATGCGTTTTATATATGAAAAATCAGAGCAAGTCAAATAGGTCATTAGAATCATAGATATGGGGCGGATCACAGTCTAATGAAGGGGGCTTGGAGTGTTGGTGAATGTATGGCATTATCACTCGTGCCTACCATGAGACATGCATTCGGCGGTGTCAATTGGTTCACGCCTGCTTGGGTTTCAAGTGAGTATGGAATAGTTGACCAAGGGAGATTTGGGGTTTGCACGAACTGCTTTTGGGCACACACACAGGAGTTGTAGAGTCTGATAGCAATTGTCTCGGCCGTTGATAACAGTCGCAATCTGACAGCTCTGGAATGGGCTGAACGAACCTTGTAGATGATTCGAAAGGCTTCATCCGGCTCAGTTTGATGACCAGTGTCAATTAGATGAGAACCGATTGCATTGGAAATCGGCCTTATCGAACCGTTGCGAAGCCATTTCGGGAGGTGTTTACGAGTCCTTTCTGATAGCCGCCTTGTGGTTCTCTCAATGTAACCCGCTTGACAACAACCGGTGAGAGAATAAACACAAAAAGACGAAGAAAACCTAGGCAAGCTATCTTTGAGGTTTGGCACCAGTACCGGGCAGGTATTGAACGGTACGATGACCCGTGCTGCAGGATATGGACTGTCGACTGCATTATATACTCGGCGGGTAATAATTTCACTGGTAGCCTCTCCCTTGTATGATAGGGTGATAAAGACAGGTTTTTTATCTACTGTCCGAACACTTTCATGCGTCACCTTTGGCTGCATCTTCCTGTCCAGGAATCGTTGCGGAAATATCCATTTTGACTTGACAACCCGTGAAGGCGTGCAAATTTAAGTCAAACTTTCATGCTTATGTAATTGTGGAACAGAGAGCAGCGGTCATCTTACTTGTGAAAGGTCAGGCTACAGATCTCGGTAGAAGAAATCGCATGCCCTTTGGGATAAATTTGTCTAACGAGGGCAACATCACTCTTCTATTTAGAGTTGACCTGCTGAAGGGAAAATGTTGTTGAGCAAATTGTGAATAAATGTGTGCGAAAGCAAACTTGCTATTTTAAATATGCCTAAAATCTCATTACTGAACATACTGTCTATTAGTGAATAATAACAAACACTGATCTGCTTGTTATTTATCAAAACTTTCAGAAAAACCTTACATTTTGACTTTAATTAAACCTGCCGCACGACCCGTATGTCTATATTAGTAAGACAGTTTAGATGCCGGACAGTAGCGTTGATAGACGTCGGGAAAAACCTTGCTCGCAGCAGTATTGTCTTAACGAACTATCCCTTGTATAAACCATTGAACATGGCAGGACATGGTAGTTTGGTTGGATTAGCTGAGTCCTTATAAGAAACTTCCGAACTGTCAAGGTGGATCCGGTGTTTATATGATAAAACATATATCGTATAGGAGTAATTATTTCTCATATTTGGTCTGAGCCCAACCAGAACCCGAATCGTTTGCAACCATATGTCTCTGACACCAAGTAGATGGCTTTAGTCTACAAACTCTCAATGTATGACCAACTGTGCCATATATGTTTCTTAAGATACTGTATAGGTTTCCATTGCAACAAAACTACTGCTTGAGGGGCATCATTAACTTGCAACAGTTTTGTTTTTAAGTGAAAAAGCCGATTGGTTTACCAGGTAACTTGCCGGTCGTATAGTTTATTTAGGTAACATTTTACGGAAGAAACGCACCCAAATTCGACGTAAATCCGATTAACTCACTTAGTCTGTTTTTCCGTAGTGCTTCG
>JTDE01000060.1:297061-333462 GCA_014338405.1 Paragonimus skrjabini miyazakii | reverse complement strand
TGGTGCGTACAGCCGAAAACGAAAGGGCAAGCTTCAAAGCCAGGAAGACGATGGACCAGAAGCGACTACTGGATTAATGTGTATGCACTATGGGATAAGTGCCATCAGGACGAATTACAAAGTGCTATTACCCAGTGTGTGTGAATGCACGTTCGCCGTGTAAATGAATGTACGTGTTCGTGGTCCTACCTTTGAACATAACCTTTTCGCAGTTCGTGCAGTACACTTTGCAGACCCAGCGTCTTTTGTGGTCACAGCAGTCTTACCAATAACACGCTGAAGCAAAACCGCACTCTGTTTAATTTGTGATAAATACCAACGGGCTTCTACCGCAGTCGTTTCAAAATTGATAATCTCTGATCTATGGTGTCACATTTTTTATTCATTACTCTGATTAGTGGTTCCAGAGGAGGTCCTTACACACGTTCGAATCCACTCTTTCCACGGATAAACCGAGGTAAAAGATGTTTTATGGTGCACTCACCGTTTCAATAACTTTGGACATAAAGCGAACAAATGTTCCAACTTAAATCAAGACTGAAAAAGCAGTAAAAACAGTTAGAAATGGTGAGCGGTAGCAAAAGAGTAAACACCCGCTATGCACAGCAGTATGGAGTGAATGGATTACTGAAATCCCAAAAGAGTTTTAACCTCAGGGGAAGGGACAAATGAGAGAGGCTGTTTGTATTGTGATGAACAGCTTCACACTGTTCTAGTCTTATCTAAAAATACACTCTAGAACACCAGTGGTCTGGCTAATTTCTGTGCGCATTATCAAGCATGTACGAGGGAAAGAAGGAGTGGATAAGGCGAGTAATAATGGTAATTTATGAAACTGACCATAGTAGAGAGACATTTGACTGTGCCCTCACCAATCGGGTGTCCACATGAAATGATCTCCAACTATTCTTAGAAGAAACTCCTCGAGCACCTCGTTATGACGATATAAAAGTTAAAAACCCTTTTACAATTGTCATACAAAGGTGATGTCGGTTTGTCGATAAAACGCCGATTAACAGCCGATTTATTACTAGTATACAATACTGCAAATATCCTACTAACTTACATCGTGAGTCGCATTCAAACCGCGACTATAAAATCCTGGCTTCCTTTGTTTGACAGATGGCACATTATTTACCGCTGTTTATGTGGCTGTCAGATTGATTACACTGGCATGATGGAAAGGCAGCTGTAGTTTCCAACCGCGAAACATGTCCCACCATGGGTGAGGAAGCAAGCGGCGCAAGCGCAAGCTGACGTGCATGTGTGCACACACCAGTCATCTCACAGACCACCAGAATCAGGCAGTGATGCGCAACTGATGAGCACCGAGTGTTGCAGTATGCTGAGGTAGTTGCTACGAGACGTCAATGTCCATCTTTATAAAGACTCGATTATTAACTCAACGATGCTATAATGAGAACAGTGACTAATTGGAATATAACACAGTCTCCTGAATATTCTGATTACCATTTGATTCCTTCTGTTCGATTTATTCTCTTATATTCTGTAATATGGAATTGATAATAAACACCAAAATGTGTTATGCCAAAAGTCGTGCGCATTCACATTTTTGGCTTCTTCATCGAGTTTTTCCAAAGATTGCTGCTTCACATTTCTTAATCAACAATTAGTAAAAAGTACGGAATATAGTAATTCCAGTAGCTCTAGAATGCGAATCGCAGTTTGACTGCCCAAGTACCTTGTGAAGCTAATACGACAGTCGGGCTTTGGCAAGTATAAGTTCTTAGGAGAACTAGAATGCCGACGAACAGAACCTCATGAGAATTCGGGATAGTTAGCATTCGTTGGTTGGTAATAACTATTCCTGAAAAACAGCGATGGCTACCCGATTTATCTAGTCGTCAAAAAAATGTATCTAATGAATATTGAGAAATGTGGCTACTCCAACTACTAGCCTAATGCTGATGTTGCACCTCAAAGCTGGAAATCGAGCTAATCGTTCATTGTGTTATTCTCAGTGTGTCTCAGATTGGACTGCTAATGTACTGATCAAAACCAATCCAGAGAGGACGACAACACTTGCTTACGTTCAAGGGTCACCTTGATGTTTTTCACCGCGACATGACCAGGAATCAGGGCTTGCCTTTACGTGCTATATATATGCAGATAGCATGGTATCGTCTCACCTTCGTGACTGCTTCCGAAGTATTATATCATTCACGTTATACAACGAATCCATTCTTATAAGATGGGTCTGCTGAGCCTTTAATCAATGATCTACTTGCATTTTTGAATTTTAGTGACGGCCAGATGAGTTTAGACAAAAGGTGAAATTTCGTTTGCGGCAGACAGATCATAATTCGAAACGTTTGCAGACAGCTAGATAGCAAAGCCAACGTCAGTAACATTTTTCATACTAGTTACAAAGAGAATTTATAGAGAAAATAATGGAAGCTAAAATAATTTTCCTAGTGATTCCTGAAATTTCCACTCTTCACTTCACGTTCTTAATGTATTTTGAATGCTATAATGGGCGGAAAATATTGTCTATAATCAAGACTCTACATCTTTAGCATGAACATGCTTAAATTCGATACAAATATCCAGACATTGGTCTCTGTCTATCTGCATGTAAGCAGAATGATAAAACTCGCATCGTATTCGTGGTTCATTGTTTTATTTTGATAATGAAAGAGTCGTTTTCTATCAGTAACTCACATGCACAACGATATTTCGGGGTGGGAGTAGAGTAATGGTTCACCAATTCCGTCATCACCCACTCCAGTGTGTGTGAGTCGTCAGGATAATTATGCCTCCAGACAGCGTGTAGATTGTTATCGTGGATGATAATTTGCATCCTCCGTTTCAACTAAAATCATCATTAATCAAATAAAACCGGGAAACAAAATAAGAGAGCCAAGTAGATTTTAAAATTTTTGTGTGTGGCATCGTTGTGCAAGGCGGGTAAACGTTCTCCCAGAATTATATTGAGTTGATGTAGAAATCTTAATGAAAGACCAACTACACCGGAGTGATAAAATGTTGGGTAGGTGTAAATTTAATTTGCAAGCAAAGCAGTGTTTATAAGATATTCTAATTTTTGGGTTTTTCCTGAAAAGATTTTATCCCGATAGCGCTGACGATGTTGTCATCAGCTAATTAAAAACAGGACAGTTTTACAGGCGACAATTTATTCTTGATTATAAGTTACCCTTTTATCAAGATCGGGATGGTGAGCACAAAAGTTGGTGAAATTCAATATTTTTAATGTATTCAGTGTTACGACACAGCTACATTAGATTCTGCGGTAACACGTGTATACTGTTGGTAAACATGCCGTACTTTTAGCCCACTTCGAAAACAGACTGTACTAGATTTAGGGAAATGCTATTTTGTTCCCGAGGTCTTTCTCTTCACATCCGTTCCATGACAAAACTCCTAGGTTTAGCGGCATTGGTGTGCTTTGTCATCGGTTGAACTGTTCTATTTTCTCGAGGTTTAATTTCCACGGAGATGCTATATTTTGTGCGATTTCCATGTCATGTCATTTTTTGAGGAATGTTTTTGCTCATGTGCTGCATTCAAAATTGCTACACTGGGGCGAGCAAAACTGTAAGGCAACATGTTGAATCAATACTACAGAAACCATACTCAACTATGTTGTTAGACTGTGAAGTCTAAGGTTATGAAGCAGGCGAGCTATTCAAACAAAGAAGTAAACGTTATATCAAATGGCTCATGCTACTCGAAACACTAATCAAACTGACTGAGATTTCTATAAATACGCCTAACGTACATTTATTTACGGGCTGGCAACCTGTATTGCTTCCTTTTACCTTACTCATTTCACTTTCTAAACATCTTCATTACATTTATGCTGGAATTATTTATACAACTAGACCAGCAGTAATAAATTTATTACACTTTTCTATCATTTCTGACTTTTATGTCTAACGTCCACTACATCAACTTTACTGAGAACGTGAATATGTTGAAAGTTGAATATTGAAGAACTTGCGATGCGCAAGACAAGCGCAAGAAAAACGAATGGTTTGGAGTCTATTGGAGATTTAAATGGTACAATAACTTATCTATCGTTTGAGTAGCTGGGAAGATGGATAATGGCGTGTAGCACACTCGCTAGATGAAACGAGCCATGTCTGATCGCTGAGTTGCATGTAACCCGAAGACTTATCCCTTTACTGAAAACCACATTAGACCCAAATATTTCTATGGTACTATTAAATAAATGCATTATTAATTAGAATAAGCAAACATCAATTATTCGCGATGACAGTCTCGTTCAACAAAATCAGTGGGGTCCGAACGGAGCAGACAACGTCATAAGCAAGTCGTCGGGCGAGTAGGCCCAGCTCAAGATGGCTGCCGCGCCACAAACGATTAACGACAAACTAGTTCATTGAAACAAAGGTGAGGTGAGTAGGGTATAGAGAAAAACTTCCGGATGATAAGTAAAGTAGGAAATGTAAATGTGAGAAACGAATTTTCTCAATTTAGAGAGCAACAGTTTTATATTAGCCTAATTCGTTTCGGATTGTGAATTGTTGTCCATTATGGCACATTGTTAATACATGTTTGGATACCACTTCGTTCCACGGTTAAACGACCTGGACCATTCGCCTGTAAAAGCTACATACTGTTTCGTTCACGTACTGCTTCTTGTAAATTTGGCCTATTCCGCTTCAGTTGTTCTCAAGAAATTTAGTTAGGGATAAGAGGTCACTTATCCAGTTATCGATCTCTTTGCATCTTGTATGGTAGCTTCACGTTTAGTTTTTGATTCATTCTATACTTGAATGAGCATATAATATTTGTGGATTCACTCCGGAAGGTATATGGTTATAAGTGTACCTGGAATTGTTAAGAAGTAATCCCAGGTTACTGAACGTGGTATTTTGGTCATTCAAAGTCTTTGATATATATATACTGTTGAGAAAATATAAACCAGCAGTGGAGGAAATAAACGGTTAAAGAGCATTTTACGAAGGCAATTTATGACCACGAAACATACAGAAATCGGTCGGAAGACAGATGTTGTGAGTAGGGTGAAGATCTTAAGTAAAACTCTTATGCGTACAGTGTTCTGTTGTGGATGTTGTTCGCTAATTAATAGAAAGTCCAAACTCATTGGTGTGGATTTATTTCGGAAGTGAGCTACGTCAGTGAGTGTGAGGCGGTCGGGCCCGGGAGCAGATCCTTCCAAGAGACGAGTTTTTTAGGTAACTTCCGCTTCGCAGTTTTGAACACTCACATTGAGCCATACTCCGCAGAGGACAGTTGTTAAAGATCTCCGGACCATCAGATACTGTACTCAAGTGATCGAAAAGTCCGGAGGACTTGTATTCATTATCACAGAAGCCATTGCTCAATCGGCCGTCGAGTATCGTCGTTGCTGCGTCCCACTTTTTTCATGTAGAGTGTTTGTTTATGTTTAAGTTGGACTCGACGTTGGTGGCGGCTACTTTATCCTCACGGTTTTCATGTAGCGGGAAACTGACTTTCATAGATTTAGGTTACGGTTTCTCTCAAGATAAAGATAAGTTGGTTGTTACTCAAGAATGCTGTGAAGAGCACAAACGGTGATTGAAATGGGTAAATCTCAGTACATCCCCGGAATTGATCTGGTGCCGCTTTGATGAGTATAACGTGGTCAGAGCGGCTGTCTAAGGGTTTTAATCCACAACGAGCCGGCCAGTGGTTGGTGTCTACAGTTGCTGTCGTTGGAGTTTCTAAGATAGTGCCTAAGGCAACGCAATCGGCAGTATGATAGCAGTCTCCGCTTCAGCAACTGATGGGGGAAAGTACAGTGTCTTTGGATGTTCAGGACGAGGAATTCCTAGGTTTGCTCCCTGTAAGATATGCGTAACCAGACTTAAACCGGCAACCCCTCGTTCTGTGAGTGGTCCACAGGATGCTGCTGGTGGTTGATTGAGTGGGTTAGACTCAAGGTGAGGCACATCAATTCGACGATCTAGTAAGTCCGAGCAGGGTGAAGTAAGTAAGCCTGGGGTCCTGTCAAATATTACTCGTCATGATGAATGTACAAACGTCGGTGATAATTTCTGGGTAAGTAACTGGGCTCGATTTGAAACGTTATCAACTGAGAGATGTTGGTTGTCCAATTCCGTGTAAAAATCAAAATTTCCAGGTCGATCACTAGAAGCATTTATCGATGGTTCGTTGCATGCGACAAAGTTGCCCATATACGAAGTAACGTCCAATTACCTTAGTTTTGTGTACCTGATTGGTTGGACTAACTCATAATTTGGTAAATGTGGTTTGGACATACACAGATGTTTGTCTGGAAGACATGTGCTCTGACAAATACGGTTAAATGAGATATTCTGAGAATCGGTTGCTTGAATCTAACTGAGACGACAAGTGACGACAACTGATGTCATTTATGAGTAACCTCGGTGCGTTTTCCCAGATTAGAAGAACAGAAACTTGCGAGGAGGCCACAGACATCATAATATGATGGGATTATGCTTCCCACCGTGAAAATACTAGGCGCGTCTTGTTGCTGGCCTTGATATTTGCCCGGAATGTTCTAGACGATAATAAATAGATCGGGTATAATGTTATAACGATGTCTTATAAGATGGTATGTACATACTAGTCAGCAAGACCTCAAGTCTTCAACAGAAATAAAAAATAGTAGACAATAACAGACAATAATATGTGCCCCAAGTTAACGTTAATAAAGTAACCAGGGGAGTCATAAACATTATCGTATAAAAACCGGAGAATGTTCCAGTGTAACTGTGGTAGATCGATTCACAATAATTTCCATATAAACAACGTACACTATATGAATCATTTGAACGTGATCGGATACAACATAGGGAGTATATTATAACTGCAGACAAATCGTGAGTATCGTTGTAAACGTGATGAAATTCACGCGTAGACTTGGGGACAAACCTGAAGATCACTAAAAAGAAGCTTAGGCATGTATAACTTTCAAGATAATCTACAAACTAGGTTTCAAGGTTGTGAAAATAACCGGGTACTATGAGAGGGAGTTTGACAAAAGAGTAGCTACGTTATTGTGTGAAACTACATGATGATTCCAATTTATTGTAATATCCATCGAAAGATCATACGCTTGGTTTACAACATAATGTCCAAAGATGAAGTTGGAAGAAACTGACTAGTTTTAGTCTGATATTCACGAATGCGCGAGATCATTGACCGTATATACTGATCACGCATGGATATGTAATTATTTTCAATTAAGATTCAAAATTCCACAAGACAGAAGTTACGTCTTGATGGATTAGACAGACGAACATGCAAATAGAAATCAGGAGAGCGCAAATGTTGACCACCGGACATCTGTATGAAGACCGACGAAAAGCAACTAGCATTAACAATAACAAAGAATATAATCCGAATAGGACACAGACTTAAGACTTGACTTCTTGCCTGTGATGTTTCACAACAACTAGAAACTCATCCATCAATTTCCTGAAGCTTTGGTTATCACGTGTCAAAAACAAGTTATGTTGTTGTTGCGGCTGCCTCAGTAGTCAGCAGTCCTGAGATTTTGATTTTTATTCTCGTGTCTGTCTTTTTAATCTATTAAGCCGTGACTTCCGCCTTGTGGAAACTTGTCGCAGTGTATAAAATTAGTTACATGTCCATATGAACAGAATGTACAAAATGTTATTCCAGAGAACATCAACTTGTTGATGTATTCTCGTTGGTTTATCGAAGTGCGTTAATGAAACCGAATTGCTTCAACTATTGTATGCCTGCAATCCTCAAGTTGATTTCCTTTTTGTCAACGTATCACATTTACCGTGCTGTCGAAGTTCCATATGTATACGGAAACCTGTGTGACTGAACGATTGTGTCAGTTTGGTCGTGCTTAATGTGAAGTCAATGGCACAGTAGTCAACACGGACTTCACAGCTCGACCGTGTTAAGGATGTGCATTACTGATGAGCTCTAACCAAAGAACATGAGCATAGTGTTTTGTCAAACGAGCCAGCGGAAATTTGTATGAGAAATCAAAAACAGCACAAATTTGACGGTTTGTTTTTTAATGCGTGACCCCTAAATGTTTACCCACCTTTCTCTACGGTTATTCTATGTATATATATATATATGCACACGTGTTCATACAGACTGTGACTAATGAAGTTTTGATAATTTGTGTTACATCAACTAGGTATGCCTTTACAGTTACGATAATCTTATTCGGACACCAACTGTTACATCATTTTCAAGCAAAATAATACAAGTTTCTTCACATCACTCATCAGTTTTGAGAGGAACGGGCTACTCCATTAATTGTCTTCAAGTTAGGTCGAACTGTGGTTACTTTCTTCACATAACTCCTCAATTTTGAGAGGAACGGACTGTTCCATTAATTGTCGAACTGGGATTACTCATACTAAAAGTATTCAAAATTCTCTCTTGTCGTTTCTTCTACAGTGGGGCAGGGCAACAATTTTTAGTCTCGCACTTGGAATCAATTGCCTGACAGTGCTGTTTGCACTGAATTCACATATCCATACAGCCATACCGTTGCCACATATGCAGAATGTTTTGATCGTATACGAATTGCGGAATATGTTTCAAATTTTGTGTATACCCAACACTGTCATCGTTCATCTGTATCGAAATTAGTAACAAGGGGCATTCACCAATTTCGAAATATAGGTGGTTAATACGCATGACGTGAAGAGTCAGAGAAAAAGGAAATGGATACAACTTCAAATATCTCAAAAAATATTTGCTAAGAAAGACATGGTTGGTTGGAATTTAGCTGACTAGATTAGATTAAACCAGACTGGTATGAAGTAAACAGATGGACACCAGGTACAACATTAATTTCAATGAAACGGTGACGATAGTCAGGTTTAGTTAGTCGATCGATGTTGCCTACATCGTAATGGGTTTACATCCGTAAAGGAGGCAAGGTGTGATAGTGTTCATAAACAATGTGATGGTCTCCATATGCCTAATGTGTTGATAACACTAGCTTGTGACCACCACTGTTTGGCTTAGTCGAAAAGAGACAAAGAGAAGGAGTGTTATTCCAACTGCAATCTTCCGGCTGAGACTCATATGCTTTTGTCCAACAAACCACCTGCCTAATGGGCGACTGAGCGGATTATTGACCATGTAACACAAATACTTGTTTGAGTTTCTGTCAATCTACTTCTTCCGAACTCTTCCAAGAGAAGTCAGCGTCAAATTAGATAATTCTGAGATCAGACTGAACAAAATGTCATCATTTTGAAGAAATTGATTTCAACAGCTTCTCCTGTGCTCCATATTCTGTGAATTTAAATCTAATTTTTGCAGAACCACCACTAATAAACCATTACTGCGGAGCTGTAGATCACAAACCGAGCAATTAAACAATACACAAACCAGTTGATCACATTTTTGTGTAAAAACCAAAAGCAGCCACCAAATATAAGACGCCAACCATATGATTTGTCTGAACGTATTAGGCTATAGGGATTAGCATTACTTTCATACAGTTCATTTGATTACAATAGTTTTCAATGCCACTAAGAAGTATGCTAATCCTGAACATGTAAAAATATCCTGCTGATACTGTGTGTGAAGAGTGCCAAAGAGTGCCAAAAGTTACCAGCAGACATGTCAGAAAGTGCAATAATTTGCTTTGGATTTGTTATGCACATCCAGGATATATGTGGAACCAGCGAACCATCGCATACTTGTGTATCAAAAGCGCTGATAAAATTCAGCAAAACAAACAAAAACACCTCACAGTGGTAGTTGAACTGAGTCACAATTAGTGCAATAAGAGAGATCGGTTCGACGATTAAAACATTTACTAAGAAACGAACTGATTGATGAGAAAACTCAGATAATCCAGATGGGTCATATTTCCAGCGATAGAGAACACTGTAAATACAGCATTCTTGCATTTTGTTTTACAACATTTCTGTATTTGCATATAATAAGCTAAAAATCGGCGTTTCCAGGAGGCCGTAAGTGCGAGTACGGCTTTGAATGTGTACACAGGTCCCTGGCCTTTTCTGCTACCTTGGCGTGTTGGTCAGGCTTATGTGCTGTTTTGATCCGGAGGGTTGTGCGGACTGCGACCTCGGTCGTTGCAAGTTCAACGATGTCAGACTGGCCAAACGGGAGCAGCCAGACAAAAGGCAGATGAGTCTGTTGTGAGGCGTTTGTTGTGTGTGGTGTGAGTTTGTTACGTTTTGGTTCGTTTTGTTATTTTCTTTCTCGCTTGATCTGATTCTGTGAATGTGTGATTGAATCGTCTGTGCAGTTTTATCTCTGTGTGAATGTACCGAATGTCTTGGGTTGTGACTGTAGAGCCTATTCTAACTGGTTGATGCTGATCCGTATGTATGCGTTTGTCACCTGGTGCCTTGCGATACAGGCTTTTGAACCAAAGGCTTTGGTTGAGGGCCCTGATCACTCTTTCTTCTAGGTCTGGCAGTATCCTGAACCCATAAAGACCTCGCAGGGTAAACCGGGTCGCCCTATCTGCTGCACACGGCAGGGTGGATAGGCGAAAATATGCTACTGCCAATCACCCACCCTCGTACTATCCCCCAAATATTAATCCCCGAGCAAATAATGCTGACTCAAATTTCAGTAACTCGAAGAGCAACCTGAAGCAGGCCCGGGGACGCAAGACACTTTGTGTTGGAGCATGGAATGTGCGCACGCTGCTGGATCGATGCAGTTCCAAAGGACGGCCAGAACGGCGCACTGCACTGATCGCGATGGAACTGCATCGCTATGGGATCGACGTAGCATGCGTGAGCGACACAGGGCTGGCGGGCCAGGATAAGTTACGGGAAGTAGGTGCTGGGTACACCTTCTACTGGATAGGTTACCCGACAGACGGTGCTCGGGAGCATGGTGTCTGTTTTGCAGTTGCTGATCGCACCAACGCTTTGATGATAGGCGAACCGCACGGCATCAGTCCTCGAATGATGTTTATGCGCTTGCGACTCGGTCGAGGTAAGTGTGCTACATTTGTTAGTGGTTATGGTCCAACTATGTGTTACACTGATGATACAAAGGACCAGTTCTATGACCAACTGCCCGCCACAATCCGGTAGGTGCCTGTGACTGATCGACTGTTTGTTTTGGGTGACTTGAACGCTCGAGTCGGGCGCAACTCGGTAGCTTGGCCGGGAGTCCTCGAACCTTACGGCATTGGTTTAGTCAATGAGAACGGTAATCGTCTGCTCCGCCTGTATGCTGCTCACGAGCTGGCTATCACGAACACCCAATTCCAGTAGGATGAGAGCGACATCACGACGTGGACCCATCCACGAAGCGGCCATCACCACTTGCTTGACTACCTGATTGTGCGACAGCGCGACATTCGTGAAGTGCGTACCACGCGAATGATGCGAGGCGCTGAATGTGGTACCGATCATAGACTGGTCAGGACTAAATTATTTATCCATGTACGCAAGTCTGTTCATTGTAGATCTTTTGGACAAGTTGCTTGCCAAAATCCTTCTGAACCGGCTGAACACGGATGTCTTAGAGACCAATGTTCCGGAGGGGCAATGCGGATTCCGGGCGAATCGGAGTACGATCGACTTGTTGTTCGCTGCTCGACAGCTTCAGGAGAAGTGCCGGGAACGGAACAAGCCTCTGTATACCCTCTTCGTTGACTTCACCAAGGTGTACGATCTCGTGAGCCGCGAGGCGCTGTAAACGGTGCTTGGTAAGTTTGGATTCCCAGGTAAGTTCGTCAGTTTGATTAGATTGCTGCATGTGGGCATGAGGGCGAAGGTGCAATCGTGTGAATCTACCTCTGATAATTTTGACATTGTTACTGGCGTGAAGCAAGGTTACGTCCTGGCTCCATCCCTATTTAGTTTATATTTGACTGCCACGCTAACGGTTGCTTTCCAGGAATCTGGGGAGGACGGTGTTAAGGTAGAGTACCGGACGGATGGACGCCTACTGAATATTCGACGGTTTGGCGCCCCAACCCGGTAACACACCTCAATGATGCTCATGCTTCTGTTTGCAGATGACAGCACGCTGTTTGCACATAGCGAGGACGAACTACAGCGAATAGCCACGGCTTTCGCGACTGCGGCATCCAAGTTTGGACTGGATATCAACACAGGTAAGACATTTTCTTTTTTTCATCCTTCTCCGGGCTGGTCGTTGGGCAAATAATCCACTATTCTTTTCAGAAACTTGGGTGTCTGCAATCTTCTACCCATTCCGTTCTTGAGATTTGCTGGTGTATTGAATGATGAATCGTCTGTCTGATCTTTCCGCAATTCAACTGTATCCTCACTGGAATGCACTAGCATGCACTCGTATACTGAAATGCTTCCGGCATTTTGCATAACTTTCTTCCTAATATAGATCTTGTCATTGCAGTCTCTCTCTATGTTTATTTTCCGAGAGATAAAGATTTCCTTTTCGTGCTAGCCATTCAATTGGCTAACCAGCATTGACCGGCTGGACACGAAGGTCCCATTCACACACCTACTGACCTTATTCCTTTGGGTTTACGACGGATGCGTGATGTGTGAGTGGAACTGCAAGTGGTGCAGCGCAAGCCACTTGGGGTGATGGTCTAAAGCGCAGGCGTCTTTGATTTCGGTCACTATGACAGGCTAATCCGTCTCGGATGTAGCCAACCATGTGTGTTGTGTAATGTATTAGTTTGGGATTGTTGTTTTCGGTTCTGTATCAGTTTGTCTTTCTGTCTGTATGTTTGTTTGTTTGTTCTGTGTGTGCAGTTGTGTTTTGTTATTGGTGTATGTGGTGCGTTTGTGTGTTGCATGTGTTCATTTGAGTTTGCGCCATCGTTTTTGTTGTTGCAGTTAATGATGCTGATGTTTTTGTTTAAATGTTGTACGGTTTACTGGTTCTGGCGTTCTGTGCTTAAATCGAAATACCTGAAGAATATAACTCGTTTAATTCAGAAGTGGGCCAATGAGGGCGTCACCATCCACGTGGCTAAAGACGATACTTCTTGGAAGTCGAAGTCCGAACTGCGTCGTTTGAAATCCTGGGGTTTGATAATCTGCACTCGCACTGATTATTGAGAACGAAAGTGGTCCACCATAATAGAGAGATGGGCTGGACCGCCATGGAGACAGTGACATTCCGTTCCTAACTTCCGTTGTAGACTTGCGCCCAAATGAGTATCCTAGGCCTCCCATTCATGAATTTCAAATTCGCACTAACCTTAAAAAGTTTGGGCAGCAGCCAATCATTCTAGCTGTACGAGACCTGGATCCTAACTAGGTGGTGAGCACCTTTTCGAAAGGTTGCCGTCTGGACGCTCCGGTATCTCGTAAACAATTCTTATGAAACAGATTCATAATTAGTTTTGTCTCATGTGCTTTAATTATCCCAGAATTTGTTACTGATAATTCCGGCAATCAGAAGTGGAAAATCGTAAATACAAAACAAAAAAGATTTTTAACAAACCTGATGTGATATGGAATTTCACAACAGGAATCGAACAGATCTAAAGGAAATGCACAGGTTGGTTTGGTTTCTTGCACAAGTGTGTACAAAGATTGACCATGCCTTGCTAATGAACTGATGTGTTCTGTAGACGTTCAGTCGTTGTTCACAAACGTACATCTGCACGAAACGATTGACTATATTTGTCAGTCAGTCGAATCGAACCATGTTACGTTGCCACTGCCAATCGAGATGCTGAAAGAAAGTTTGCTGCTCTGCACTAAGAATGTCAGCTTTCGTTTTCTCGAACAGTCCTACCGTCAGATAGATGGATTGGCCATGGAAAGCCCGCTGGGTCCCATCTCAGCAGACTTCTTCATGTTAAAAATTGAGCAAGAGCTAGCTACCGATATAGCAGGCTTGTCATACTACAAGTGCTACGTCGACGACACATTGATATTTAGTCAATCCAAACAGCTAATAGATAACCTGGTGCAACGTCTAACTAGTTATCACTCTAACCTGAAGGTTACGTGTGAATTTGAGACTAACAACTGTTTGCCATTTCTAGACATACTAATATGTCGCCGAGAATATGGTTCAGTAAGAAGAGTTGTCTATAGGAAACCCACATGGTCCGATCAATACCTAAACTTCAACAGTTTCACACCGATCCAACATAAACGAGCATGAGTAAATACGCTGTTCACACGCGCAAGACGAATCTATACTCTCGACAGTCTTGCGGAGGAACTAGACTTGATAACTTTTGTCTTACAATCAAATGGTTTTCCTAAAAAGTTCATAGAAAGGCACAGCAGACACAAAACGCCGTCCGAAGTGATCACTGTAGAGGAAAAGAGGGTTTACACAGAGTTGCCCTTCAAGGGTGGCCACGTCATTCGGCAAACAACACAACGACTGAGACATTCGCTTAAACGAACCTTTAATGCGGCTGAACTCCGTGTACTCTCTCCGACCCAGAAGTTACCAGTGCCTTCAATCAAAGGAGACCAGCCTATCGGGGCCACCTCACAGTGTGTTTACCAATCTACATGTAACTGCGGTGAAAGTTACATAGGCAGAACCGAAAGATGTCTTATCTCCAGAGTGAAGGAACACGTGCCCAAATGGATGCAAAATTCCGTGTTACCGGACAACAGCAATGTTGCTGTAACGCGTAAACAGCCGGTTTCTTCAGTCGCTAGACACGTCCTGACCACTGGTCATGCTGTCCATCCAGCCTGTGCATTCAGAATCTTGTTGCGTCACTCCAATTCAAGATTCCTGTGGTTTGCTGAAGCCGTAGCAATCAATCGCCTACAAACAGCTCTCTGTGTTCAGAAAAAACTGTTTGTGAACTTGACCCTTCCCTGGACATAGTTACTTATCCTAACCCGCTTGTTGGTTATCAACCCCCTGAATTGTTTGCTATAAAAAACCGATCCATGTTATTGTAAATTTGGTACTGATGAGTCAATAAGAAATTCTTTCATCTATCAGTTTTCGTGTTTTAACTGTTTTGTTCAAACTTCTAAAGGGAACTAACTGTTTCAGATTTACTATTACACAACATTTTTCGGTTATCGGTTGGA
The DNA here is from genome assembly GCA_014338405.1 of Paragonimus skrjabini miyazakii. Lineage (NCBI taxonomy): Eukaryota > Metazoa > Platyhelminthes > Trematoda > Plagiorchiida > Troglotrematidae > Paragonimus > Paragonimus skrjabini miyazakii. The sequence continues at coordinate 318,466 of JTDE01000060.1, read as the reverse complement.
ATTAAAAAACAATCAAGCTTCGTTGAGCAGGACGGACAGTTACTCTCTACCTAGTCGGGGAGTTCACAATCATACACAGCTCTGGTAAGGACCACTCTCTGAGATGGTGCTACTTCACAATCAGTAGCGAGCTTGGGATTACAAAATTGCTGGCTTTTATTTTCCGGTAGACCCAGGTGTTTTTCTTCGTTTTTCCCCTCCTCTTCTTTTTCACCCCTATTAATTATCACCTTGCAACTTCCTGAAATTTTATCAAGACCAGCGGCAGCTCAAGTCACTGTACACATGACCATGGCTTAAAAATGAGAATGATTGGTTGACTGAGTTGGGATCAGCTTGTAATTAAAACCAATATCTTTTGACACTAGATTAATATCTGTTAAATACTGACTCAGTTATGGCAGTAAGTAAAACGTGGACAAACCTTTGTGGGCTGAGAATTAGAAGTGACGGAAATCTGAAACTGATCAATCGAAGTAGTCTGGGAATCGGTTACAAAACTTCCAACCTGCTCATGCACTCAATCTACATTGAATCGTAACATTGATTCTGAAACAAACACTCTGAATTCTGAAATATCCAAAAATCCAGAACAATCTATCACAAGGCACAGATGATTTCTGTTTTCAGAGTCAGATGGATGCTAACAGACAGAATCATTAACAGAACAGAAGTTTACTAGTAAAACAATCAAAAATGGGATTCTCAGATAGCCCACTGTTTAAGTTTGATCCATAATACCTTATAAAGCAAAAACTGTAGACCACAATGTGTTTTACTCCAACAATGCAAAAAAAGTATTCTTGTGAGAGTTTTTATCGATTTCTGTTGTGATTCAGAATGAGTGAAGTAAACACAGCGTTATTTCAATCAAAATGGTTTGGACATGAATACAGATGTTAATCTTAGTTACCATCTGCCACGGATCATCCTCATGCCGGTAACATTTCATGATGTGCCAGACAGAATCACGTTGAGTTCGGACCATGTGTAGATAGAAGCGATAGATCGCTGCATCAGCCCGCATGATGGGCATGATACTTTTATATATGACAGAATCTGTGCGTAAACTCATGTTGGCCACGGATAAAAATTAAAAGCATGTTCTGGCATGCAAAACGACCTGGGTTTGGCGCCATCTGATGCGTGGCCTTCGCTATCTGCCCGTATGTAAATGAAAGGCTTTGATGTCTTGCCGCCATAGGAACTCAGTCCTTATGGAACCAAAACATGAGCAAATATGAGTCGGTACGCGGAGTTGCTTTGATTAGAATAACTCGTGGTTTATTGTATCTAAGCCGTCTGCATGATCAAGGAATTGCGGGATATTTTGTCGGACATACGGATGTACTGCTTGAAAGCACACATCTTGAGAACGTCTATAGCGCAAATGAAAACAGACCACATATACTGCAAAATATTTCAATAACGAAACCCGACCAAATTACGTATTCCAGCCGGTAGTCTCTTTAGGAATTTTGTGACACAAGCACATAATCTAGTTTCACTCGCTGTCTGTTTGCAGCTAATGTTTGCACAAAGTAATTCTTTCTGATTTTATTCACTTGCTTGAGATTTTCAAAAATGCCGAGGACTTTCAGAAACACTATTCTTCTCGTTCTCAACTCATTCTAGCTTATCGAAAGATACTAAACTACCAGGTAGTTCCAACGAAATAATGTATGTTAATTTTGGAAATATATAAATAAATGGTTGCAACATACAGTCGGGTACTAGAACCAACTTAGATGGGGTGAGTAGAAACTGCTATGCTAGTGCAAATAACAACTGTTTGTGCCAGAGAGCTACTGAGAAGCAACAAACTCTGTTAGATGCAATTAATGCTAGCATTAGTCAAAATAGATAACACTACCTTCCACACGAGGTAGGAAAAGCTTTGCGTGCTGTCGACTGCCAACCATATTTTGAAAAATACCTGTCAAATTGACCTTGTCATGGTCAGCTTAAATGCCTTATCAAAACCCAGTCAAAAATCTGGCGACCGCGTGTAGTTACCTGACACCACAATGTTGACTGGTTGAGGGCGTTCAGTCATTTTGTAGGACAAAACCCAGAAGACTGTTCTAAACCGTTGTGTGCATAAACTACAGTGAACATTTGGCAGAACAGTTGATTTAGAAAGTCTTGGTTGTAAGAGAAAGTGTAGAGGTCGGATGGTTATTGATTTTGGCAGTTTACGGTTAATAATCTAATTTCAGACAGTAAGTATTTCCTTGTTTCAATGGCATTCAACAACCAATGTCGTTACATATCTGTCTGCCATTTAAAATTTATGCTCTTTGTCCTTTCCGACTTGTCAACATCAATATTTTTCCAGGTACATATTTGCATATTGCACTTTTGTAGGCAATTTGAGACCAACAGCTTCGTCTTGAGTGTAGACTAGGTGAGATGTGACACAGGTTCTTCGTGACATATACATGTCAATAGCCCGCATTTAAAGCAAAGCTTGGCATAATCGGCTTGCTTTGTCATTGTCAAGATTGTTAGTTCTCAATAGTTATTGATATATAGTAGTCAATTCAAAGTGTACTGTAAACGATCACTCAGACATGATGAGTTAAGCTACCATATTTTCTCTGCAAAACTGTAGTTGGGACTGCCAAGATGTGAGAATTCTGTCGAAAATTGATTTTTGCTAAAACTTATAAGCGGTAAGAATTCTATATCGTATTAGTAGATATATTACAACTGAGGTAGATATTTACGGAAATATCGCTGTTTATCTTACGACTCGATAAGAAGTTGACAAATGTAGTGCATTATTTGAAAGTCATTGATTATTCTAAAAGAGAAGATTGACGTTTGTCTGAATCTCTACTTTCCTTCAAACATTTAAAAAAATTATACAAAAAGTTTGTACGATAATTTTATTCCTGCTGACAGTGATGAATAGGATACAAATACGTTCTTTTTCATCAACATCGACAATGTTTTGGTCCCGTGTCTACTTAAAATACTATTATATTAAGTTTGTCCCCTGTCATTTCTGTTATGAAGTTACACGAAAACAACCACATGACCTTGATTTAATTTTAATGTCTTGGTAGTGTTCACAATCACACGATGTAAATTATAAATAACACTAAACGTACACAAATAGAAAACTTTAAAACGCAAACCAACCGTGAAGCTGTTGAAAAACTACCTCTTCTGCAAAGGTTTATAGGGCATTCGCAGACTTAGACCTCAACTCCGTACTTGGATATCACAGCAAAAATATGGACACTGAACACGCATGGACTAGGATAACTGGCAGTAACCAACAGTTGCAGTGCTAATGTAAATAACATTAAACACGAATGTCACTCTCAGAGTTCATATATGAGAATGTGTTGTGCTGCTTATGAGATGGGAAAGTCGTAACTACAGTAATGTTATAGTAGAACGTGCTACTTACCTACACTCCACAAAATTGCCTGGCTGCTGGTTACGATAAATATCTTTGGGCATTTTTTATTGTTATTTCTGGGGGTTAGCATTTTGTGATCAGATGATGGTGATATGAGTAGAATTCAACAAGAAAATATGAAAGTTTCGCCAATTTTATACCAACTGTCCGAATTATACCGAATTACATTGTGTATGCGCGATAATCACTTGTAACAAACTTTCCACGGATAACTTGATAGAAGACACTTGAGTGATTTGGGGAGTGAGTGGTCAACGAGTGATCAAGGTTCATCACAAGGGTTTAAAGGTGTAAAAAGCAATTGGTTTAGTGTTGATGTTTCATTTCATTTTCCCAACAAAAATCATTTGCTAGTGCACTGCGTCGACTTTAATCGAAGTACCTTCCTTGTCAAGAAGAAAATACCAGAATTCAGACACAAATAAATAACAAGTTTCACGTGAGAATTCCCGTGAACAGTAATGCTTCTTTAGACTTATGTGAACTGATTGAAATGACCAATTCCCCGAGTACGCACTGTAACAGTCTAGCTAGAAATACATGTATGTATCTTGTTGGCTAAGTTTTGTATTTTCGTAATAGGTCTGGAACAAGTTGTGTAAAAGAGTTTGGGGTATTGTCTTAACCCAAGTTGACGATTCATTGTTTCAGTGGGTTCATGTTCAAAGAGTTGACAATAACGGGGTACACACTCCACCTTACAATGCCGAGAGGATCAACGATTAGAATCTGTTCAGGGGTATCTCTGACGGCCTGCATAATCATTTATTGGAGAGAAGTTATCAGGATATCACTCAGTTCAAGGTATAATGAGTTACCTACTGATATTATGCCTTAGCCTGTAGGTGAATTTTGTGAAAAGCTAGGAGTTGCAGTGTCATACTGATTGAGTAGTTTGGACTAATGAATTTGTTTCCCAGTGAGAAAAGCGCATAAGTAATTAACGAATTGTCCGGTTTCCTTCCATGTCATGATATCCGATTCAGCCACAGGTGTGAATTGCACTCGAACATCGAAAACGCACTTCAGAAAATTTATATTGGCAATATCACTTTTTTCCCCCGGTTGTAGTAAAATCATATATCCACCCTCCGTTTATCTATTATGTCCCAATCTTTGTTCGTCAGCAGCCATCAAAAGCTACTGAAGTGTTTGATGAACCTGGCATTTAGCTTTCGGTACTTCACTGCAGGTATACGCGCCAGTTTATTTAACTGAGCAGGTAACGCCGGACAGCAATTAGCTTTCAGCTTATCAGATTTGTTGCGTCCGAAAATTAATTACCTTCACAATTGTTTTCGTTTTTATTCGGACTAGATTCGTCGAACAGATACTATGAACCTACACAGATAAATCTCATGGGAATTGGCGACTGTTTGAATTGGTACTTAGCTCATTTTCCGGTAACTCGGCTGCACACACTTGGACTGATATACCGACTGTGAACTCCTGTTAGCATTAATTTCACGGATTATGCAGGCATGCTATGTACCTCTGGTATGACAAACAACCGTAGTAGACAACCCAGATAGGGGACATGCATACTTGTTCCAAAGAATCTCGTATAATTTGAACACTTCTGTGGTGTTTTCCGTTAGGCCGGGCAGTGTACTTGGAGGAAAGAAGGCACAAGGCTGGACCAGGACGAGAAGTTTTGGAGTGGCTAACAATCTTATTAGCAAATCCGCCAGGGGCTGATATACAACGACGAGAAAATGCATTGTGCTACACCGCGCAGAAATTCAGCACAATTCCCTTCGGAGCTAACTTTGGTTAGTATTTTATGCCGTTTATCTCACTCGCGTCGGCAGGTCAATACGGATGTCAAAGGCAATTACGGGAAAATGTACAGAAATTAACCCTCTTTCAAAATACAAGGTGACGTTATAAGATTACAAGGCAAATTGCTATAATTGATAGGTATTTCTGAGTAGTGGTTCATCACAAGTGCACGGCAGATCTCGTGGTCTCGGCGTATATCCGGCATGCATGCCGGATGAATTTCGACGTTATGTTCCACCTCGGATCAACGAATGCTGAAGTTAGCAGTTAGTAACTCATTTGCAAGGTTCTACAGTTCTTTTTAACGTAGATTACCTTATGCTATCTCGGTAGATTGTTGTGACTTGAAACGACCTTCATGCTCAAACGTTGACTGTAACTTCTATGAGCTCAAGAAAAATAGTGACTGATCTCTCGTCAACAGAGCTAATTATACTTGCACTAACGGGGATGTTCCGCATGAAGGAACCGCCGTCCGCAAACACACGTTCACATGTACACTTCGTCAAAAATAAGTTTGAATGCATATCGGTTAAGAAGGAAAACTATTGAGATCAGATCTTTCTAGTGCACTATGCAACACCGTATCGTAAACGAACATATGAGAAATTGTTTCCGGTCTCTCTGAGTGCGCCATCTGAACTGTTTTTCGGCTGAGTATCATTACAAGATGACAAGTAATGAATCTTAAGGATTTGGTCTCTGCGGACTACCAGGCGGAGTATGTTAATGAAATCAAATTGGGTGATTTTGACACTATTTGCATAGGAAAACTAAACAGGCAATTGTTGTTGAATGCAAGAGTCACTCTGGGACTCTTCCAAAAAAGTACATTAAATTCAGAAGCTAGAGAAGGATTCGATCATCGCACTGTATGCTCCATTATATAATCACGACATATGCCCGAGCAAGCTCAAGTGGTTCATAAGGGTCTACTTCCCCGTGCAGAACGATGCCGTGCTGAGGATCTCACCATTGACATCCAACACGTATGTGTCAACCGCATTGAGCGCCAGCTCCTACGTGCAGTTTCCGATGATTTTGTAAACGACGGAATAAACAGATTCCCCTTATCTACACTAGTCAAACTGTGCAGTTAATGAGTAATGCGTGTGACCAATCTGTTCAGGAGCAACGCAAACTGAACTAACTACAGTAAACCCCAACTGACCTCTGATAATTCATCAATACTATTCTGATTATGCTACTCCTGGGGAAGCCTACCCGAGATGGTTGAAATGTTGAGAATTAGGGGTAGCTGATAACTTTGTGTTTCTCTCAGTCTATTAATGTAAAGCATCTTAAACACGACGTGGAGGCAGGTTGACTTGGTTCTTACTAGATTTGCTACGGACATTTCATAATAATGAATACGGATGACTACTTGGGTAATCCGCAAGTCCTCGGTTGAAAACCGTCAACTATAATCTAGTATAGGTAGGATGTACGAGAGACTCAAGCGTTAGTGTTAGTTTACTACATTCTACTAATTATGTCTTAAGTCTGACAGGGTTTTAGGTCGAAACGACGCAATTTCGCCGATACCGTAATGCGAACTCTACTCAGTATGAGGGTGAATTTTGCAGACAGCCGTTTCCAATCAACAAATGTAAGCCTTCCATATCTCATGAAATGCAGGCAATTTATACCTGAAAATTACAACACAAAATATTGGAAAACATCCTACAGAATAGGGCGGATTACGATACCGTGATGGAATGCTGGTCTTGGTATATGATTAAAGGTGGCACACGAGCCAGCCATCGTTGACGACATGAAATGATGCACGCATGGTAGATTTAAAACGGTTTTTAGGTAGATATCTAGCACATGTAACCGATTTGCAACTACTGCCCTTACGAACAATAAAGTGAATCTTAGAGTATGATGGTCGTTTACTCATCTGTTGCTTACGGACGCACAGTAACAGCAATGAAACAAAGAAACCTTATGACTGTTTTCCAATGCCTCTTTTAGGTCTAGCTGAAGTCTAGTGTCACTCATGTGAGAACCGTTGTAAGTACATTAGGAGGTGTTATGACTTTGCAAATTTGAAGTCGAAGGCACCAGTCTAAAGTGAATGGGGTTTACTCAAGACCAGAATGCGAGGCTCTGTTCATTTGTATTTAGGTTACGATAGCTAAAGTGAAGAATCGGCGGTATGTTTATCAAAAAGGTTTGTAACATTTCGCTGATTATCTTGTCAGTTATCGACCTGTCATAAGCGAATCAATCTTGCCGTAGAGAATCCTGTGACAATCTTAGCGACCGTTGAGCAGTATTCTTTCGTTTAACCTAAACAGCCAGCTGTCTTGCTGAGTATGTTCAAGTATGTTCAACCTGGACTTATCTACAAGAGTTTATCACTGGATTAAACATATGTACACAGATCATCAAGCCGAGGCGTTTGAAAAATTGATCACCAAAATACTTTCGATTGAGTAAAGATAGGCATGGCCTCTTGCTTAGTGTTAATGTACGGCAGTTTACGATATTCTAAAGTCGGTGTATATTATGCTAGATTGACCATCTGAGTTATATCTGCGTTTCGTATTCACAACCGTACTGTTGCTAGCCTATCAAAGTTGTGGTTATCTAGAAATTACCACTCACATGTAAACAGTGTGCTACAGCTTTGGATGTACACAGGCACTCTCAGCTTCTTTCAACGTACCATTTAACTACAGATTCTGTGAAAATAAAGCTCGTTGGTAACACATCTTTAGGAAAACTATCGAACACTCTAATTCACGTGTTGTTATATACTTGAACCATAAAATTCGTTGAATTCCCCCACTAAAGAACGGTGTAAGACAACGGGTGTCCAACGTGGTCCGCAAGGCAGGTGAAGCAAGACTAATGGGCAGATAAGTCCGCCTCCTTCAGCGTCTAAAGTGATAACACTTTATATCTGCCGTTCAAATGAGGCAATATCCGCAGAACAGTTATGTTATGTTCGTTATCTCCCAGCCTGCACAAAAGGTGGTTCCATACTAAACAGGCAAGGTAGCTGGATAGTCGGTTGTACATTGAACAATTAATCTCATGAAACTTGATGTAAACATATGAGTGCACAAGTCAGGTTTTAATCGCACTAATCGACCTCATAAAAACTGGGTCTTAGAAACAGTCATGAAATCAATAACCATAGTGACAGCAAATAATTCAAGAGAGGTAAATTTATCAACAGAGAATAGTTAATTACAGGAAGGCAAGTTTACCTAACAGAAGCTTGACTTCTTCAGTTTCGTGGCATGCAAACATGCCCAATTGCATTAGCTAAAGTTCGTTTCAATCAAGCATTGCGATCATGATTTGTGTGCGTGAAAACGAATGTTCATAATAGTAATGCTTTCAATATAACAAGAGAAGACATATCTCTTGAGCGAATTCAGGATTTTTTGCGATAACACCAGAAATGTCAAATATTGTTGTATCATGAGAGGCTTAACGCCAACCTTTCGTTTTTTCGGTCAGAATAAACAGACACTTCTTCTTGAAGTAACTTCAGTTTCACAAAAAACTGTACAGGTTTAATTTCATTTTTTTGTAAAATGCATTAATTGTGCTTGTAAGTTATTTACGATAAAATAACTAAGTGAAATTTTCACGCAGTTGTAAATGGCATTGCAAAAAATCACGCAACATTATTTCATTACTGGTCTGCGTGAAAATCTTACAATGGCGCCTGTTACGGTCTTACATACGTCTGATTCAAAAACGCGGCTGTCTAAGGTGTTGCAGATCACTGGAGTCCGAATCTGATTAGCTGAGTCATATTCGGGCACCAACATGGCCACAGAATTTGAAATGAATATCTCGAATGTCACCTAACGATCGTATGGATTAAGAAACAGACATACACCAGTTTTTCAGCGATTATTTCTTCATAGATGTCTAATGCACCGTGGTCCCAAGTACTGTTACGACTATTGGTTAGGACCCGGTCTACATATCAAACGTTATTACGGTTCGAGTTTATCCGGAGCTCCTTGCACCAAATAACCTGAAGTTCGCCATATACGCTATGTAGATTAACTGCAATTCAAGACTGGTGAATAGGGCTTGTGCGTTTTCATTAATCTGTTGCTCGTGGTTCTCCATAAGTGGACAAATACTGACTGACAGTTACTTCGCGGAAGGCTGAAGTAATTTGGATGACCTTTTGCCGGGAATTTTTATATCTTACAAGAAATCTGTGTAAGCGTTCGAGTTTCTGGATGAGTGACGGAGTTTGCGGGTGTAGCTTAAAATTCCATGTTAGCATGTAACGGTTCGGCTGAGAGATAGAAGAGCGCTTGTAGCGTAGTTATGGCGAGCCCTTTTGATGGATTGGTTTGACCTTTCATCATCCGAACACTTGTAACAAACTAGATCTGATTAAAGGCACCTATCTAATTTCACAGTGCTTCTCAACCGAGTACTCTTCCTGTATACAGTTTAAAAAACCAAAGTTTACTGGCCAGTGTAGTGATGAGGTCTCACTACCAGCCAGTAGTAAAACTAGCATTCCACAACGTCGGAATTCTGTCGAATTGACCTATAGAAATATGTCGACAGGCACCAGTTTGTGTAGGCTGTAGGTAATTGTGCGTAAAACTACACATCACATGTGCTTTTCAGGTACGTGAAGGGCAAATTCATAAAACCTTCTGAATCAGTAAGTCGCACATAATTGCTAACACATTAGACGTCTGGCCTCGACTTGATATTCCCCTATTCTCCTGAGAGGCTGTGCTACCGCGTCAGCAGCAGTGCTAATGGAAGTCTCCAGTGAGTGCTGAATAAATTGTTCTTACAACAAAGTGTGGGCTGACTTCAAAATCACACAAATTGTTAAAGATTATTGATGTGAAAACCCAGTGAGTTATTCACCATACGCCGCCACTGCAGCGGATAACTTGTGGAATAATTCACCCCTGGATAATTTGGTTGATATCGGCTGATTGCTTTGCAGCAGTATAGATTTTGTAAGTAATACTCATATAGTAAGACTGCCAACTGCTCGTGACTTTTACACGAGGGTCACTGAAGTTAGATTGCCTAATGGTGTAGTTTGTCTTAATTTTTCCTGAGCTATGTACGGGTTCACTTATTCCATCGTTGTACTAAAAGTACTTATCTACGACCTTTTCGACCCATCGATCAGGTGACTACAAGATTAGCTAATCTGACTCGTGTTCACAGTCATCGTGATTGATTTGCTCTTTCATTGGTTTCCCTTCAAAAAGACGATCCACTTCGATCCAACCGAAGTCCCGTGTTGTGCATTCTGTTTGTTTTCGAACCACTTGACATTACACAATCACTCATGATGCTCTATGTTGACAACACCAAAACCTGAAGATTCGAAACTTTTCAGAAAAATGGAAGCGTGCTAACCAGTGGTTCTTAGAAAACAACTCGGGGTTTGAAGTCACAAGATCTGAACTCTTGCAAAATAGCCTTCAGTCTTATGTTAGCCGCAACCTTACCAATGGTAAACTATTGACAAAAAGTCTAAGCCCGTCTCCAAACTCCTCAACCGTGATATAAATGTTATCTTCTTGGACAGACTTTCCAGGACATTTCGCCACCTACTAATTGCAGTATTTTTGATCAGACACTTCACAAGCGATGAAAACTGCCACCTTATATTGGAGGAATTTTGCGCCCACCTAAGTTATTCGTAGGTAAGTGGCTAAACGAGTAATAGAATCCAAGAAAACACCTCAGTTACGGAGGCCAACCATATATATAAACAATTCCCGTCAAACTATTCTTACAAACGAGTAGACCGAACCTCCAAATCAACTAGCATACCTCTTTCAGACAAACGAAGATAGAAGCTTGTGGATTCACCACAGGACAAAATGGATAAATTACCAGACAGGTGCAGACTATTTATGGTTAAATTTTACTCTTAGTGGAAAGTAATGTTCGTCTATGATTACGGCTGAAGCAGTTGAGGGTTTCAAAGCTTTACTAGGTTTGTTGCAATTGAGGGATTTTCGGTTCTACTAGGTGCCCGGCCACCTTCTTGGTCCATTTTATAAATCACTAAATATAACATTAGAAGTGATGTCGCTTTATTGTGTTTCTACGTTTGACAATGACACTATCTATCGTCTTCTCCGGAAACCGTAATATTAATCTGAAATTGCGTGTGTTTGTGGCTCGTTTCACCAAAACCGTAAATCAGTAGACAGTATATAACACACGAGTGGTGGCAACGATAGAAATGGGCTACATGATGTAAGTGAGTGTTATCAGGTTCTAGAAACATGAACAGCATGAATCAACAGTTTATGCGTACATATTTATCAGCGGTTGTTATTAGGGGATATTGCAGTGGTAACCAAGACAAATTTTGAGGCCTGTTTTTGCAATAACACGTTGAGGGGAGTAGTAGGGGAACAACTTGAGCTGTCTCCATGAAGATCTTTGGACATGATAGGGATGGGTTTATGTTTAGACGGTCTATTAGCTTTTTCTGTTGCGTCATCGCGCGTACTGGCCACTTGGACATACGTTTGGCTATTCCGTGCCGTGGCAGCGGTCTGATTCGTCGCTTTACAAATCATCGCTGCCGCAAATTAACGTACAGTTTGTACTGCAGACGGAAAATTTAGTAGGATAAACCAATGAGCATGCCAAAATTTACTTAGGGTTGAAAGTAACGAACGTAGTTCAGCTACAAGGTAAGAGCGAGTCTAGACAGACTTACGTCAAATGGGTCAAGATCATCAGTGATACACAAGTGCGAAACAACTTTCGCTAGAAAACGTCACGTAACGTTGTTGGTACGACTAACGAAAGGTCCATCGAGTATTCTTTTGTCACCAAAGCCTTCCACACTGTTTTCTCACCTTCTTGTAAGGAGGTTTCAATATTTATCTGTCAGGTATCATGAAGCAGTGCGCTCACAAGTTAGCAATCAGTGTATGTGGTAAATGCACACCTACTGACCACTCCAAATCATTTTGAAGTGCACTGAAGGTTGTATTGATCACTTGTTTAGTTTGGTAAATGAGGCGTTTACAGAAGATGACCAGTCATTTAACCATTGTGCGGAAGAAACAGAAAAATTGTGATTAACGGGATCTGAAAGATTACACAGGCAAAAAAATCATTGGTACTGATAAAACTTAAAGTACTCACTAATTCTAGGTGACAACGACTGCCACCAGTTATAGAGTCGCATAAATGCATTTTAGTCATACCTAAAACATAATGACTAATGTATGGGCCCGATGGACAACCCATCGTTTTTCAGCGCCAAAAAATATATTCTTCGCTGAAAAAGTATAAGTTCTCTGAACTAATTAGGAGGTAGTGCATACAACTAAATTTGAGCTGGCACATACAAATCAGCTGTTGCTGGAAGAGGAACGCTTCGAAATAAAAAAACAATGTTGACAGAATGCATCCAAAGCAAATTTACCGATAATTTTTTCAGCGCTTTTGCCAGTTTGTATGAATTCCCTGCACAAAGGGGAATAAGACTTAGGAAGTTAGGCTTGAGACCATTCGCAGATTTTCTAAAATGTCGAGTGATCCATGCACAAAATCGGCCTTGCTGATATAACATGATCCTGTTTCTTTTGAGAGCACCGCTTAACTATGCTCTATGAGTTTCGGTTGGTTCTATATTTATACTGGCAATTAGCAAGAAACATAAATTAATTAATATAAAGTGAACAACACTTATAGTTGATCCGCGTTTTCGTATTCCTGTAAGGATTTTAGTTATCTTTCTAAGTGAAACAGTATCCTCGCACTTCCCCATTGTTGATCATTGTTAGCACTATATCTTCATGCCACGGGTGCAATGTGAATTCTAGCTATAGTTTCATGAGTATAATGTTTCTTTTCAGGAAAGGGTCGGTTAAAAATTCCATGAGAATACAGAGGTTTCGATGAAGTGCAAATGCCGTTCAGTTGATGTCAACCAAATGATATCCCGTACTATACATATGCGACAAATCGGAACTCATCTACCACAATTTAGGGGCACTCTATGGTTTTGACTTGAAGAGTTGTTCCATTAGCAGTCTCATTGATTAAAATTGACAGCACAGTTACTGCATCACTTCTCCAGGCGATTGGGCTATCCAAGTACTGCTTGAAGATAAATGCGACCTAGTGTTTTCGAACGATAACTCGGCCGTGCCTAGTGTGAGGTGAATGACTCATGGACTGACACAGCTGCACCAGGAAACGTGGCTGAGATTCAAATTCCGACCGTGGCAAGGTTTTATTTGACTGTCCTGAAACACGAAAGTAGAGTTTGTGAGCTCCATGAACTCTCTTTATTTCTTGAGGTATTATTGTCTAGTACAATGCCATCATAGAAATTTGGTCGAGGGTTTTGATTAAACCTTTGTTATTTTCATTTGTTCTGTGGCAAATTTTATCCCAGATTACTGGCAGCATATCACAGTTGATGGAATGGATTTCTGTATCCGATGTTATCCGCTATCCGAGTTGAAGCCGTTTCTCCTTTCTTGTTGTTCATAATCGTTCTGTTTGATAAAATGGTTACCTTTTCTGTTATTGATTGAGTAAATGGTCTTTAATTCGACAAGGAACCCGTCGAATCATATAGTAGTGCTGCTATCGAATGCATTACCTTTACTGCGGGCGCTGCATCAACGTGTACATTTTTCGTAACCTTGACAGACTTGATTGGATACTTCGTGTACTTTTATTTGAGTCAACTCACTTAATCGGTTTGAAGTGAATATCAACTACCGTGTATACGGAAGTAACTCTGGTACTAGATGGAAACATGCATGATATATATTGCTGATTTAATGGTCTCATATTGTGTATCCATCACCGGTAGGCATATGCATGTTCCGTAATTGTGCTGTATAGGGCAGGCATTCAAACCGTTTTCGAAGCCAGTTAATTTCCTAAATGTGCTGGTTTTATTTGAGTAAAAACGAGCTAAGCAAACGAAACATAATGCGCAGTCATAATTACTGGTCTTTCCCGTAAAAAACCTATCAACTGGGCAAACGTGGCCAGATTTCCTACGATAGAAAGTCAACAAGCACGCGAATTTATCGGAGAATATTATGTGATACAGACGTCAGAAAACAATCCCGCCTGCTTGTCCACTCACAACCAAATTATTGAACCAACAAATCGGTGGGAAATGTCATTGCATTCAAGGGGTATTCAACGATCACAGTGCTTACGCATTAACAATGCATTTTAGCTGCATATAATGAGAGATGAATCCATTACAGGATGTGCTGCTAGCAGATAGGACAACTGCAGCCCAGAGTAGTTAAGTTATCGCCTGGTGATGGAAAAGTTCATCCGTTTGATTCCGATTTTTATACTTTACACGGTAAACTAGTCCTAAAGAACACGGTTACGAAGATGTGGCAAACAAAAACTATGGATGTTGACACATGTACCAGCCATTAACGTTACAACCAAGTGAACGGAACATCAGTTGGAATGCGTTCCTTCTAATCAATGGATGCCAACAAACATGCCAGCTTGTGGATATCATGACCGACAATGTTCACAGGATCATTTGTTTGACTACAACTAGTCGTAGATGATAATGTTTCTTTCATATGCCATTTTAATTCAATGACTAGTTTATCGAAAAAGTGGGTTCCTGACGTCTTAAACTACAGTTGAAGGCATCTGTCTTGGGATTAGCTTGTCATCGTATACGTCAAAAAATTATGCCATCATCTAACTGTCGTCGCAAGTAACTGGCGTTAAATCACTTGAAGATGACTGCATATTCTCTTCATCCGGTGTATAACCCGAAGATTATGGGATATGTGAAGAAAAGTTTTGTAATCTAGTCCACTAATGCTAGTGAGCCAGATGATATGCTAGTGTAACATGCAAGCCGGCTGTTTACACTATGACTGTCTGTTAAACCTACGGACCAGCTGTGGGACAATTTGGAGACACCGGGGGACAGCGGGCTTCCGAAGTAGGGGTTCCAACATCAGTCCTGTAAAAGGAAACAAGAAACAAGCGTGAGCCAAAGGCTCAGTAAGCCATGCACACGACTTACGCAAACGAAAACTAAAACGGCGTCAACAAAGCAGCATGCCCTGTTGCGTAATTCAAAATTAACCTGTGCGTGCTTGCTGATTTCGACCGCACGTTACACTAGCATGAAGGTTTAATCTTTTATCTCTTTGACGAAGTCAAGTCTCCAATAATAGTTACTGCGCAACAAAGAAACATTTCGGAACTGTGTAAAATTAAAAATTCCTATAAATATGTACCTACGCAATAATACACTCAGTGTAGAATCAGAAAACGTAACCAATTTAATTTTGGCTTAAGAATTCCAACGAAATATTCAGATTACTATATATCCACAAGGTTCACGAGGAGAAAAATGGAAAAGCTGCCATTATCCAAGTTTTTGCAAAGCACTGTGAGTGGTTAAGCAAACGACGGGAATCGCCGATTGATATGGCTGCAATATACGGATCTATACCAATCCGTAGAAACTTGATCAGTTACTGCCACGGTTTACACAACGTTATATGGTCACATCTGCCCGGTCTATACATCCATAATTTCTTTTGTTAAGCATACCAGCCAGTTCCCGACCGCTGAGCTGCTGTTCACAGAGCACTCGAAAGTCCGTAAATTTGGCACCCTTTCAGCTTTTTCGCTTCAGGGACGCTTCATCCCCATATTTCGATGCTGCGTCTGGGCATGTTGTTTCAGTCACTGGTTCGAATCTAGCCGAAGTCCAGATTTCTCACAAATGGATCCCTTCTAAATAATTATCCGTACTACAGAATATTTTGTTGTTTCTCGTAACTACAGATCTTCCAGGTAATTATTTATAACTAAACCACAGCTATACGCAGCATAATCTTACATTACTCCAAGCCGTGGTCTGTTTGCCGTAAATCTTTTTAGTACGGACTGATGATCCTTTTCCTACTGCTATCCGGGCGTTTTACGGACATGAGATGGAATGTGGGTTTAATGGCAAGAACAGTGCTACAGTTATTACACGAGCAAACCGAAATACTCGTTTAACCTGGAGATTGATTAAACCTCGATACAAACTACAATATATCTGTTACCGACCAAGTCAACAAACATGTATTCATTCATAAGTGTATCTATTGATCATTCACAAGTTTCAAGTTGGGCACAACTCTCATTTGATTACAAGCCCGACATTTACAGCTATCCCCTTTCAGAAAGTACTACTAGATTCGACTTCCGCTCTTGTTTAAGCTCATCAGTAACTCATACCCACACCACGACCGGTACTAGAGCTCCGGTCACGCTGTCCTACGGCAATCATGTTGACGACCCCGCCATTGACCTCGCAGTGGGCACGATCGAATCACTGTACGTGAATGCTCAACCGCTTTTGCTTGTGGATAATGGTCACACGTTTTCCTCCAGTGTCATCCCAACTTCTTGCAAAGTCGGTCAAAGTTTGCATAACTTATTGCACGTTTGATAAAACAATTACTAGATTAAACCTGAGCAATGCTACCGCGGAAGTCAATCTCCAAAATCTATAGTTAATTCTTCCAGTTCACAGTCAAGCGGAGGGCAGATTTTTAGCAATTCTGCATCCTTTAAGTGAACTTAATAGCCACTGAAAGGCGAAATATTCTGTGCATTTCATATATTATCTTCGATTTTGCTTAAATAGAACTGAAGTAAGCGTTAGTTCATTGTGGTTACTTTTAAACGACGTGGTACAATTTTGAACAGAACGCATTCGACTGAGTAGTACATTTATGTCGTTAAAACACTGTTAGTTTTATCTCGCTAATCAATACAAAGAAATAAAGTATGTTGCCTGATGACATTTTGGTTAACTTTTCTCGGCCGCTGACCTATGCTCAGCAAACTTGAAATAAGGCAAGCAAATGGACTGACCAACGGTACAGTTTTCTTTTATCGCATTAAAGATTTTGCTGTCCATTAAGTACCATAACAGGCCTCAGTAATGTGCGATAAGGATGTGGAAACAGACTGCAGTCAGTTAAATCGAGACAAGGGTTTGCCATACAAAATCCAGTTAACAGTGCGTCGAGCAACAGTGGAAAAGAACAAAATTTCTGCTTACCATAGTTTGGATGAAAGTGTACTAAACAAATAAAGAACTTGCCTAGTTATAACCAAAATAACAGAAAACCTTAAACTGTTGTGTATGCAGCTGCTCGAAGATATATTACGAAATAATTGAAGGATTAGCCAAAGTTTTGGCTAAGCTTTCCTTGCAGTTATGTAGGCTTTGGTGTAAGCATGATGTGTCTTGTATGTGAATTTTTCTAAACGATTGTATATGGATTGCAATGAGTGTTGTACTATAGAATGATTGTCAGTCTCGAGACTTTGGTCGAAAACATTTTGGTTGCTTCCACACAAGATCCAACAACGTTACCGAGAGAATATGAAGTTGTTGAGTAGGTCCAAGGCTTATATGGTTCTGTATGAGATTTTCAGATTCTTTTCTAAATGCCAATGATACACTAAAGAACACTGAAGCATAACCTATTGAAAAGTATGCAGGCTTTGTTGAATTTCATTATAAGGTGTCAAGGTGATAAAAACACTTTCAAACGGATTAAATATAAGCAGAGTCTCATCACATTCGTGAAGATGTAGTTGATGCGGATAGAACAGTGCACAATGTAGCACAATGTAACCCTCAGATATTTGAGTGGTAAATAAATAGGAACCAATACAACTTGAATACGTAAGTTCGTTTACTGCTTTATCACTTCCCGAAACCGAGTGCTGTAGTTGAGTGATAACAAAATGTTAACATGTCTTAAGACAGTCACAAACGAATACTTTTATGGCTTTTTGAACAAAAAGGACAATGTATATTCTAATACTTAAGGTAAAGTGCTTCAGAAAGTCTCACATTCCCACCAGTGGTGTTTGTTCGAGTTACAGTTTGTTTCCGCGATAAAAGTCTACCGGCATTAGCTACGAGGAGTAGATCCCAACAAAGTTACTTACCGCCCGGAAAGACAGTTCCACTGAAGCACGTTTCGTTGGCCAAGTAGTCGCCAATCAGATTAATTGAAATCTGTTAGATGCCGTAATTCAATAGCTATTGAGACATTTTGTTTGGATTCCGCTGGTGAAAACGTTACCATAGTCCACGAAACATAGACGGTGATCTTGGTGTTACACTCACTCTCAGTGAGATGAGACGGGCAAGATTGACAAGAAAACAAAACCCTGAATACCGATAAAAATACTGCGCAGCGGCATTAATGGTCATTTGAGTAGTCAATTTAACACGCATAGATTTATCGTACACCTCCAACTCTTTGAGGTCCACATGTTATTAGGCGTAGTAAGAATTGTAGACCATAGTTGTGACACTGAAATGCAGAGTAACGTTAATGTATGTTACAAAGTTCAACAATGTGATTAGAAACCACCCCTTACAGTATATATTAACTGCTACCGAACCGGTCATCACCTGTTTTTGTAACCTGTTTTCAGGCGTACTTACGCTGTGAATCCGAGGACCAGAGTAGGAACAACCTCCCATTTAGGGGTGCAAACCACGGTCAACAAGCGTTTCGGGTTATATGTGTGAATAGCAGAGACCACTTCGCAACAGTCCACTGCCAAGCACTCAAGGTTTTACACATCTCCATTCAAACATTGTAATCAACTATCGTCTCCCATATAAACTGACCTATCTCAAAAAGCGTTTGGCAAACTTATAACCACCCTCTTTGAAATGTCACTTGAGAGCTTACATCGAATAATTTTTATCTATTGCGGGACTCCCAAACGCACTGAGGTCCTCAAACCTTTCTTAATAGAATATAAATAAAGACAAATGGTTTTCTGATTGTCTCAAATTTTGTTATACTGGGTGATTCAATTTTCCAAAAGCAAATCTTGACCGAAACATGCGATATAATGAACTTTAGCATTTGAACAAAAAGGAACGGCTTATGATAAAAAAAATAACCATAAACCTGGAGATGAGGTCAAAATGTCAGCTCAAAGTCATACGAATTAACAACCTCATAGGCACTCCATCCAAAGTTCCGATCCGCTAGACAACCATCTCCACGGACAATGTACATATTATGGCGGTGGAATACACACAAAACCAGTCGATTACGTGTATGCATCAAGGCAGACTGGACAGCATCGGGCTATTGTAACTAAGCCGCATACGACCATGGTGATGCGCGATAGACCAGTTTACTGCCAGTCTAACTCTGATTATCACTAAGATAGGTGAATAGAGTTTGTCGTTCAAATTGGTTATCAATCTGTGCATACGTAGAAAATCAGCCAACTATACCTACTAGTTCGGACTGTGATTGTGAATACGTTCCTACCACACGCTCAAAAGTTGTATCAAACCACATCGAATAGCAAAGAAAATATAAATCACAATGATGTTTCTGCCAGAAACCAGTCTTCATGTGAAAAATCTATGGGTTTTAAAAGTGCCTTTTAAAAAACTTCGTGTGCTTACTTTGAAGACATACTTAGACCTGAGGGCGCTTTAATAATAGCCGGTAGAAACCCTGCGAACTTCTAGGAGACAATGGAATATTACAAGATCTTATAAAGGACAAGCTGCATTTTGTTTGCCCACGTGCTCTTTTAAGTCGTGAACAAATATTACTGACAGTCGAATATTTATGAACTTTCCTTCTAGAAATGACAGTATTCATTACGACGTTTCCCAGTGGACTTTGTTCAGAAAGTCATCATATACTTCCAGGTAACACATAACTATATTTGCCTGAAACAGTTTTATTCAAAAAATGTAGTTCTTGCGCCTAACACTCTGTGATAAAGATTTATTCCACCGAAAATAAAGATAACATAATCTTACGAGCATAGTACGAACTTTTGGGCTACCATGGGACATGTAATACATCGTTAATTTCCTGAACCCTGTCTAAATAATTCATCCTCCTCCAGATTTTGTACTAGTTTTCAGAAATAGTGACAAACCACATGATTTTCTGTCTCGATTTTCAAAGTTTTGTTCGTATTTCAATTTGTCTTCGACCGGCTGTTTTCGGACAGGCGGAAGTTGTGCCACCAACCTTGAATTTTTACCCCATTGTGACGCTAATAACAAGAATTGCACCAATATTCAGTCAGTTTCTGACAACATCCGATGGGCTTTTCGAACTCGAAAATGTCTAAATGCATATATGTTATGGAAACAGGAATGCTTGGGTTCACGGCTTAGGTGTTCGGGTGTTCGCCGAGCTTGTTAGTTACACTGCCATCACTGAACGACGAACATTCGAATGTGTGAAACACAAGTGAGATTAACTGGATGTATGTACTCCTGTCAATCCACTCAAGATGCAAAATAAGCGCAACATATATATATATATGCCCTTGTTTCAAATTACCTTGCTGAAAATACATTGGTTACTAAAATTTACGACGAACAACTAACACATGATGGTCACAATTTGAAGTTACTCAGAAAAGTACAGAAAATATATATCATTTACTGTGAGCACCTTAGTTCACGAAACGATTACCATAACTTAAACTTGTCAGTTCATTAACAAGTTGATCGGAAAAGTTAAACTCACGACAACAAATGTACTGTTACAATAGATGACAGAACTTGACACATGATAAGTGGTAGCAACGATTTCTTGAAACGGCTAGTTACAAAGTAATTGTCGGCCTATTCTCCTCTATCTACTTGTGTAATACTTAGTTTTACCAAGAGAAAATATTCTTTTCATTTCTGTCGATTTTCCGGTTTTTAGTTGTGATTTACAATATATAAGAAAAGATTGTAAATGATGATTCAAACCTGATAATCAATGTGTCACTTTGTCTTGCAGAAAATCGTAGTGTACATTAATGAGGACACTTGTACGTTGGTGGAACGCATTATATTCCTATAAGATAAACGACAATGAATGAGCTAATACTGAGGGGGGGAGGCGGTATCTTTCGTCCGAACGCAGGTGTGCAGTTTATCGGACTAAGCAGGTGCGATGTACGTCTCAAGATTCAAACGTAATAATGGTTTGGCATGGTTGGCGGATTACATTACGCTTTCTCTTTCGTTCAGTTACTTATCGGAAAAAAGAGACAGATTATGTCATTTATTTTTTCTCCAGACCGGTTAGTGAATGCCCTGGTTTACCTGTCAGGCGGTAATCATTTAGACCTCGCGAATAATTCGAATATCGTTTGTCCAT
>JTDE01000060.1:283281-296961 GCA_014338405.1 Paragonimus skrjabini miyazakii | reverse complement strand
TGGTCCATCAGTTGGTCCAAAAAATCGTACATCTTACTGTAAATCCAGGAAAGCGTAAGGAAATGGTTTGATATTTTGTTAATTTAAACACAGTATGGTTCGTTTTTTGAATACTTGAAAATGCAAGTTTGCAAAATTTCGTATTTCACGATTTTGTTTTCTGAGCTTGCTATTTTTACTAGAAATGTCTGGTAGACTTAAAAAACAGAAGCAAAGTCTCGAAGTATAAAATTAAATGGTTTCATTTAAATCACTAACGCTTTGAACCTATATGACATCAAAGCGAAAGTTCCGTAGAAAAATCCTTAGAGAAGAATAAAAACCAAACTGAGTTATTTTCTCTCGATTTCCGGTGAAAATCTTTTGTGGTCAGTTTCAAGCTGCAGCTTAACTTTGATGTGAACTAATGATCCCCTGGACCTTACTTCCTCCGATGTTCTTCTTCGTGCAGATAAATTAAAATCTGAAAGACAAGTTATCCAGGTGCGTTACGAACCGATCTTTACGGCAATATGGGCCGTTCGACCGAATGACACCCTGCCCTCACTAACTGCAAGTGTCTATGTACGTCACTCAGTGTGAACTCAAGGATTACGTTCGGGACGAACAATGCATAACGTATGCATATTTATCTCAAGCATTGGGAATGACCATAATTCTCACATTCGGACAGAGTCCTCATTTACCATCGGCTACATAACAAGCGAACGTGGTTGAGCGTTCATATATGATAATTCGGTCGTGCCTAATGTGAGGTCAATGGCGCGGTAGTAAACACGGTTGTCGCATGGACAGCGTGTCCGTGGTTCAAGTCCCGGCAGTGGCGATGATATACATTACTGACGAGCTCTAATGAGAGCGAAACTCGTGTCTAGTGCTTCTTTTCGAAAGGGGCCGACTGGACAGTCTATGGGAATAGGACAGCTGCGATCAATCGTGGGTGATGTTCAATCTATTCATTACAATAGTTGCATTGGACCGTTTAACCTGAAACAGGTACCAGCCAAAAAAGCAACTTTGGTTTGCCAAATACATCATGTGGCATAATCATATAATGGCTCTTGTTAAAAAGAATCGATTCTGTTATTAACAGAGGTTTACTCAAAAGCTTAATGTGAATCCTAAGCTTTTTTCACAGCAAAGTCGCAGTACACTGAAGAAGTTGTGTTGGAAATTCGCCTATCCAAATACCTAGGGGATTTAACAAGACAGTTATGAATACAGCCAATATGCTGGGTATGCATTAAATCAATAAGCATAGCTGGAAATCACGAACGATTTTTAGGTACATAGAAAGCACATTAACTGACTTGTCCCATATTTAGAAATACGAGAGAGCCTACTGGCTAAAATATCACCCGATCCAGACTTGATATCTCTCATCACCTTGAAAAGCCACGCCTCCAAACTAGCAGAATCGTTTGAAGTACATTTTAACAGCTCCATGTCAACTGACCGTCTACCGAAAGCTTGGGAACAGTTCATTATCGCATCAAATTGTCGATCAATGGCACCGCTTTCAGTGGTCCCCAGGGTAATGGAGGGTGCCAAAGAACTCTCTCCGGACTAATGTTGAAGACTGCGAACTTGTCATAAGAGAGCGGTGTGGTTTCCGTCAGGGATTTTCACACGCCACTAATTTGCTGATTTCATGTGAATTTTTCATGAAGACTACCGTCATAGGGCTGACTGTTGATGCTGCTGGTGTTGAGGTTTTCAGTCCTTTACACTGTTAATCATTCCAACTTTTCACAAAATCTCCTCAACTATAGCACCAATGAGCATTCACTCACACGACTCAAAGGATGTCTGGCTGAAAATGATTTCCAGTTTATAATGAAGGAACAATTATCGGAGTGGTTTCTTGCCAGCTGCAGTGCAGGTTCCCTAACCACCCTTTCTACCGCAGTCTCATAAACACTGAGTGTGTGTGTATCAAACGGACCGTTAGTTCAGCGTGTTTCATTGTTCTTTGTTGATATGTTTGTTGTTCAGCATCCACAGTGAAGCTTCCATGTACTTATTTTTATTTGCCTTTCCTTTACACGTGTAAACCATTCAAAACAATATATCTCCAACCAATGCAAAGACAAGAACGCAGAGGTAAAGATCCTTCTCATCTATGTAACAACTTACAAGTTTACAGACCTATAAATTTCTTACCGTCAACTAACACACTTTAACCATTCCTCAGAAAGATTGATATATCTGACAATCATTTGCCTAATATCGGTGACATTATCAAGTGGTAATCTGGAAAATTTGCGAGTGTACAAGTGATAAAAACTATTTCCATATGCAAAGGCATAAAATTTCATGCCAGTCGCTTGAGTGTTTCAATCATGTGGTGCACGAGGTTCTGAAAGACACAGTCCATGTTGAGATGGTTCATTAAGCGGCTGCCAAGTTGTTGCTGAATAAAACGTGTCTCGCACAGACCCGGTTTGAAATTCACTATGACAACTGGATGTTCTATTTATTCCAGAATTTGTAGCAGGCATTTAACACAGTGACTGGTGATAAACGAGAAGGTGATATCAGACAGCTTCACAAACTCCCACACTCAATTTGAGGCTAGATGCTCAACTGGATAAGATGTGACTAGATTCATTATTTTATTTCGTTCTCAATGGTGATTACAGTGCCCATTAGAATTGATGCACCTTGTTTCCGACTTTTTCTTGCGAGTCAGCGCATGTCCGTTGTATAACGAACAAGCTTGGCTAAAAATATTGACGTGGTTTCACTGCCTAGCCTAGAGTAAATGTACGATTCGGTCAACCCGTTGAAACTTCTAATATGGGACACCCGTCATTACGTGTTCAACCCATCTGAGTTGCAGCACAAAGCTGTAGGTTTCAGGATAAATCAATTGATCAGTCGTACAGTGTGAGCACTTTAAATGCTTGTGTAATTGGGTACGGTATTAATTGGCGAACCCTTGGGATGACTGTGCATATATCAACCGACGTGTACCTGCCCGCTTGGTACACACGCTCTCTCGTTTACATCAACAAATACTTACCTGACAATTACATTTGCAGTGCTATTGCTTTGAAGGCCACCGAAACGAACTTTTACAAGACGTTTTCTATTGTCAGCTCTTCTGCTATCGTGGTGGATGTCTGTCAGTTTGAAGACCACTCATGGACTGTTGCCTGACTTCACCCAGGAAGAAATAACAGCAATATCTGGGGCTCTATGGTGGCCTTACCTAGGACCTTGCAACATTCATGGAGTTATACTGGTTTGGTCGACCAAAGTTGTAGCAAGATACCAAGGGAATGTTCGACCACACCACTATCTTTATTTCTGTTGTGAATTCTTTTCTGTTCCCAGCTCAATAGTCACTTTCCAGCCGGTAAACATTTTTACACATTCTATCTGTTTCCGCTTCCCGTGGTCTGTTTTCGTGGCATTCCGAGTTTTAGTCTACTGCATTCAATTTGCTCTTAAGGGTTCCTTTACTATGAGGTTCAATCCGAACGAAATCTTAATGGTCGTGAAAACTCGAGACATCATGAGCTGGGTTGTCGTGTGTTAATGTCTGAAAGACATCGGCAAACTGGTTTCCGACTGTGTGAACATCATTTTGGTTTGAAGTGTACACAGACTACCGTACAAATTACCGAATGTATGATGTAACTTGTCAGCTGTTATTCCCATAGGCTGATTTTACCACATTGTTTGAGATGAACAATCCACAATCTGACAACCACGCTGACAGAAACAAAGAACGAAGTGATTCGGCTGGGAATTACATCAACAAAATTATCAAAAAGTAAATGACGTGGTAGTTAAAAAACTCTGTAGTAATGCGTGAGTGACCATGTTTTTGCAGCGCACCGGGAGCGTCGGATGAAAACTGAAATCCACTGGAAGTTTTACTCATATTATTGAAATGTATACAGAGCTGAACGTTCAGACTGTCCTAGATCAAACTTCATTGGTTTCAATGATGCCCTATCTTGTTAGGATTGATTTCTTAAGACTAAGTGACTCAACACTTCGCAAATCTGTCCATTCTTGACGCTGATCGATGAACTTAGTTTGACATAGTTATCGTCGCTTGTATTGTGGCCACTCATTTCATGCAGCCCACCTGGTGCAGATTAAAAATTACCTTCCTTAACGTTAACTCACCATAGCTAGACTGATTTTCCCCCTGCTTTCTTCTGAACTGGTGCCCACCTGAAGAAGTGATTTTCAACGAACGTTCCCCTGTTTCAACCGAAAACAGTCCTAGATGAAAATTATCTTCTATGGAAGGGTACACTTCATTTACGTACATAAGTAACTGTGCGTCAGTCGATGCACCTCTTTAACTCGTGTTTTGGATGTTATGTCACCCTTGCTAAATTGTGTCGACAATGAGACGAGGACCCGCCTATTTTTGCCGTTTAGAGGAAACAGTATTGCAACTGCCTTTTGGGAATTTTTAATGTTCAGTCCTTTGATGTATGATTCATCTTGAGTTATACTGGAGAAATCATTTACAGTTAACCAAGTCGTACAACAAATAACAAAATTTTCACACTGTCCATTTCTTCTTGTGTTGATGAAAACGTCGACTGGATTGCTTTCCGATCTAGTGAGTTTGCATTGGTTCATCGACTGAAATTCCACCTGATTTCAACATGGACCAAAGGGGACCATCTGTAAAAAATACCGCGTGTTCTCCTATGCGAAGTGTTTTGACTATGATGGTGAAGTTCACACAAGACAGGAATCTCCAGCCTTCAGCCCACCGTATGTTTCGGTTCTACAAACCGTAACACGCAGTAAATATGCGTATGTAAAATTAAATTTGTATACTATTAGAACTGGTAGATTAGGAACCGAAATAAACTGATCAAACTTCAATGCAATTTGTTTACATCCCAAGAAAACAGTCCAAGACTGACAGTAGATATCGCAGTAATATAGCCTTTTCAGCCAGCATTTTCTCTCAATAAGCACTGTATTGGTGTATTGCTCCTGTTAGAACACATCAGTGGTTAACAGTCTTAGGACGATGGGGATTTAAACACTTAAAGTGCCCCACTTGAGGCAACCGTATTGGTCATTGCGCCAACGACCTGACATCTGACACGACTGAAGTATCATGTGCGAACGTACAGCAGCGCTAGATTGCAGGTAATGCTCAGCTCACCCAATCGTTTCCAGAGTACAAACGGTAACTGTCGTGTTAGCTCCAGCAAATGATCTCACGAAAGGGCCGACTAAAATATCTGTGGAAATGTGACAGCTGCTACCAGTCGTGAACGTTGTCCGGATAATGTAGACCGAATCCCGTCACTACTCATCAAGATCTGTCTACTCTGCTGTTTCGGCTGTTACGGCTAACGACATAAAAGAGTACGTGATAAAGCTAATTCAACCGTATACCAGTTAGTCTTCACTACAGTCATACGAAGTTCTCAGAGCAGAGGAAACTTTGAAAATTTAGGTACATCTGAAACTATGTTGTACTTTCTAGAAACTCTTTAAATAAATATCGCCCAAAATTTTAGCATTCAGGCTTTCGGCCAGCCTACCTGAAAAGAAAAGACTAAACTTGAGTTTTACTCCGAATAAAGCGCATCATCGGTGCATACCCTCAACTGGACCAGAGTTTATACACCGACACTCGTGAATGCGAAACTAACGTGTTAGCCACAACTATTGTAACCGTGTACTAGACAAAACCGTTCAACAAGAACCCTGAATGAATAGTGTTCAGCTGCCCGACTATTTCGGGTGGAAGCTAAATAGAAAATTTCTGTTCACTCCACTCGACAACCATGTTTGGATGAAGTTAATGTCTTCCGTGGATCAACTGAGCCTATGGTCAGCAACAAGAAAGGTGCGAAACAAAATGTCAGTGGATAACAGACGTAATGGAAAACCAAACAATACTAGCATCGCAGCATACATTAAAAACAACTGGAAAATATAAACAGTTAGGAGTCGAGATTATTTTCATTCCACTACAATGATTCTCATGAACAAACTATTATAATACCCGACTTGACACATCGAATATGTGCATCAAGTCTGTTATTCAATTCAAATAACGATGAAGCTGTTACGGCAAGCACTTGTAGGTTGTTCCAGACTAAACACACCCTGAAGTTAGAAAAATGTATCCTACATGTCAGACTGCTCACTCATTTTTGTGAGGACAACCTGGTACGGATAGGGCGGTTGTATTCATTAAGTATACTTAGATTTTAAGAGTCGTTGAGAGTGGCGGAGTGTCCTGTATAATAAAAGGGAGTCTCGTCCGAATTTTCGGTAGTTGAAACGCTTGATTAAATCGGTTAGTCCTTCCTAGATCAATGTTTCAAGCTCACAGTTTCTCAAGCATCAACTTAAAACCGGTCTAACACCAACGAACCACAACACTTCGTCACTATCCACTCTATGTTGAATCACTTCTGTTTCTCGGGCTTAAACACGGGTGGCATGTTCGGTCGCGATCCTTGTTCCTCTCTCCAATTAACTGTTCGGGAAACGTCACACGATCCGATTTCCATTCATGACTCGGCAGAAATCTAAGTTATTAGTTGGTTTGTTTAATGCCTTTACTGTTAAACTAGGTTTGACGGGAACAATGTCAATTTCCTATAATGGACAGAGGACAGCAGTTGAAGCCCGTTTCATATGTAATGATGCACGAGATCGTTAATGTCTTGATTTAGCACGGAGGGCCACTCAACGATGGTGAGTTCATTACAGTGCATAGTGGGATCAGTTGGAGAGTATTGTTCGGAAGGAAGGAAAACTCGTTCAACACACTCAATCGTATACGACTATCATATGAAGCAACATTTGGAAGGGTGCACGTTCAGGTGAAGCCAAGCCTACCATCCATTTGAAGTGTTCTTCATTGTGATTTTATTTTTGAATCACACTACAGAATGATGCATTAAAGTGAAGGACAGATATTTAGGACGTTGACTTCATGCATTTTTGCCGATTGTGGAAGAGAATGTGTTCCGAAAGAGATACACGCTGAGTTGGTGAGATGCGACCCAAATTACGACGAACCACTTAATCATTATTCATCAGTGGCTTTGGTGTATTCCAAATCGAAATGCTTGGGAATCCCGCCGGACCAGTCGATCTCTTGGATCATCTTGTGAATTCCATATGAGACAGAGAGACGGGTGGGTAACAGACTCCAAATGTGAAATCTCCAAGCTCTTAGCGTAGATTCGTAGCCAATTTGGCAGAACGCTTGCCGCGTATAGGCATTGTAGAGTCTGTTAACCTTTTGTTCCTTTGTTATATGCTGTTCTTCATACCTATTATGTTCATTGTACATATAAACCACTTGTCTATTGTTTGGATGAATACACACTTCGTCCTCGCGCGCCTCAGCTTCTGCCTGCACGTGTCGTTGTTACCGGGAGTTGACTGTGGCAACAGCGGATTTTAATACACTGGAGGAACTGAATTCGTTGGAATTTGTTTGCTATTTAACAGGAACTTTCCTCAAGCATATGGCGAACTTAGTGTGATGGAATTTATCGTAGACAGTTATTGTAGATTATCCTGTGACATTGTCGATTGCTTTCTTGGTTTCCACTACAGCATGTAGTTTCTGTTGTTGGTTCGAACCTGGACGAAGTACTGATTTTTCATAACCGAATCTATTGCAAATAAGCAACAAAAAAAGATGAAACGTAGTCATTGTTAACGAGAAATAATCAAATTAGTGAAGCCTTTCCGTTGAGTTTTACTCACAAATCACCTGAGATGACATAGTATTGAGCCTGTTATAAAAGTACTATTTCATCGTTTCGATGATACTTCATTTCCAGTCAGGTTTTTTCACTATTTACTGTGAACCTCAGTTAACTAGAAGGTCTTCACAGTTTTGTCTACTTTGTCAGTAGTGAAAATTCGTACGATTAACACCCTGATGTATCTCTTATCGATCAACCGATTGGTTAAACGATTATGTTGCTTTCTGTCAACTCTTTCTCTTGTTGAACTACGAGGACTGTTTGTGTTAAGTTTCTGTCATCTTTCCACAGAACGAACTCAGTAACTAAATTTTGCCTGTTGGTTTGTTTATGATGCTACAACCAGCATTAGACCCACGAAATTTTTCAAGTAAACGTAAATATTCCAACTGCTATCAGTTTAAGACCGGTGTAATATAGCTGGATCTGTGTACTTATAACGTTTTTCTCGGACGACTGCCTTTCTCTTCAATCAGTTGATCCGTTTAATGAAAACCCATGTGCTGGTTTTGGCTTCTGACTGAAAATTTACTGAACTCCTCAATGAACTCGCAGTAGTGAAGTTACGATTTGAACAACGCTGTGGTTTCCTGCAGACTGCTGGCTCCCTGCCACGGATAAACTCTAATAGGAGTAATCTTCAATTTTGTGAAAATACTTTCCGACCCGACATGAACTAGAACTACAACTGTCTTAATACACGGGTTCAACACAACGCGAACAAATGTATAACTCAGTAAAGAGGCGAGGGTGAAATGGTACGGCATTAATCAATGCAGAGTAATGGTGGCTGTGAGGTGTATGGTAGTAAACTTTAAACGTTGTCTGCTTCTTATCGGTGATAGCGGCCTCTTTCAACTAACAGCTGTTGTTTGTTAGTTGTTACATAATGGTACTTTCGTTATAGGTATTCCATTGAGTTAGTTTAAAAGGAACATTGAAAATTTGGCGTTTCGTTCATTGTTAGGCGAAAAAGCTACGAACCAAATGTCAAGTTATAGTATTTCCCCATTTGTACTGTTTTAAACCAGTGGCACAGTGTTTCGTATAATATTATAAAGTGAAATCAAAACGGGTGTGAAGAATCGTATTTTTAAGACCATAGCTACTCGGTGCCTTTTCATCGTTGCTTTGCAGAATCTACGGTTTACGCAGTCTCAAAACAGAAAAAGGTCCCAAATGGAGGCAAACCAATTGACTGAATCGTGAATAATGTTACATGTTTTGAATAAATGACTTTTGCTATGCTGGCTTTCTTCTTTGCGGCTTACGTGTTATAAAATGATGATCATATCAAGATGCTGAAAGGAGGAATACCATGAAAACAAGCAGTAGACAAGCAGTGCCTAATCGAGCAATCAGGCAATTGGCTGTCCGGAAAAAACGACCATCATCTCTCGTGCCCCTTGTCGATGCTGGAAATGTTTTACCTTAATATGCTGTATTCTGTATTGGAGAATATGACAGTCAAAAGTCGATCACCCTCTCCTCCCCCGGCGTGAGAATGCCCTTCTTTGTCGTATCTAAAATTAATCAGTTCGACGCTGCAGAAAGAAAATGCTACTGTGTGTCACATGTACCTCGTGATGTGGCATGTTTTTTCCATCTGTGTGAACAATCTGATAGCTTTTAAAATGCAGAACCAATTATAGGGCCCCAATCCATGCCCTAACTGCAGGCGATCCGAATGAATCAGTATGCGTAAATATTGTTGAGCCGCTGACAGAAACGCCAAGTGGTAAGCGGCACATACCGCTATTGGTCAACGGTCCCACCTAGTGGTGTGAACCGATAGCTTTTACTTGAACTGATGCGGAGGTATTTTCCAATGTGATCGTTGAACGGGCGATCTACCAATTAGAACACCACTGCGGTTGTGCTTCTGTCAAGTTTCCAACTCTGTTAGGTCCTAGTTACAGGAAATTTTTGCCCAGCTGACAAAAACGCCAACCACCCACAAAGCAACGGAAAAGTTGAGCAAACCAACCTTTCACTCCTACAATTAACGAAGGCGTTCGTGAATCGCAACCTGTCTCATTAAGATCTGACAGTCCCAAAGCGTGCTTTCAGTTACCATAAGTGCGTATATGAGTCAAGTAAGGAGCTGTCTCAAGTTCTGTGGAATGATAAAGAAATTAGATTAAACTCCTATATCTGTCTGCTCACCGGCCAATTAAATGCAGCCAATAACAACGGTACATGTGTAAAAGGGGTCAGAATGCTACAATCGATACACCAGATGGCGAGGATGGACCTCAGCGGTACACACCGATATCAGAAGACAAGATGTTCGGGGCGCTTCTCAAACTAGGAGACAAAATGCAATTAAATCAGCAAACGGTGCTTCTTGGTGGTCCCACAAAACCGCAAATAAAATTGGAAGGTCTGTCTGGCAAAGAATTCCTAATCAACATGGGAAGAGACCCTCAATCCCCCAATAGTCTGTCTATAATCGCCGGCTATGATTGCCTTAGGCATTTCGTGGATAGTAGCGATAGACATGTCGGACAAAATGCAGAAGACCTTCTGGAGAAATTGAATCGAAAACTGAGGTTTTATTGGAACAGCACCAAAGTGTAGCCTCATGGATATTACTTTACTTAGTACGGGGTGGTGCAAAGTAAAACCGAAACGGAAGTAAGGCGTCGTATGTTCGAACTCGCAACTACTCACTGCTTTCCCCCTATGCTATGCAAAATCTTCGGTCTTTGTAGTCCCCAACTAAGTCCTTAGTGAAGGCGAACCGGTTGACTGAACCGTGACTAGTGATACGTGTTTTCGGTAAACAAGTATTAGTAACCTCGCGTTCTTCTCGTCGACGAATATAATAAATTAGCTGTATATGCTCTTGAGTTGATACCTAACTTCTCTTCACGGCAGGACCTTAGTAGTTGAGTGCGTCTTAACGACATTCAGCTCTATAGCTTTTTCAGAAAAGTGACCTGGTGTAACGTTTAGCCTAAGCGAAAACTTGTAGTCTAATGTGTACTGTTTTCAAGCGGTATCACGCAGTATGTCTACATTTACAAGATCCAAGTTATACACCAGGTTCTGTCAAACTGTGCTTTTATCATGAACTAGCGCAACTATGATGTCCAGCATCATAAACGTTCTGACGGCGAAGTGATTGTCAGAGTCAACTTGTCCATTTGCCCTATCCTGTCTGTGGGTGATGGGCGAACCCAATAATTGCTTTCAAAAACCTGTGTTGAACAATAAAACACATTTGTTCGGTATGGCCAGCGAGAAGTCAGCAGAGCGGTGATCAGTACACTTGGATACCGAATACGAGACCGGAATAAATATCGAGACTCAGGCAAGAATATGTGCAATGTAGTGGATCTAAACACTATACAAGTTAAATTGTACAGTGTAAAAATGGATACGGATCAAAATCAGATAAAATTAGGAGATAACTTACAGTTATTCAGAAGGTTACGTAAGTTTAGAATTCCACCACATTGAATAAATGCGTTTTGGATACACGTAATCCAGCTTGTTGCTCAAAGAGATGTACCAGCCCACCCTGAGACATAAAACTCCGGGAATACGCTAAAACAAATGGTAATTTCAATCAACTTCCACGACGTTACTCTGAGCAGAGCAAGAATACACGGGTCACAAATTTTGAACACCAAGTGTATGTGCATATAGAATCAAAGTAAAGGTTTCATAAGATTACATAATTATAAAATGTAAAATGCCGTAAAATAAAAAGTGCAACTGTAATCAGCAAGCAAAATCTGAGCCCAGAGCTTTTGTTTCCCAACAGATAGACTGCAGTTTTTTCTAAAAAAAAACGAGTTACGACCAGCTTATGTAATTGCAGATAGTACACTTTAATATTTCTTATCAGAAGCAGACAACAGTAGGTGCCAGTTTCACAACGAAAAAAAACATTTTCGATTATGCGTAATAAAATACATTCCACTTCATGTTTTCTCTGATAAACAGTGCGTTCAGCTATCCAGTACATGATGATAATTTCAAGCCGTGGTCGCTGCAATTGTACCTGCCTAGGTTACTGCGAACTGACCTTCATTTACCCCAAATGGCAACAAATAGATGCACGAAAAGCGGAAAACTCTAATAGTTCACTTGTAGCACTGTCGATGGAGTAGGGATTCATAAGTTTATTTTATCTGACAGTCGCTTGTATAACCAGTTGTTTCGAATAGATGAATATCATTGTTTAACAAGACCAGAGGAATGACATGGGAAACGAGATTTCCATTGTGATCGTAACAGTCAGTATGACGTACCGATAAATGCAACAACCAGAGTTCATCTAAAATTTTGGTTGTCTTCTGGTCAATCATGAGATTCCCGGGACTAGAATTTGATTCTAGTGCTGTTTATGAATATTTTCTATCTGCAAATGATTTAGTTCTTCTACGATGATTCGATGCTTACTTTCTGTAGGATAACGATTTGGTCATAAGAGGGAAGTTAATAGAGACCGAGAAATTTTAACTTTACCGTTGGACGAGCTAAGTTTCCTGGTTGTATGCTGTGATGTAACGTTTTTCTAAAGTAGGTGATGCGTAGGGTTTAGAATCAGGCAGTTGCCCACTCAGTCAAGTCTCTGTTACATTGTCCGAGTTTGTCACACTAGTTACATTAAGAACATTGGAAATGACTTCTTTCAAAACTGTTTGAACCAACAAACAAGTTATTTAACGTTTGCGTGGTCTATATTGTACTCAAAATGTTCACTACTTCACTGAGAAAATTTTTGAAAAGTTACTCGTGTATTGTATGAGATGAATACCGGAACAAGCTTAGCAAATTTCAACCAACCGAAAACATTCAAGCAGTACTGCTTCAGAAGAGCAAACAAATTAGGCAACGATCAAAACTGAAAATAATAAAAAGACAAATTAACTTGTTTGTGAGAAGTCTTTGAACTTACCTAGATAATAATGGTCTCACATGATTAACGGCTTGAGTAAAATGCTTCAGAATAGTAACGTCATTCAAGCGATAGAAAAAACAGGCTTGGATATTTAGCTAAAGTTGGAGAAGCACCAACAATAGTGAAACGGTCTGAATGAAACCGCCCAGACACTCTGATGACCAACCTAAGTTCCGAATGGACTTTCCTGACCAGTGTCCTACTGAGGAGAAAGGGGCTAGGGTTACTTGAGACAATTTTGTCCTAGTAGCGTTCGTATGTGGTAGTGCCCAGTTATTCACGTCCTAGATATTAATCTTTGCAACCCGAATGATGGTGGTGAGTTACTTCAGAATAAATCGTGTTACACAGAACGCGGGTTACTGTGGCCCAGCGGTGTAATGTTTATCTCAACCTATGACTCTTACGTTCAGCCACAACGATCGCTATTTTTCAAATTTTGATGTTATTAGCAAACCATAGCAGCGGAGGATTGGGATGTGGTGGTGTTTCGAGCACAACTAGCATAAACAGCAGAATTCATAGTACGAAACATTGTGGCACACTGCAGGACCCACAATAATAGCTTCAAAATACCCTGTTCACTTCGACATCGAAATAGTCATCAGTGAGCTGATCGCTGAGTCATAAGACTGAAGAAAGTACAATATCATAATTACGAAACTTTACGCATAGAGGTGGCAGTTTCACCAGTATTAATTAAGTAATGAAAGCCGGAATGCGCTAACACTATTGCTGAGAACGGAACTATAACAGTGGGAAGTAAAGTGTCAGTCTTTAGCAATTTAGACCACAGACAACTTCTTAATCTCACGATACACATCAAAACAACTGATTAGCTGAGTTCAAGTTTGGGATGTCTGAGAGTTCTGTGTGGTTCATTGAGGTGGCTGAAAGAGCACAACTGTCTGTTCTAAGTTCAAAGCATATATTGCTTATAACTTGATGGCATTTATAAAGATAACGCTCAATGTATTCAATAAAACGATATATAGATTGAACATCACCCACAATTGATCACAGCTGTCACCA
>JTDE01000060.1:194093-281814 GCA_014338405.1 Paragonimus skrjabini miyazakii | reverse complement strand
TCGAAATGGGGACACAGTTGCTGTCTGTTAACTCCAATCGATAACCCCGCGATTAGGACTTCCTAGACAGGTCGAGATCTCCGATCTCATTAACAGTTAACAGACAGTAACTGTGTCTCCATTTCGAGACGATCGGGCAGCCTGAACATTACTCACAAGCGAAAGTGGTTGAGCGTTCGCATACGATAATTCGGTCGTGCCTAACGTGAGGTCAGTGGTGCAGTGGTAAACACGGTTGCCTCATGAACAGCATGTCCATGGTTCAAGTCCCGGCACTGGCGATGATATGCACTACTGACGAGCTCTAATGAGATCGAAACTCGAGTCTAGTGCTTCTTTTCGAAACGGGGTCTACTGGAAAGTCTATGAGGATGCGACAGCTGCGATCAATTGTGGGTGATGTTCAACTTGAAATTGACCAAATCCCCGACTACTCATTAGTAATATATATATATAGCGCACTGTTTGATAAACGTTTTACAAACTGTCGTTGCAGGATCTGTGTCAAGGCGGTTAATCCAAAATGGACGACAATCTTGAATGAAGTGACGCCAGTGACAGCTTATGGCAATATATGCGGTGGAATTGTACACACTGATCTCCCATGATGTACTGTCGTCGTTTGCATTGAAATACCTAACTGATATCTAGTTTGTGGGATGTACATAATAAAATAGGCGATCGCCATTGTCGGTGCGTCGCATCCGAACACCGGATATATATGCGCCATTTAGCCATATCTCCTCTGGAGTAAGACGAGTAAGTTGTGTTCACATCACTAGCAAGTACAGTGAGGTCAGCGAGTTTAATGTCTTTCAGAGGATCAAACAGGACATCGCAGGCGTTCTTGACAACGCCTTAACTGTTACCTGTTGGAGCGTTTGCTTATGTGACAAACAAACGTCTTTCAGGACTCCATTAACAAACTGCTCGAAGTGCTAAGCCTGACGACCTGTAGGCGACTGTCTACTGGAATCTAGCCTGATAAACTCTGCTCTGCCTTAGAGTTCATGTTCACTACGAGGTCCGGCTTCGCGGTCGCCAGGGATCCTGAGGGAGAACCATTGGTCTGTAGCACTATCTAAGGATGAATTTAACTTAATGATAACGTTAGGATCATAAGAGGGGCGCGTTTCGGAGACATGACATACATCTAGTTCCACACTCGGGGAAGTGTTCGCCAGAGAAGCTTGCAGATCCGTATGCCGAAAAGTACGGATGCTAAAAGTGTCAATGTTTACCAGCTCTCTTAGCTTGAGAAGAAGAAAATTAGGACAGTTACCGTCTTCCCTTTGAATGACCGTGTTTCGTAGCTGTCATAATCGCTTTTTATGCGCAAGTCTTAGTCTTCAGACACGTCCCTTCGTCAACAGAGATGGCTGGGGTTTATAAACACCACCGCAAGCATAGAAATATCAGGGTCTATTTTATTCCCTATTCCTGTCGGTGCCGATTCAACATCCCAGGCGCACAAACCGGCCAACAAACTCCATGACTTGATTATTCAACATTATATCCACGCAATCACACCAGTCTAGGAAAAGCACTTTGTACTTTGAAGTTGAAAAGACACACTACGTGATATTTGGCAGAGAGATAGCCCAACACAGAATGTGTTGTCTGAAAACTTTTAAATAGCAACAACTTATCAGCATGACCAAGAAGAACAGTACTCCACTAGACAGGAAGTCCACGTCTGCAGTTTCAGAGTGCCATGGGCATTCCTCCGTTATACTGTCCGCGACGAGAATGAACAAGAATCACAAAACTGGACAGCCTTGACGTACACTGCTATTGGTACTGAGAGTACTAAACAGTCAACTGCAGGCCTTAACCTGAGCTTAAGTATAAAACCAAAGTTACGTCAGTACCTTCACGTAAGTGTTCTGCAGTTAAGCATCGGTGAGAACTACTGATGTATGGCTAACTATGATGAGGAAGATAAATGTTAAAATGGTTCAAGAAGAGCAGATTGATTCAGTGAGGTGAACGCACCTTTATAGTCGAGGAAAATGGCAACTGTTGACCGGTAGTACATGCAAGGCTGTTTCAGAAATCGGCAGCGGGTAAGAACTTTATCAATACATCTTCGTCTCGGAAGAAACTCTGTATCTTTCTTCTTAATGTCAGCCCCTTAGGCTGCAGTGAGTCGAGTAAATGTAATAGATGACAAAACAGTAGTTACAACTGGGATCCAGTTGATGGTTCCCGAAAGCTCATGACTCCCTCATTGAATATGATAACCACTGCCGAGTGGTAAGAACACAGACGCTCTCAGTCGTTTACAATCATCATCATAGACAGCAAAATATCAGTGGTTCTAACTGATGTTTAATTGCCACACAACCATGAAGAAAAACCAAACGATGTACAGGAAGAGACAAGAAAAAAGAAGGAGGGGAAGAGATCTAACTATTACAAATGGCTAAGTCTATATTCACAATAGTTAACACAACAGTCATAGCTTCTACGACGGTTTCAGCATCTCCTTTGAAAAGAGCTGATATAAAGCCATCTGGACCACTGGCTCAATCGCATTTAAGAACTGAAAAGTGCCACATACGTAACATACACATACATAATGCTGTCATCACATGAAAAATTCCTATCTGGTGCTCACCAATAAATAAAAGGTTCATAAGTACTACTGACGCACAGTAGCCAGGTTACGCAATCAGATGGCAATATTGCGTTCCAAGCCGTGATACACACCGCACTCATTAATGAAAGATGAATGTCACATCGGCATCAGCAAAGTCTCGAGTTTAAAAATACAGTCAGGACTCATGGGTCTTCTGCTCCAATACTACTTCCAAATGTGAAACATTTTTACAGGTAAACAAAATCTTCAAACGCCTCAAAATTGTAACCAGCAAAGCCGAACGAAAACAAAAGTTGATATGCACTACTGACGAGCTCTAATGAGAGCGAAACTCGAGTTTAGTGCTTCTTTTCGAATGGTCCGACTGGAAAGTCTATGGGAATGCGACAGCTGCGATCAATTGTGGGTGATGTTCAATCTATATGAAAATCAAAATCCCCTACTACTCATCAGAAAACGATATATGTAAGCATATAAATCAAATATCAATATCAATTCATCTAATCCGAATAACTACTTCAATTTGTTACGTTAATGACTATAATTTCGCTACAATTGTGATGGAGAAACCTTCAGTGTGAAAATGAACGGGATCTCAGATGCTTCCAAAACCGTAAATTTAAAAGGGGCTATCCATACTTCTTGTTTTTAGGACGCAACTGGATGCCTCTATTCGCGTGCATGTTGATATATGTAAGGAGGTACTCTTATCATCAGATATGCACAGCAGTGATTGATCAAAAAGTATCCACTAAGTTACCCGTTTTATACTGTTGCGGGCGAGTCGTTGCATGACGGTTGCCACAACAAAGCGGAAGGCAACATTAAACTACCACTAACTCTGAATTTCTGTCGGCTTGGTAACCGGAAATTGACAAATACATTGCTCGTTCCCGACCGTGTTTTCCTACACAAAAATGACTCGTAAGTTGTTTTTGTTTTGGACAGTGACTAGCGAACAATCAGGGCAAGTTATCTGATAGTATTTTATAATGAATCCTCTCAGACTGTCTAAAATCACTGTCTCTTCATCTAATATATGAATTGTCATATGTTGATAGGTTCAGCTTCAATGGTCGAGGGGACTGTTCCTGAAAGTAACATTTCCTGTGTTGCAGCTGACCCATCCTCAAACTCGTGACAGGTACTCATACATTCCATTGACTGCCCCAAGAGGTATTCGGTGATAGATAAGCTAGGCTACTAATTTCATGTAATCCTTCACGAATTCTGTGTGTGCATCTCCCAGTTTACTATTACAGCAGGGAACTGCCACATGTCCAGTTTGATTCCACCGATGCAGAAATAATCGACGGACTTCTATCATATGAGCAGTATCTTTGATAAGATACTGCTTATACATGATTTGATTTTCATCGAAATGAAACAGTTTCTCAGCTTTCGCCCCTTCACCAATATTAACGAATGGGTCATGCTGTTCAACAAATTTGTTGTAGAGTACTGCTGGTCACCGAAATTCACGGTAGACAAACGTGGTCGTTGATCTCTTGAAGAAGTCAATCGAATGCTTGCCACCATGATATGCAATACTCACCAGCCATTGATAAGAGAATATTTGCTTTGTCCTCTACATAGTTACTGAAACCACCTTCAGGCAACAGACATCTGAGCCTGTAACCTTCTGCATTCTGTCACATCTAGTGTCGTTCATTATATCTCTTTAGCTCTGGCCAACTGACTCTCATGTCCTGACCTCATTGGTCTGAATAGCTCACAATCAGTGATTTTAGTTATGAGTATCTGATATATTCACTCTCAGCAGTGTCATTAAAATTCTGCAACACTTAACCCAGATTTATCAACTAGCACCATCTGATACTCAACATTTTCTTTTAAAGAATTGCCGTATGCATTAAAGAGATTCTTCATGGTGTGCTTGTCAAACGTGCATCGCTGTCTGTCATCAGGTACACACAAAATCTATGAAATTACACAGTAACTTTCT
This sequence comes from Paragonimus skrjabini miyazakii, assembly GCA_014338405.1. Taxonomy (NCBI): domain Eukaryota; kingdom Metazoa; phylum Platyhelminthes; class Trematoda; order Plagiorchiida; family Troglotrematidae; genus Paragonimus; species Paragonimus skrjabini miyazakii. The sequence continues at coordinate 277,246 of JTDE01000060.1, read as the reverse complement.
ATCAGTACGGCGAGGCAAAACAACAAAATCACTAACCAGATGCACACAGCCAGTTATATCGGTTAAAAAGGCGGACTACTACTGATGAAGTAGTCTTTCTGCACGCAGACTTTGTTGTCCATTGTTGCCTATACAACCATAAGAACCTTGCAACTTCTGGTCACACAACGCATTCACAATTTCCTTAGGACATGACTTAGTTCGACGAGTCAGCAGTAGTTAACAAACAGAGTTAATTCTTCACAGCATTTCATGTCAGCCTGATCAGACTGAAAGATTACGGTTTCCTTGGGCATTCTACGAGCACGAACTGAGAGTTGCTCAGTACCTGATTTGTTGACTGTGGCACGTTTGTTATTAGGTGAATGTTTTAGCACAAATTGAAAACTTTATACATAGCATGACATCTAGTATTCGATGGGTACTCGGTTCCAACAGTGGTGTTATAATCCTAATTAGCTGGGCCAAGTATTACACTTAGGTGGAAGCTGTCATGACACAAGGCTATAACGGATTTGTGATGTCGCCACCAGTGCAGGGCAACCTAAGGTAGATTTTCACTTCCACACTCGTGGAATTCACTGTCATAAATATCTTTCGTTTACGAATTTCCCAAAGGCTGTTGGCAGACGGTCATATTTTAGTGCTATTATCAACCATTTCATATTCTCATCCAGGTTACCATAAAAGAGGTTTCTTGCAAGACCACAACTTTATTGGTTAGTTACAAAACTGTAGCAGCTAGGTTACCGTATTGGTGAAGTGCGTTTCTAATATACGAAGCAATGCGTACGGCCCTCAAAACGAAGTCACTTTAGAAAACCCAGAAACTTCAAGAACTTGTTGTGTCCGGGTTTGGATGTAATGGTGATGTTCGCACTCAGTTTTGTTTTGTAAATCTAGGCTTTTGTCTTCATCTCTCTACTATCGGCTATCAGTAGAATATTATGTACGCAAAGTCCATCTTGAAGTTCTTAATCAATAACGACGGTTGGATATTGGTTGACATAGACACTAGCAATTCTGGCTAACAGTGTTGCACTTAGATATCCATAGACAATGTCTTCGGTCTATGTACAATCAAAGTCTTGCAGGTGAACTTCGCAATTAGTTGTACAGAGTGCTTGAAGACTTCTTAATTCAGATGACTTGTGTGGTTATTTTGGTCGTTATTCAAGAAGTTCAAACACCCCACCAACTGACAGCAGCACAAGAGCTTGCTATGCAAGAGGTTGAAAAGTGCATTGTGAATTCTATCAGTAAGAAGAATCATTTTTCAGCAATTGAGTTTTGTAGGACTGTTTACTTTGACAAATATTTTCTGTCCGAATTAGCTGACATTTTCCCAATCCATTTCGACTATCAGTTTTTGAGTAGTTTCCAGTTCAATTCTCTCAAATACTGAGGTATTAATGTCTTATGAATATTATCACCATAAAAGCACCTTTCCGAACAGGTAAAAAAGGCAACCGATTAGTTTGATGTTACTCCGTTATCATAAGTTTGTTCATTAAAAGCATGCGATTAGTCAGATGATTAAATCCAGTAGAAGTAACATCACATTTGAACAATACCGAGGTTTTTCACGTCTCAACGATACAATCGGTTACATAAAACATAGGTGGTGTTGCCTTCTGTGAGAACACATGAGTATCTACAGATAGTAATTAACTGACCAGCCAGTCAGACGAAAAACCACATGATAAGAAGGCTCCATTGCGTGTTTCCTGTTAATCTAAGTTTTAGTTACAAAAATATTTCTTTACGTGATGACCTGCAGATTGGACTGCTCCAGACTACTCATAATGTTGGTTAGTTGTGCGCAGTCTTTAAGAGCATTGACGAACACGAGATAGCCGAAGAGTGCCGTACGGCTCTACATATAAAAAGCAGTGACAGGATATCTGATACTAGACTACTGGTCAGAGTGTATGCTGAACAGTCAGACAATTACCGAGATGGTCATTATATGTAAACGGGTACTTTTGTTCGTGGTAGCGTAATTCTGTTCAATATATATGCCGATTTTCTGCGATAAACTACTCACTGGTACTGGCAGTCATTTTGCTTAATCCAGACGACCATAATTGAGACGCTGTTTGAAACTAAGACGTTTAACAGGCCAGTCATCCGTTCTAACGCTTATCTTTCTGTTTCTACCCAGTAAAACAAATTCAAAACAAAGCCAGCGGATGACAGAAACGGTTGCGTTTCAGCATAAACCATAAAACTTGCACACTACTCCATTACACATTATGCCACATGCAGATTGTACCATTTTAAGCTGTCTAAGCCAACACAGAGGCAGTTATTGTAAGCGAAGCGTTAGGCGAAACTGTATGTGGGTACCAGCAAGCTAACTTTAGCGTAAGCTTGTCCCAGACAACTATATTTAATAGAACTGGTTTCGGCCGTATCAAGTCCAGATGAGTACTGTTGAAAACCTTGCGCAAGTTTCTGAGTATTTTATCAGTTTCCCCAACAGTATCTCTTCGTGCAATTTCTTGTGTAGATATTTTACTATATTTCCTGTTCGTTTTTGTCCCTAATCAAACGTTCTAACAGATGCTATGCAAGCAATTAACTGACCATCTTGCAGCTTCCCCGTAATTTCCACAAGCTTGGAGCAATATTCAGATCAGCCTGTTTCATTATAAATCTAGTCGATTAAGGTCGTCAGGTCAGTTAATTATAATTCAGAGTATGATGACTATTTGCTAAGTCTATTCTTAAGCTAAACAGAACTTGTGCATAAAGTCTTACTCATCGTCATTTACGTAGTGTTCCAATTATTTACATTGGACGCATTCAAGATGAAGTAATGCTTAGCGGCTGGGAACAGCAGTGCCTTTCCATAAACAATAATGGCTTATGAAAATGTTTACCCGCAATTTCAATGTCAAGCAGTTATCAACTGATTAGGTGTTTGAAATTAGTTCTGGAAGCTTTTAGAAACTTTTGGCAATTTCTTTACCTGATCTATCAGAGATACGCAGGTTTTGGTAACAAAAAGTTTCTCTGACACATTATCGTCTTTTCCAATCACGGACAGATAGTCTCCAGAGATTACACATTAGAGTGAATGAGATTGTGGCAAAGTGCTTAGCGACAGATTATCGAACATCAGCTTTCTCACAATCCAAATTTCTTTCTAATAAACCATTGTTCATCTCATTTTGTGCTCTTAGGCTCTAGTTTAACGAAAATCGGCAAGATCAGATTAGCATGAGAGGGTGGAGTATACGTCTGAAAATTTCACGGATTGCTTTGCCATTGAAAATAGAGTTATGGGTTGGTATACAAGGTAATTTTAAATAAGCTTACTATACTGATTTTCACGATATGATGTTTCGTCACAACACTTTGTAGCACGTATTGTGCTAGTTAACCGGGACAAAACGGAAGCATAGCAAATGATGAAAAAAACAGCATGCACTTTGTCTGTTTCGCATAAAATAAACTAAACCTGAATTGTACTGAAATAACTACGTGTAACCTATTTCAAATAGTAAATGTTAAACATTAAGGACCCTTGATCCAACTGAACAACGTAGCGAAATGACAAATGTGATAAGGTGTTGACATTCTCATCAGTTGCATGTACAAAAATTACGGGTTAAATATGCATATACCTATCGATATATAACGATTTCTCCAGTTTGCTTTGACCCACTAAACAAAGATGTCAACAAAGACTATGCAAGGAGTGTTTATTTGAGAAAATAGAAACAATGAGTCCTATTGAGCCATGTGAATAGAACAGTTGTTTTGTTTTCATATTAGTCATATGTTTACAACTGACGAATGTGTGCGAAATGAATTCACATCGTAATTTGTGTTTTCTGATTAGTCTATTCAGAAGACTACGGAAACAACTAAACGCCCAAATTGTAGCATCTCCATAATCTTTTCAAGTTTGGAGTAACAATCAGATTAGCCCCGTTCACTCAACATACTCATCACAACAGCTACATATGAACTTGTAAATTAGGTGAGAGACAAGCGGGGCCTTTGGATCACAATCTGGAATAGGGGAGACGAGAATGCAGTTGGGGAACAATAGTCGTAATGCAGCTGCCGGATAAGTATGAGCTAATGACATTCATAATTGTTTCTTACATTAGCTACTGTGTACTCACATTTAAAAGTTAACTCCGGTCAATTTATCTTTCTAGATGCAGTTTCAGGATAAATTTTGCCGTTTGATAGTTTCCAATAAACCCTTCCGAATAATTAGTGACCAGCGCAAAGTTGAGTAGAAGGTCTTTTTTCTTCACTATGTTCTAATTAGTACACACTTTTCTGATTCTATGTAAAGGTGTTCAGACTAAGCCACGCTTGTAAGTCATCGAAATAAACGAGAATACCTAAAAATAGTGGCTCATCTATTTTTGTTTTTCCATACACCGCACGTTGTAGTCTAATATATCCACGCCGCCCGATTAGAATGCTTAAAAACGGTAGTGTTTCCTCGATTTCTCGTTCTCACCAATCCGTTAATTTTAGATGGGATGATTTCAGGAAACGGTACGACTGACAGAAAGGAATCTTACTCCTAAACACCAATATATCGCTGACTTATTCTTTACAAAGAATGTTATTGTCAATCAAAAACGAACGTTGGCTTTCAACCATCCCAGGAATACGTCAACCACGGTCGGGCCTAGTGAACTGTCACTTGTTGCCCGTAAGTACTGTCGTCAAAGTAAATCTGAACAGTCTCGGTGCATAAGAGAATCAAATTTGCAAGTTAACCAGTTAGAGCATACAGTGGTATAATCTAACAGGAAATGAGACTGCATGAAAACTAAACAGCCTCAAGCAGAGATATTCACTAGTTTTAGGTACACGGTCGACGAGAATGAACGAAATGTTAACAACCTCACAGCTCTTGCCTATCTGCTGTTTTAATGGTTTTCAGGTGTTGCAGATGATTTTAGTCCACTACAATCCGATCAATTAGGTTCCATCCTGAAATTTTCAAAATCACATCAAGTAGCAAACATCACTCAAAATAATGGCATAAGTAGATTCTTCAACATGTAGTCAAAGAAAATTAGTTAGTTGATTTACGAACTCCGTTTAGTTTAAGATAAACGGCGCAACTAACTCGCAAATGAGCTAGTACCTACAGTCTTTGGAATTTACCGTTACTCTGGTAGAACGTTTGATCGAAGTTCACCGGATACGCTTGCTTGTTGAGTGGCAACAACTATAAAACCTGTCGTGCGTTTCCAAGCAGTTTTGATAGTTGAACACGTACTACTTTTCCCAATGAACGATTTGTGACGAGTAATTAGTTAGATGTACTGCTAAAACATGAAAGTAATACAGACGTCCGTAACATGGAAACATTTATTCCGTCATCAAACTACCGTATTTCTGCGGTAGCGTTGCTCAGTCGCAACCAGTATAACGTTAATCTTTTCAGATCGGAGCAATTTTGAGTATAATATGATTCCGTGTCACCAGCCCATTGAAACTGGGACTGTGTATTTTCTAAACAGCAAAAAAAACATAAGCTTGAGTGCACCTGACCCTGTGTTGTATTACCGAAAAGACAGTCAGTGGAAATTGGAATTCCTGAGATGGTGTGGGTGACCAGCAAACTTTCCATTGTCATATGTGCAAATGGTGACTTGAAATGTGACCATGAAACTGGTAACATTGCGACATGCATTTTAAACATACACCTCAGCAAACAACAAGGAAATAGAAAAAATGGCTGACTGACAGCAAGAATGAAAAGTAGAAATCAACGCAACCCTGCAAGAAAGATCCAGGTTAACTGAATTTGGTATCCCGAATTATGCGTCAGGTGTACTCTGAACGTGTATCTTTGATCCGGTTTTTTGGATCTTTGCATGACGTTCCAAACTGAGCTTACTTGGACATCCAATGCGACTTGTGTTTAGCACACGAGCTGAATTAAATGAGAATTCTCAGATTTATCCTATTACTAATCTCAACCACATTAGTAAATCTAAGCTAATATTCAGTATGGAATGTGTGTCATCATAAAAGCCAGTGTTTAGCAGCCTAACGAGTGTAAAGGTCCGCACCTCCCCACACCTTGTACCCTTTCGGCAGAAAGAAGAGTTTGATCTTTACGTGTAAGGTATACTCAGTTAGTCATTTGATTGTTAAGACATCACCGACTAAAACGTGATCACTTTCGGTAGCAAATGTACTGCTACCATTTTTACGAGTAACTAGGTTCAGCAGCCAAAGGCAAAATGATTTTTTATGAATGAACTCAGGGGTAGAGTAATACCACAGTCAGGCCATGATAAAATTTAATGTCATCTGGCAGGTTAGTCCACAACAGGAAGCCCTAAAGAGGTACGATGGTGTTATGGATGGTTAAACATTACGCTCAATTATTATGCAAATAACTTAGAAAATGTATTGAAAAGTACAGAGCAAATAAAAAGATCTGTGTTGAGTGCGTTTTTAAGAGTCGTGAGTGAATTGTTGCTTGAGAGGTCCTTGTCTGTGAAAATCAGGTCCATTTTGGTAGGTTATAGATTCTAGTATTCGCGCAATATCATCTTAGTTAGCAATGTCTTTGAAACGCTTCCAAAAGGAACGATGAATATAAATTATGTGATTACCAAAAATCATTATCTGCGGAGTTGCAAATATCTGATTTTCAAATAAGAAACACATATCAACTGTGTTACTCATCTCGTCAAAGGACCCAAAAGAATGATCGATTTGCGCAATCAACACATATAGGCTCCCATTTTTGCCAACTATTTCCTACAACACGAAAAAATTTGAAGCATGTATCAATCTGCCTACAAATATCCGGAATGGTTTAGTATTGTTTACTGTAACTGATATAATTCAACTGTAAATACTGAGCTAACTGAGTAAAGCATCTTTTATAACGGCTAAACATCTGTCGCATCGTATAATCTTCAGTGTGATATGAACTGTTTGGAAGCTATTTCAAAAAGGAAGGCTATTTACACAATTAGATACTTAGATAAGATAATTGGATAAGCGCACTACATTGAGCTTCCATAAACAAGAATGGAAATGCTGTATACTAGTTTAGGGACAGTGCAAGTGTCAACACTGCTAGCTGCGAGACATTCGAATGAAGCTTGTCATAGTCAGCGACTTTAAAATACTGGATAACACTTGTGACCTTTTCATTCAAATTTTGTTTTTTGCCCCGTTGTTAATAACAGTTTGCTGAACCAGACTGTATTTGTGCGTCCAAAAAAGGTAGCCAGACATCTAAAGGTGAACTTTTGTAAATTAAAGGAGTCTTATATTGATATACAATTCTGAAAAAGCATTCTAAAATATGACAAGTTTATAATGTATGAAAAGCATTACGAAGGGAGTAAAATAAAAATACTTCCGAACAACAGTCAAAATCTTTATTGATGATAAAATGCAAAAGTCGTAATTTCACATCAGTCAGTTTTACACAAAACAACCAGTAAGGTTCCAAAACATAAGGTCAGAAATGTTGGATAAAGTTCTAGATGTGTGTGCAAAGAAACTCTGTATGTTGCTCTGAAGTAAATCGTTGATACACCTAAGTAATGCCGTTTACGCAGCCCTCCATATAATGAAGCCATCTTGTGTACGACATTCTTCGCATCAAAAATAAAAGGTCATAATTTGTTTTCGATTACCAACTGACCAGTTCATCAAAACGGCTGTGCATCTTCAAAGTTTCTGGCTTCTTGTTTAATCTCGGTAGATCCGACTGAGACAGTCAGGTTTCATTGTTGTCAAATACAACGCCTCAGTTAGACAGAATATATGTACCGCAGCTTTATGTTGATGGAATGCCACTAGGAACCTTCGCGTAATTTTCGCATATCATTTATCACCGACGACATTACACTGAGGTTAGATAGAAAAGCAAATGGCGGTTATGATTCTATCCATTTCAGTTATTTGACCCAGTGTATAATGATGGAGTTATCTGTTTGTCTGGGTGTAACTTCGTTCTGCTCACTACTGAGATTAGTAGACTTTGGAGAGGTGTTTGAGCACTCCTTTCTTTTCCGGTACGGCTTCAAAACCGTAACAAAGTGCGTAGCACCTAAAGTGGAATAGGCTATGAAGCAGATTTGGGTAAATAGTGATGCATACATGACACTTTAGTTGGCTTCCGCTTGCTTGCATGTGACACCTTTAGGAAGCAGATCCAACGCTAGTAAACTGCTCGTATTTCGTGGAGTGAACCTTATATGTAGTATTCGAACAAACTACAGAACTATAGTTCATATAGCTTTTTGCTTTCGGTGTATTGGCGTTAGGTGGGTGATCTGCTTCCAGTGATCTATGCTCTATAAGGATAAAGCCATATCTTGAGTAATCAGTGTTGCTAATCAACAAATATTCTCCTCATGAGCAGTTGAGAATTTGATTTCTTTAAAGTAAAACGTCATGCAGTTGTCGCATACCCATAGACTTTCCAATCGGCCCCTTTTAGCTCTTATAGAGACGATCGGGCAACCTGATTATTAATCACAAGCGAAAGTGGTTGAGCCTTGGTTAGTCTTGTTTAACTTGAGATCATTGGCGCAGTGGTAAACATGGTTGCCTCATGAAAACATGGCCGGAGTTCTATCCCCGACCGTGGCAAGGATATGCATTACTAACGAACTCTAATGAGAGCGAAAAGAGTCTCGTGCTTCCTTTCGAAATGGGCCGACTAAAAAGTCTATGGGAATGAGACAACTTTGATTAATTGTGGATTATGTTCAACTTGGACTATTCTCCTCGTCTGTGTCAGTCCCATTTCCCATACTTTCATGATATTTAGTGAAACTTTTGGTTTTCAGAAATCTCCGTTAATCGTTTCACGTGCTATCAAGAAATTACGAGGTTTAAGCAAACCAACTTAATTTATCCCACTGTCTCTTGCCGTTGTTTAGAAAGTGAGTTGCTACTTGGTAAGCTGCTCCCTATGACTAACCGATGGTTGTGGTTCTTTTGTTTCACGTTTCGTAACTTTGTTAGTAGATGCATGCAATATTCAGAGTGGTAGAAATGTTTGGAGGTGCCATTACTAGCAATGTGGAAACAGTATGCTATTTTCCAAAAAGGGAACTGTTGATCATCACTGTTCACTTGTCACACACGCAAACAAAAATTCCAATGTCCAGATAATGAACTTCTTTTGTGGCAATTTTCTTCAATTTTAATTTTATCATATAGGATCGCAAGTGAGTTTTGAAATAAACACCCGTGAATTTTAAACAATGTAAATATTGGCGTTCCTTAAGGTTACTTCAAAGTCCCAATTAATTTAAAATGGCATTTGCGTGGATCCAACAGATTTTAAAGTTTAACCTGAATGATGATTGATCTAAGATCAGAACTGATGGCTTTTGACGCCAGTAAATTGAACAGGGGTTCCGAACAATTTTTTATGCAAGATACAGTGTGCTTCGACCTGAAACACCATTGTAGAACAAATAGATTTGTTAAGGCCCATAAAATTTAGTTCGTTGTTCGTGTGTTTATGCAATCAAAAAATAAATCTTGCCACCAGTTTACATTTTTTCTTACGGAAGGTATGTTTATAGCACTTCGTCTCCATACTTCCGGTGGCCAAGTCAAATTCGACTGATGTACCAATCATTCTATTCTCTGTTCGACGCCGCGGATTCACACGGTGAGGCTACATATGAGGGCCATATTTTGGTGGCATGACAACGATAAACTGATTATTCACAAGTGAATTATCTACAGTCGCTGACCTAGTTCGCACACATTGGCCGAATGACCCCGTTATCTGCATTAAAGACATACTATTCCAGTGCGCTTGCATTCATCATGAAAACTATGAAGAACCTATTTAAGTGATTGGTAAATAAAAGCATAGGAATGCCAAAAGTATTCCACAGTTACATTAAATTGATTTGTGAAGTAACTACAACGTTCAAAACAGCAGCCTAATTCGTTCAAATTTTCATGGCATCTTCAATGCAAACAACAGTAGATTGAAGCATCTTCTACAATAATCACCGGGCGGTCAGAAACGGTATTTTTCTAATTGACAATTTAGCACTATTGTGCTAGTTTTCATGGTTCAGCAGAAACTATTGCTAGTCATTAACTTTCATTTTGAAGGCGAGAATAAACTTTAGGTATCTGGATAATTGCATACGGTTTTGCGCTGTAGCGATTCAGTTGAAAGTTTTGCTGAATATCTCGGTGTTTGCAGTATTCGTTGTGATCAAACTATTTACTGGTTTACATATTTATTGTTAGAAAGTGCTTAGTTAAGATTCACTACTGAGAGACATGTGGTCTTTCAAAGTTGTGGCTAAAAGTCGCATTGGTTCCTCAACTCTTACTATTTGGAGCATCGCAAAGATATTTCACAAGACGTCGAGTAAACAAGCAAGAAGTTCTCACATTTTTAGTGTGTGGGTTGCTCTGTACAGTTATACCATTTTCACGAACTAAAGAAAAAACCGCTCGAGTGACTCGGTGATTGAGACCCAAAAATTATTTCACAATCACTCATATGTTAATCAAATCTAACAGTTACAGTGACACTCAGATAATACGTCACATTCACTCAAGGAAATGAAACCTGATGGAAAACATTTTGAACTGTCAAAACTGCTTCTAATAAAGAACCATAGACTCAACTGTTGTTGAAACGAACAAGCAAGCCTTCACTCGGTTTAGAGTTATATCACAGAGAGGACCGCAAAAACATTGAGAACATAAAATTTTAAAAGTTTGGTAATAAAGTGAAACTTGGGAAATTCTGCATCCATTTACTGTAAAGCTACAATTGTTTCATTCACCTTTAAAGTATCACTGAAATGAGGTTACAAGTTTCCGGGGGAAGTTGTCAGGATTGACAAGAATGTTTCACGAGATAATGGTATATTTAGTTAGACCTGGACTACCTCATTCTTGTAAATATCTGTTAACAAAGGTAAATTATACCGACACATAACAAAAGTGACAGCAAAAAACGAAAACAAATCATATTGTCGCGAAAAGGCGTCCAGTAAAGCACAACCTTTATTGTCCAACATGCTAGTTAGCATGCTACGCATGCGCTCGCGTTTACGAGTCAGCATTTCAGCCCATAATACCCCCAGGTTTCCGTTCACGCGGCTGCCCGGTTTGTGTATGTGACCGGCGCCTTCAATCCGGGGGTTTTCCACCTGCCAATCTTCGTCTGTTGGCACGATTTTGTTGCGCGTTGGCTCGTCCTGTCGCTCGTGTTATCCTCCACCTATCCACAATGGACTCTGAACGTATTCCGCGGCAGTGTCGATTTCGTCGTTCATTCTGTTTTGCTTGCCATGTCTCGCCCGTTGGTCCGATCCGGTCGAGCGATGACTCATTCGATTGCCTCCGTTGTCCGCCATCCGATCGTTGAAAGCTTGTAGACTTGCCTCTTTCCCGCGTTGGGGGTACTCCGCCGAGTGTTTGAATACTCGCACCACCGGCTTGACAGTCCACCACAATATGACCAACGTGAATTTGCATGAATCTGGTCTAATTAACTTTGTCTATCGGTAGATTATCTAACTGGGGATTGATAACATACCGTTGTGAATGAATTAGGAGTCTTCAGAGTAGTATATGCAGCTAAGATATATGCATGTTTATGACCAAAGTGTCTTGCAAGTTAAAAATGTTTTTTTAACATTCCTTACTTCACTAAAGGTTTCACAAGAGCAACGCGTCCAATCTTGAATTTTTGTTTCATATTAAAACAAAAACACTTTTAATCCGAATACATCAAAGTGAACAGATTGATCGCAAATTGGAATTGTTACGGTGTTGTTGCTCCATGTTCCGTTGATTCGCATCATATGCCAAAAGGACGAAAAACAGTAACTCTGAAATTAAGAAACTCCTGAATACGAAAATGCATTCAGATAAACTCTTTCTATTTCCAATTAGTTTAATTTATTTTTTTAAGATAAGAACGTCACATTTTTGCCACAACTAAATCAATGTGTTATCATTTGATAATGTAACTCCATATCATGAAGTTTTCAAACAATTAGCCGATGAGACAAACAATAACAAGTTTCACGACGTAAAATATAAAGCAAATAAAAATTAGAAATCTCCATAAACCCGAATATTAAACAAATTTGAATTTACACAATCAAACTTATCTTTATCTCAGACAAATCCTTGTCCTCGCCTTCGTTACTTATGGCATTCTATTTAACCCTTGAAGATATGGGGATGTTTCATCCACTTTTTGAAAACGACTTCTCCAGTTACACTAATGCTTACTTTAAAATCTGATGTTATCACCTAAGTTACCTTAAGTTCATTTCTGATAGTACTGATGTTTGATAGTATGTGTGATTCGTAACACGTCAGTCAGTTCATTAACTACAAGAAAATAACATAGAAGAATTCTCTTACTGTTCAAAGTTTGTTGAATTATACTGCTCCCTTTATTTACAATTCGATCATCAGTGGTTCTCCGCCAAAATGTGAAGATCACAATGAAAGATATTTTTGAGCAGTTCACGGCATCATTCAGTTGTGTATATCCTGTAACCAAACCTGTATTCAGTCATACATTTAATTTCATTTTTATCGCGGAAAGAAATCACAACCACCGTCATGTCTCACCAGCTGGCCATGTGTCTCTTGCTGTGCACATGCTTCTCCATACTCGGTAAAAATGCATGAAGTCAACGTCCTAAATATCTGTCCTTCACTTCAATGCATCATTCTATAGTGTGATTCAGAGTGAGAATCCCGATGGAAGACACTTCTATTGATCAGTGAGCCTGTCTTGACCAGAACATGCGCCCCTCCAAATATGGCTTCGCGTAGTAGTTGCACAAGATTGAGTGTGCTGAACGAATTTTCCTTCCTTCCGAACAATACTCTCCAACTGATCCCACTATGCACTGTAATGAACTCACCATCAATGAGTGGTCCTCCGTGCTAAATCAAGACATAAACGATCTCGTGCATCATTACATGTGAAACAAGCTTCAACTGCTGTCCTCTGTACATTTATTTGCAACTTCCATTATAGGAAATTGACATTGTTCCCGTCAAACCTAGTTTAACAGTAAAAGCATTAAACAAACCAACTAATAACTTGGATTTGTGCCGAGTCATGAGTAGAAATCGGATCGTGTGACATTTCCCGAACAGTTAATTGGAGAGAGGAACAAGGATGGCGACCGAACATGCCACCCGTGTTTAAGCCCGAGAAACAGAAGTGATTCAACACAGAGTAGACAGTGACGAAGTGTTGTGGTTTGTTGGTGTCAGACCGATTTTAAGTTGATACTTGAGAAACTGTGAGCTTGAGACATTGATCTAGGAAGGACTAACCGATTTAATTGAGCGTTTCAACTACCGAAAATTAGGACGAGACGCACTTTTATTATACAGGACTATCCGTCACCCATAACCTCTCTCCTGCTTAGCGAACATAGCCACCCCAGTTAAGCCTCGTTATGGGTAGCATAATACACACGCAGAGATACTACTGTTAAATCATTAAACATAAAAAGAACAACGAGAAACATGTACGCAAAACCATTTTAACTGTGTTAAGCGATTAGCCTTACAAAAGCATCTACGATAATTTACGATCATAGTGAAATTCAGTGAGTTTATTGACTTTAACTTGGTGTTGCTCCCTTTGAAGAGAATTTAATAAGTTTATCAGTTTAGTGAATACAAATTTGCTTTAAATTAATCTGTTTTCTGTAAAAATGCAGCGAGTTTGTCTGGTACTTGGCGTAACCTAAATTGATTGCCTATTTCTGCTGGCTTTGTTGAGTTATTCCAGTCGATTACATCCAACACGGAAGCAAGCGCACTGATCCCTGCCGTGTGGGAAGGCTACACGCAACAGATTATATCTCCAAATTTTGATAAATTGAATTAGTGGGTTGATCTTACAGTCTGTTAGGCTTCTTTTCCGAAAGTAGAATAAACGAGCTTAGAAAGTAAGCCAGGGAAGATTCAATCGGAAATTACCTGCGCACCTCATCTTTTATAAATAGTTGTCAGTGGTGATGATATTGATGCTTTTGACGACGGCAGTGACGGCGATATTGATGTTGATTACGATGTCGCAGATTCAGTTTGGAATAACGCTGAGAATACGTCGTTCGTGGACGTTAGCCTATTAAGTTTAGGATAATCAAATGCGCACAAACGTTTTTAAGTACACAATTACTCAAAAACTGATAAGCAACCAGTGATGAGGAATTATCAGGTGGAAGAAGAAACCGGTCTCTGACAAAGGATATCGGCATTTTTTGCGTTATCCTTCTCTGAGTCTCATATATTATTTATCACTGCTAGTTGAAAATAGTCTAAATAACGACTTAGAAATTCAAACTGTATGATCTACTTGACGGAATCTACCAGTTTTAAACAACTGAGAAGAAAAACCTGTTTATCTCAACTTATGTATATCATTTTCAATTTTTCCGACTACACTAACAGGTTTTAAAACAGACTTCTTGGCAAGGCGATATGTTAGTGTAAGAAACACGAGGAAGATCTGGTCTAGCTTTCTTATCCTAACGGCTTTCATCTGTTATAGAACATAACATTGAATGTCATGATAAAGTTTACTTTATAGTCTGCTTCGATTATTTGCTCAACAGTTAGAAGTGGTGAACTTCAGTATTTTTCAGCAGCCGGTGCAGTCAGAGTGACTGGTGTTGTTTCCGGCCACTTTGAATAATGTTCGACAATACACATACCGGAAGGTCTGTTAGTTTCCACTATGCACAGTCAATTGTAACTACATGGGAAAGAGTTAATTTTGTGGAATATCGCTTGTTCATTCCGGTTCCACTCATTCGGTAACACTTATAGTTGCCTTGCTACTGTACTGAGTGAAGTTGGGCTTCACGCTCAGTTCATAAACTTACTGAACTACGTTGTTGCTTCAAATAGCTAACAAACATATGACCCGTGAGTGGTACCTCTAAGAAAATAGTGTCTTAATCATCGTTGATAAAAAAAAAAACACTTTTCGGACGCTGTTTTCTATTTGTCTTGACAATCAATGACGATCACTGCTTTGCTAAACGGATTCAAAATACTAACATCTTTATATTTCTCACTAGTACATATTCATTTTACTTTCGCGAAACGCATACTCTGGATAGATCACATAGTGGACGTGGCTAATCTATTCAGCTTTCTGTTCAGCACCAGAACGATATTCATTTTACACTTTTCTGGAGCGCTACTAGCCATTCTGAAAATAACTTTCAAAATAGTAGATATAGGCCAACTGATTTATATATTTCCTAGGTAGTTACAGTGGACATATTTTCGTCTTAGTTTACTATTGAATTAACAGCTTCCTATGAGGTCAATTCAGTTAAAGCCTCAAATTAGAACTTCTGAAACAAAAGGTTTGAACACCTGTGGTCATTTGTATCTTTCCTGGTAACTAGCAAATGAATGAAACATACCATTCTATCGGGTCGTACAACCGATTCCATGGTGAAATTGGATTCTGAAAGTGTTTTTGCCCGGTCAATGGGCGTTATCCCGACTACAGTCAACTGACATTCATTGTTTTGAAGCAAAAGACAAACAGAAAGTGTTCGCCTCAGTGACTCATCCAGTTGATTAACAATCACCAATCTTACTAACTCAAACTCACGAAACAATGTACTAAATTAATTTCTGATAAACAAAATTTTAACAATGAATACTCAACAAAGTTGTGCAGCTGAACCCAGTTATTAAAAGAGTGATGACAAACACAGACGTCTTGGTTACATTTTAGAAAATCTCACGATTAACTACTATCAAATTGAATGTGCTTTCTTGTATTGGTAGACTATAAACATAAAATATTCCAGAATAGTTAGCGGCCAAAGTCAATCTACAGATGCGGGCATCATTAGGTACTTCAGTTTATAAACAACTCGAAAAACTACCGACCCACTTCACCTGGTAATTTCAACCTTGGACCAAAACAGAAATTTTTCTTGTTCTTCATAATTGCATGCCACTCGAAGATCACTGGTAGTCTAAGTATATGCATGCGTGTTTGTGAGAGAGCAAAATTTCCGGATCGTAAATTTAATTTCACCTTGCACGCAATCTCAAAAATGAGGTGCCTTTGTCGAGTTGTAAGTCAGTCTGAGCGTTCTGACACACAACGGATGACTTGCGCTGTCTGTCATAGATTCACATTTGTTTCACATGGGCACTAAATGCACTTGTAGGGAAAAATGAACTTGAACATTACAGCAGTGTTAATTGGAATTCTTCTCACATGACTAATAGTCTGCAGAATTACGGCCTTAACAGTAATACTTCACCATGTGAGAGATATGTCCCAAATGTTTGACTATCGTGAACAAAATCGAGTCAGTCATTAATTACTTCAACAAAATGATTGTCACTTAAATGACAATTAAAAGGTAACTGGAATAGTTTGTGTTCCAAAATTCGAAAGGGATAGTCTAGCTTACTGCCCTGAGTATATACAAGTCTTGTATTGAATATTTGTAGATATCTTCATTGTCTCAACTTATCGATTTCCACTTTATATTGCGTTATTTTATGTCGAAGTGAATTGAATTGAATGATTCGGTCTGTTTCGGTTATGAACTTGGCTGGTGGTGAATAATTTCTAGTGACCAAATCTGCTTCACTTAGTCCTCTTGGTTCGCAGGCTCAAATAGAAAAAACGGGGAAGTTTTAGAAGGAGCATTGTCAAAATAATAAAAACAATCATTTTAATGACTTGAAATTTGGTGGTGAATAATTTCTAGTGACCAAATCTGCTTCACTTAGTCCTCTTGGTTCGCAGGCTCAAATAGAAAAAACGAGGAAGTTTTAGAAGGAGCATTGTCAAAATAATAAAAACAATCATTTTAATGACTTGAAATTTATTTGTGGTTATTCGTTTTTCCTCAGCTAGCTCTTTCCATTGTTTTTGCGAAATTTCCTTCTATTGCACTAATCTCCCTGAGCTCAGCATTAAGTAAATCATGGCAATGATATTTAACGATTGATAGACACAAAGCTACGACAGGTTTATATTGTTCAAAATATATAATGTTCGCAAGCCATGGATCTGTACATGAAAATCCCCTAACCAAAAGTTTGTTCGCTAAATGATAGTGTTTGGGGCTATTGAATGCTACTTTGTTAGTCATCTTGCTGGACATCCTACCAAAAGACTGAGTTTAATTTATACAAAAGTATGATCACAGCTAAATTTCACATAAACTTGACCTGGTGTACATGCTAGCAATGTTGCATCCATATACTTACCAAGCTTCGTACATCTGAAAACTTATTACTTAAACGATTTAAACATTACTTATCCCATAGAATTTATATATCTTTTAGATTTGGATCAACTCTAAAGGTATTGAAGAAACTATACGTCTAAGCATACAAGAACGACCCCTCTCATGGACGACTGTAACAGGGTATGGTACAGCTTCCGTTGTTAGCCACTGCTTTCTTGAAGAAATATGGGCTTTGAACACTATCCATCACTTGGTGGTATAGATGTGACAAGGTTTATTATCTAACGACTCAACTACTGTGCATGAACAATCCTAAAATTGAAAACCTGCTAGTCTTCACTTTTTTGTTGGTATTCAGTGTGTTGCAGTGAATATTTGCAGTTCACATACTTGTAATCGAAACATCATTTATACAGTCATTAGTCTGGCAAGCTTATCTTCTATCAGCCGAAGGTATGCATATTGTTATACGCCAATAAACGCTAATGAAGGGAAAATTCGTCGTGAGACGCGCTGTATCGTATTTGTCAGCGTCAAATTGGTCACGTTTCGCACATAATATCAAGGAGATATCATGTAACAATCAGGGTTTTGCGATTGTGTATCGATGTACTAGCTTATTAAGTACCTTAATGCACAAGTATCTAATGAGTCCAACGAATCCACTTAAAGTATCATAGTGAGACTGACGCGACTACCGCCTTCCGTGTGATACAATAGCCGATGTCATCGAGCACTGTGTATTCTATAGAGGTTTTCACAATCTTCCAAACAAACTCCGTTCTTTGTATGCAAAAGCGAATGGTCCTGTTTCTTAGTTTTCATAATTTCCGTATGCTTTGCTCCATTTCACATTCACAAATTTCAAGAATTCACATCAGCATGCTATTCCAGTTTTTACCTCACAGCTAAAACTGTCATACTCATTGTCATCCAGAAATATAAGTGCTGGTGAGCTCTAACGAGAGTCAAGCTTAAGTACAGCGCCTATTGTTAAAAGATCCGGGGTGGAAAGTCTATCTGAGTGTGGAAGCTGAGATCTACTGTAAGTGAAGTCCAGGTTATATCAACCAAATCCCCGACTACTTGTCGATAACTTTTGGTCTGTATCTTCAAACCCGCATTTCTCGGGAGTAGTATGCAACATCAGGAAACAATATCCAACTTTCATTTTTGCATTCATAATGGTTACTCAGGATAATTTAATCAATAACACATACTCGTCAAATTTAACAGTGCTGTTTCAGACGGCCGGAATAATGGGTCTATCTTTCAAGTCCGAAAGTGTCGGAAAATGAGGTCGAAATAATTTTTACTTGTGTACTGCTATTACTAAAACCTATAATGAAAATGCCGTTTCTCACGTCTTAACTATGAATTAACCCGAAGTTCAAATTGTCTAGCAGAAGATACTTTTAGAAAGCAGCGACCAAATAGTACTTTCGAAAAATGAACACCAATCAACAGTAAGGGTCAAGTAGAACAGTTGCGCCTGGAGTAAGTTATCACCATGTCAAACATTTATAAGTAAAGGAAATTTCGGCTAAACATAAAGACAGGTATGAATGAGGCAAACATAGGTGGATTTAATTTCTGCGTGTAGTCACATTACAATGTCCATTATACTTCTGATCACGCGCTACAAAATGCAAATTAGGTGTAGGACTGATTCTCAAAGGCATGCTCAACACACCTCAATGGAAACAATGCTAGACATCACAAAAAATACAAACTACCAAGCATACCATACAAAGTAAAATAAATCCAACGACGTTGTTAATACAACAACATCTGTGTACTGATTTGTCTCTATCAAGCATGTTGTCTTGGTTTGCTATTGCTATTATAATGGACATTTTTGTGACGTTTTTGAGTTGGCGATCAATGCGAAGCCAAGGAAATTTTTCATGCATGACTTGCTGTGTTATGCTGCACGTCTTTCACTCCAGTTCAGCTTAACACTTGTACGTGCATGCCGAATGACCTATGTAATGTTTGTTCCTCATAATAATACAGCAGTGATAATGCTACGTGTTACTAACGAATATTTCTAAATGTATACTCGCTCGTAGTCGCTGTAGTCGCATTCAATTAAGCATCGTCACACTAAGCAGAGAAATTGTACTGAGTTTCGAGAATTTAAATAGCTGTGAGGTCCTAACTACTGCTTGCTTATTAAAAGTAGCTTGACTTTTAATATGCCACAACTCAAGAAGCTCGAAAATGATTGTTCAACAGTGTCGTTGGCTGACTGTTTTTGCAATAAAATGCAACCGCAATCAATACGACATCACTCGAATATTGGTACACAAGGTCATCTAAATGCCAGAACTCAAGTTCGATTTCTGGTGGGTAGGGAGTTAGGTATTAACTCGGGTGCGACCGAATTGCTATTTACGTAACTATTAACATATGGTAAGGGCATTCAACACTGTTTTAAAAAGTGACGTACTTAATAGTGAGCTAGAGGATTGAACTCTACTAAAAACTAAAAATGAGCTTAAATTAATTGGCTCGGTATAAAAAACTATACAACCGACTATAAGCTAGTATCACTGACATACCTTGTAAAGATCAATAATTACTCATGTGAATAACGCTGGTATGCGTTGCCTTTGAAAAAACAGTTGAATACACTTCACCCATTCAACATGTTGACTGGCGATATGACCTAAATATGTAACCACATTTTGCCGTGGATGTCATCATAGTATTTTGAAATATAAAATTTCGGAAAGTTTTGATTAAATAAGGCTAACAATTTGAACAATTTCAGTAAACACCACTTGAGTTTTAGGTCATTTATAAGAGAAAGTAACAGAACACATTTATGATAACACGTTCACTGAAAAGTAGATAAAATACGCGTTCATAATTGTTCAAAGAAATCACGGGTGAATCAAGTTGTTTTGCAAAAACCTCGACAGAATTTTTATCCTCAGAGTGCTTGTGAGTAAAATATGTTCTCCTCTAAACTTACGGTAGTAATTCGTGAGTGTGTAGAGAATAATGTTCGCTTGGTCATTTGATGGGTGAATCATTAGTCGCTTGACCAGCAGTGCTAGTGTAGTCTGAGAAATCTTAGCAATCAATAGTGAAGACATCGGTTCTTAACAGACTCTAATTGACGGCTCGTGTTGCAGGTAATCAATTCGTTAGAGAGAACAAACTTCAACTTCTACCCTGACTAAATGTTTCGAACTTTGACTGCAATTGCACTAATCACCGTAACCACATGTCTGTACAAAGCGTGTGGTCTGGCTGCTGAGCAAAGTAGAAATGTAAAGACTAAGAACTATTGTTATAACAACCGCTTGTTTGCCTTTTAAGCAGTTCATGGGAAAATTTAGTAGACAGGCCAGTAAGTTGAGATTTTTTGAGCCATAATGCTGCTGCCGTCGAAAAATAAATGTTAAGTATTCAGTAGATTGATCATGTTATTTTCACTCATACAGCGCAAATATTGAGGATATGTGATGAACAACAGAGTTGGATTTGTCGAAGCCCGTTTGGTTTGTTTGTCTCCTTATATTTGATCTGATGTGTAACGCTGCTTCTGTTGAGGCTTGCTCGGTTCGTTTCTAGAACGCCAACCCTAAAACTGCCTTTATTTGTCTTTGCTACGTGTAGTAAAACTCATGATACATTTTGTACCTTGACCGCATGTAAATGTCGGTTTTGGTCTTTTTTGTATAACTATCACTGCTTATCTACTAAGACTTTCTATCTTGACACTGTCGGACAGGCCGTCACCCTGATCTGTACCCGACTGTTCTAATAACCTAATTTCCCGTTGACTGGTAGCGATTTGTGGACACATTTTTGATTGTTCCATTTTGAGCACCATTTCTGCTGGAAAGTTTGTATATCTCGCTAAATCACGTTCAATGGAGGAAAACACTTTTATAATAGTTTTACCAAACAGCACCGCATTAATTCCAAACTTTTCAATAATCCAGGTCACCGGGATCCAGTCGGCTTATCCGTTTCGATAACCACCGGGCTTCTGGTGACCTGAAAGATAATCATCAAAGACAGAGTATTGCGTTGTTTTTGGAGGGAACATTAGTTACCAAGAACAGAGTGAAGTACGTATTCAACAATGTCTTCAGTAGGTAGAAATCTAACAACACTTTGAAATGATTTCCAATTAACCTCAGATAGAAGGTCATTCAAATGACTGATAACCCTGTAAGAAAAAATGTTGCATAAGAAAGGTCCGAGGTCAAAGCTTGTGGAACTTCTTTTTATGACCTCTTCGACTACTGAGAACTACTGAAGTAAAGAATTGCTACACAGGTTTTGCGTTTAAGAAAAAGAGTATAAGAATTAGATATTCGAAACTCAAGTGGATAAAGATCAGGAATTCCAAAACGAGACTAACAAGAGAAATATCTCATGCCAGTGACCATTTTGGTACTTAATTGCTGGACATGCTAAGTGGCAAATATGTTTTTTCTCAGACCGGTATACACGACAAGCATTGGTCTCATACAAACCCCGTAAAACGTTTGAAAGGCATATCCGTCTATGTGGGAAAAAGCTATTTTTATCACCCCGAGGGTCCCAAATTCCTTTAGTGGACATTTGCTAGTGATAAGAGAAGGATAAACTAGACGATTTTCGAATCCCCAGATATTTTTAAAGGTCAACTTTTGCACCCTGTGCACTGCGTATAACGAGTAGGCTCCCAGAGTCTCCTCCGGGAGACACGGGCACACTTACTCTCGTTTAGATGGAGACTCCAGTTATCCGAAAAGCACTTGGTACGGCTAAGATCAATCTATAATGCACTAAGAGCATCAGCATTTCAGGTATCTAATTCGCCAGCACATGGGCGAGTGTTGCTAGAAATAAAGTCGGGAAGATCATTTATATATATCAGGGATAACGGTAGACGAAGCATAACTCTTTGAGAGACTCCAACTGAGATCAGAGAGGAAGAAGAAAGATCTGATCCAGTTTTTAATCTAAATGGTCTGTTACCAAGAAAGAATGTAATCCAGCGGAGAACCCCTCCTTGGATCGCGTGGGACACAGTCGAAGTCTTTGGCAAAGTCAAAGAAGATAACACCTGAGATGTGGCCACTGTCATACCATCCATGAAGATTTACGTACTGGTTATACATGGCCCATTGGGAGGGAAGTAATACTGGGTACAGAAGAAAAGGTTATTTGAGAGGAGTTGTTTAAGAATGGCTCGTTTCAACAGACGTTCCATTATCTTGCACGGGACGTTGGTAAGGCTGATCGGTCGATTACTGGCAGAGGAATGACGATCGCCTGTCTTAAATATAAGTGTGACAGTGGTTTTTTCCCTTACCTCCGAAACAGCGCTAGTCCGAAGTTTCTGTTTAAACAGGTTATGGAAGGGCACCACCAAACCAAGAGCCGCTTCTTTGAGAATCCGAGGATGGACCGCGTCTGGTCCCATTGTATTATGAGGATTGACCTGAACATCTGGCAAAGAGAAGTCGGTTGTCAGGAATGGATGTTGGAAGTTTTGCCGCCTGAGAATAAGATGTCATTCCGGCGGAACCACATTGTAGGTCGCTGAATAGCACTTCCGGAATACCTTAGCAACCACTTAGTGGTTAGAATAGGCTTTTCCGTCGGCAACCACGGAAGTTTTTGAAGTTTGTTTTTTCTCTGGTGGGGCAGATATATTCACACAGAAAGTTTCGTTTTTTCAAGCTACCACTAATGTCTATGTCTGTGCCTGGTGTGTACTGATGGATTTCCCGCTTGCACTTGTGTTGTACAGTGCCGCAGGCTTATGAATCACCGGTTTGCCCGTTAGCTTCTGTTTGGTGAACAGACGAAAATGTACGTCAAGAAGACGGCGTATGTTCCACAAACGTGGTGCACCAGGGAAGAACTTCCACAGTTTTTGGGAAACAAATGCTTCATCAGTCAAGTGAACAAAGTGTTTGAACGAGTGATAGTACAGTTCCACTGAGTCGAACTCGAGGAAATGAGAGCAACGCTGTGTAAGCGAGATATTGTCTAAGGTGATAAGACTTACCTCGTCGTCGAAAGTGCTATGTGACGGTGAACAGTATACAACACCGACAGTGAGCGTGTCACGAATACGGAGGTGAAGTTTGAATTAGAGTGCATCATCTTTTTCTAGGAAGGGAAATTCTCTAATGGCAGTCGGTACCGGAAGCTTCCGGCTTAGGAAAATAGCAGCGTCTCCTGTGTGTCCATAGGAGGAGTCTTTTTGGTACACTGAATACCCGGAAACGTGCAACTCGTTGTCGCTGATATCCACGGAAACCCAGGTCTCGGTAAGTGATAGCATTTAAAGGCTCTTTTGGTCGACTAGCCTCCTGATTTCTGGTAGTTTATTCAAAAGGCTGAGATAATAAGTATACAGACAATTGATGGCTACATCCCTATTTGATTGGGTTCAAAAGGAAACAGAAGAGCACGAGGATGAGGTTGAGAAAAGAACCCTACTACCGAGGGAAATTTTTGCGGATGACGACCGCCTTAACACGACTTGGCCGTAAGTGAGCATCCCTGTGGAGCACCTTACCTGCTCCCGTTGGTCCAAGATGGATGGTTTTTGTACCGCTCCAGCCATCCGCGCTACTGGAGGCTGGTTGTCAATTTTTCGCTCACGAAAATCTGAGTGACATTTTAAGCTGGAAGAAGACCTATTAAGAAGATATTTCTACCCGTCCGAAAAAATGTCACTGGAACAATCTAACCATGAGTCTACTGGGTGACCGGAAGTGATCCCAACATGCTCATAGGATTATGGAATCCGGGAACAGATCATTTCTTGCCGGACCTTTTTTGGGTGGAAGGTTTGGAATTAGGGAGGAAGAAAGGTGGTTTGTACCAACGTTATGAGTCATTCCTTCGTGCACACACAGTTCTGCAGATGATTAATAATTCAAGAGGATGGGATCAATCACCTTCGTTTTAGATAAAGGCGCTTTGTTCGCATCTTTGAGGACGCTGGTAACCAATTAAGAGTAGGAAGTAAAACCTTCGCTTTGACCTAGGGCTTTGAGTCGGCCTTGATGTATGATTTCGTCCTGACAATCTAGGCCCACTTTTTCCGCCCTTGCAAACAGTGATCAAACAAACCTTTCTTCCAATAAGCTTATGCCGTCCTCATATCTGTCGTTTTAGTAAGCAAATCTCCTGTGCTTAGCTTCCCGAGTAATGGAAAAAGAAGTCCGAGTAACTTCTTGAAAGGTTTGAATGAAGTATGCTAGTGGTAACTAGGCTTGTTCTATCTGATGAGAAGGGAGTGGTTAATTCTGTCTTGGCTTGCTCACAGGAAAAGAAGGTGGCTGGAAACTGTCCCCAACATTACAACCCTTCTCTCGCGCAATGCCTAATCCTTCAAGTTTGCGGCGGCTTCCGCAATATAAGGAATAGGCGGTGCCACTCTTTTCTAAGCAGTCCTCACCCCAGGAAGGGCGAACACAATATTTACTCAGTGGGTTTAGTTAGGGCATAAGGTCAGACAAGATCCTCTGTGTCTCAGCCAACGTTCTTTATGCAGTGGCCTTGTTTACGCATTAACATTCTAAGATACCACCCAGCCATACTTAAACTATTAGTGTTTTCGTTCACCGTCGGTGGCGAGTAACGGGACGGTTCCAAGCCCAAACGGGCTGCAAATTTCCTTGAAAAGGCACCTCATACAGGAAAATAACACTGTTGACGAAGTGGACAGAGTTAATTGGTCCACCTTGAGGTCAGTACGTCTGAAGTGATACCAGTGTAAACACTTCTGGCACTACATGTCATTGTGGAGGTCATCTGGCGACCAGATCGACCGCAATCGCTGGAAATCTCTAGAGCTCAAGGTGCGATACACGAACAAGAACAATTAGTGGTGATACTGCCAGATGACAGCAAAAGGTTATTGTACTCAAGAACGATACGCAACAAGGGCACCACACGAGACGAGACAGTAGCGAAAGAAAACGGATGCTAATTCAAACAATGAGAAACACAAGAAATGCGGTAAACGATGCAAAACCGGTATGAATTTTGATGCTCAGGGCATCAATACATGCTTCTTTTATATGAAGCTAGGAGTATTCGCTGACTTCTTCAAAATATAAGGCGTATTGTAAGTCCACACGTGGTCCTAAATAGAGTTAAATTACCAATATCGCTCTTCTTATTTCTTACAAATAACTCTTTACCAACCCAATGCATTATCCCTTTTCAGATGAATTCAACATTCGCCAGCACAGGCTTTCCATCATGAGAACCGAAGTTGTCCCTAACACACAAAAATGACACGTACGCCTGTCGGAACACTGAGCCATTATGCGCTTACTCACTCATCTATCATTCGCCCCGGTCATGGATATTCCGCCACTGAACTAGACATTATTAGCTACTTTCGATAATTGGTCTGCCTGTCGGTCGGAGGGTCGTTCGGTAAACCAGACGTGTCATTCACTCACGTAGCCGTTCAACACTGTCTCATTTTCTCAAAATGTGTTCATCTCCATGATTCATCACCTAAGTACCACGTTCCAAAGCTAATTTGGCGGTGAAAGGACCCTCAAAACCTTTCACCCAGACGGGTATTTTTCATAGTCCACAGGGTGATAGCTTGTGTTTAGAGATATTAGACGGAAAACAAGAGATCAACTGATCAATCTTTTCAGATAGCTGGATTAATTCCCATTTATGTGGCAGTTGTCCACACTACACTTTAGCAGTGGGTCCATTTGTTGCGCCCTAATGAAGCAAAGCACAGGCTTGTTGCCTGTGCTTTGCTTAGTAATTTGTAGTCGTACACATATGCCACCGGCATAAGAACAATAAGCGGACTTATATTACAGATTGTTCGCTAGTCATGCGTCTGATTGCTGTGTTTACCAGTAATCTGTGTTTTTGTAAAACATGTGTGGTGTACGTTATTTACCGGCTGTCATATCTTGCTTCTTGACCCTTCGTATGCTTTATCGTTATGACCCACTCGATAACTATAGATTTTCTATAGTAGTTGTTAACATGTGAGTATTTTTCACGAAGTCCAACATATAGTGTCTTCATAAAACTGCAGAAACAGCTGAAAACAACAAAGTTGTGGACTGAACTTAATGAAATTTTGACCCGTAATTACTCATTGGTCGTACTCAGATTTAACAGTCGGTTAGAGAGAAAACCGTTTGTGCTTTTTGTGGCTGAGCACAGAAATCTTATCCACGTCGAACCATTAATCAATGTTTTCAGTTCTTTAGATACGCCCCAATAATATAAAAAGGTGGTTTGATCAAGACCCTATTCCAGGCAGTGAGGAATATTCTCAACCCTAGTTTGCTGTAGGCAGAACAAGAGATGTAACAAGTAGATGTTACAAGTAGAGACCCCGAAAAATTCAAAGAACCTCACAGTATGACAGACATGCGCAATAAACCGGTTCAAACAGATAAAAATGGATCTAGTTCTACTTCCACAACTCAGACTGAATTAGCCAACAAACGACATCAAGCACAAATCGAGATGTGTCCTATCGCAATACGTACGGTAACGCCTAAAGACGCCTGGTACAAACCACTAGACCAGTTCTACATAATGGTGAGCGGAGTTTGTTTAAATATTCCTTCACTCACGTTGTCTACCGGATCCGTTGAAGTCACATCAACGTTCGCTTAGATAGAATGGATTGACAGTTGTTTTAGCTAATAACAGAATAGGTCCCGAAGTGATTGAGACAACTGATGACGAGATAATCGAGCGGTAAAGCAGTTGGCGAAGCAGTTCGCTGAAGCAGTTGCTCGAAGTCCTACACCACCGACTGCTAATCTACCTAAAATAGCATGTTGCGAAGTTAACCCATATAGTTCATTAAACATGATGGTACGCGAGCAGAACCAGAAGCTACTGGACCTTAAAAAGCCAGGTTGATCAGAACTCGCTAACCAGCGATATGCGCACTAAATTAGCCGAAGTAACCCATAGTATTGGTGACACAACATCTGACGTGAATGTATGCGTATCAGTAACCACATTATCTTTAGATACCTAACACACACTCCGCATGTTTTACATTTATGACTGATGAGAATAAACAAAATGTTAATATATCGCAACGTATGTCTGTTTTTTGTTCTTATAAACGTGGTTTAACTTGTAGAGATGTCTCAGGAACATATTAATGAACTGTGTACCACCTGAAGAAAACCAAAGAGGCAATTTAAAGAGTCAGTGAGGTTATGCGCCAAAGTGAGACATTGAAGCAGAAAATCAACATTGAAATATTCTCATTTCAACTGTTGTATAAATAGGAGCTGATTTGCTACAAGTTGACCATAGACATATGAGTTTCACCTTGTGAGTTGTGAGTGCACTACCAATGGGTCAGATTTAACTCGATGTTCCGTTTACGACTTTAGTATTTTCCTCATCGGTATAAATCACACATCATCCTGACGATTTGGCCAATATGTTCATGCTGTTCGAGAGCCAAAAATACTAGTGACCACTGTTCTGGCTATTCGATAGTTTTATGAGTTGGTGCAGTATTTGCCCCGTTAACCAAAATCCATAACCTTGAAAGGGATGAATCATGCTGGCTGCACTCACCCCACATTAGTCAATTTGCTGGAAAGTAGTTGTACTATTATTGGGCTTTGTTACTGCTGCAAAATCCTAACCTCAGTCATATTTTATGGCCAACGTTCAAAGGGAAAAAACCCGATATTGATTAGTGGAAGGGCATATAGAAATCACCCAGAACTGTCTATGATTTCTGCACTGTTATAGCCTTTTTGGTTAGTTGCCTTCGGAAAGAAGTTCGGTAACTGCAAAACTGATATAACTGGTCACTTTATACTGTTATGCATACTCCGGAATTATAATCCAGAGCAGCACTTAATCTAAGCAAATTTAACGTCAAATGAACTTGATAATTATTATGGTGGCTCCCTGCCAAAAAGGGATTTCTACAAGAATTTATCCTCAGATGTGTGTTGTTCACACCCTTCGCTCTTGAGCTACCGGCATAGTCGACTCGCCAATGATACTTCACTTGAATGATTTTACAATTTGGGGAGTTCTAGATTACCTGGAAGAGGGGATATTCCTGCAAGACAATTTGAAAGGTTTGAGGCAGTGATCCATAGGAAATAACTTGCCGTCCAACCTCAACAGATGCGAAGTTATTAGCATTTGGTATTGGGACTGTAGGGTTTACCACCTTGGTGACATTTGGCTACAGATATCATTGGGCAACCTTGAACTGCGATCCCTAGTTGCAGACAAATTACATCTCTCCTGGAATTGTGCAGCCAAGATTAAGAATGTGTGACTAAGCTTGTATTATTTTGGAAGAACTTACGGAATGTTCTACACTAAAGACTTTCCTGTTATGTTCGCCTCCATAATCGGCACATACATGAAAGCTAAAATTCAGGCCTTTGTTCAATAGTTGAAAGGATTTAGCATTTATTCGAAGTTTTCAGAGGTGGGGCTGCTGGAATGATTAATGATAACAAGAAAATCCTTTAATTTAGAGACGTTGGGGATTAGGTCAGTGTACACAGAAATATAATCACCTTAGAGTGGATCTACTTCTTACGGCTGTAGTTCACATCCCAGTTGTCCATAGCACCATTCTCACTAAACAAGAATGAAAATCCAAATGACCATTCATTTAAAACTCGTTGCGGGATGGTTGGATTATTATGCATCCAGAACTGCTTCACAGTTAGGATCTGTTCAAACTGGAAAGCACCACTCAACTCTTTGGCGACGGCTGAATCAGTTGACAGCCTAAACCTTTATTCTTCGGCATACTCGTCTGAAACATTCGGTCATACAAGCTTCCTAACCAGCCCAACCAGCCCAACCAGACAGGTTACTAAATGCGCATATCTGACGGACAGTTGCTTTAGTTTGTTTCAGTGTTTTTGAAAGACCATTCCAGCGCTAATTTTAAAGTTTTTATTTTTTTACTTTCATTCAGTTTTTGCATCTATAAACCGTTGAACAAAATAACTATTTGCATACTAAGGAGATGGGATCGCCGGGACCCCGCTCACTATCCTCTCACTAACAGCATGTGAATCTATGAAATTTCTAACTCGGGGGATAGTCTTGTTAGAGCTCATTCGTACTGTTTGGTCTACTACGTTTGAGGAGGTGAAATACACCTCGAACAGTTTAGTTATTTTGTGATTTCGGCTTGAAAAGAAGTCCCAGTCACTAAGCTATCGATTGCAAGTACAAGAATAATTACTGTTTCCTCCCGAGGCGATTATGTGTATTAAGCATTAATCACAGGCATACGCGGCTGTGTTCGTGTATAGTAATTCGGTTGTACTTAAGTTAGGATCAATGAATTGTCCACGCGCCAGATGCTTCGTCCATGAGACGCACCAAGGTTGTCGCTGACAATAGAAACGGGGCTGCCGGTAGCACGGCAGTAGTGAACAGGATACCGGCTAAATAGTGACAGCGCCGGCCACTGCCGTAATTGTTTACTGCAAACATTGGAAGCAGTGTAGAAGAACTTTTGTCAGAGTATCACAGTCAAATGAATATAAACTGTAACAGGCCAAATTCTCCTAAACACTTCTTGAACTTTTTCCCGTTATTCCTATACTTTGTTGAAAACGGACACTGGCTGCATGCGTACGACCTCCATCTCAAGTCTGAACGGTCAGATTTTATAGCATCGCTCAGAAAAGACTTCAGTGTCAAGGCTCGACAGGATCATTGTTGTGTGCAGTTTTTTCTTCGGAAGAGATTACCATTATTATGGCAGAAAAAGTTGATGCTACGGTACATATTTGATAGCGGGAATGCGTCAGCATTGATTCTTATCTTACATTTCTGGATGTTTTTATAACAAGAATTTGCCACCGATTCCTACAACATCACACTGTGCCTTTCCAGTACTGGAAGTTTGGGCAATACCGACGAGGACTTAGCTGGACATGCCCCTTAGTTACATGGCCATATACCATGTAATTTTTAAGTCTTCCAAGGATTAAAAGAAATTTATGAGGACAAGAATTATGTGATGGTAAGTCCGGTCCTACAGTCTGTTCAAGGCAAACTTGGCAGGCTCCATGAAGACAGTTATTTGAACATGTCACCCTTAAGCTACCTGTTTTGAAAAAACAGTGAGTTTGGAGAATTTTGGTCAAACGTTGAAAAATCAGTTTCACTATTGTTTTGAACAGCAACTCCAACAAATTGGTGGCTTCCATTAACAAAAAGGAGGACAAAACCATCGGAAATTATATAAGAGAATCGTGTTTTTTGAAAATTACAATTCATTCCAACCTCAACACAGGTGCTGTATCTTCCACTAAGAAGTAAACATATCGGCAGTGTTGTTTCTATTGTGTGGTTGGATTCAATGGTCCATGTATAATAGTTGTTTGTGACCGAATTCAATAGCAAGGTTTGGTTCGGTTGACTGCAACAGAACAAACCGTGTAAGCCGGTAATTCCCCTTAATTGCTAGAAACAAAAATTACCGGTGACCTCCGAATTGAATAAGTTAATTAGGCTGAGGTAAAAGCCAAAAATGATCCTCGCTCTATCTATTGCAATGAGTGGACTCTCCATTCTTTTGTGCGCAACAAAACAATTTGTGAAAATAATGAACTTAACGTAATTTTTTAACAAAAACATAATGAAATTGATAAGTTAACTTTATCTGATATAGTAGTAGTCACACAATTCTATGAATTGCTTACGTCACTATACTCCTATTACTGACATTTACGTTGCAATAAGCTTTAGGCAACCTTTACCTTTTTTCACTTTAGCGTATAATTAATGTATATTTATGTTTTTCTCAATCTTTGATTACAAAACAATTAAATAAGCTAACTTGCTATTCTGTCTTTAAATGACTCAATCGCCGGGCTTCAAACAAGTCTTACTATGATCAGTAAAACATTACTGGTCAAAAAACGTCAATCTAACAATGTTGTTGGCATCCAAATAAAAACGATCACGTTTGTGCTTCTTCTAAAAAAAATTGTTATACAACCTAAGGTCCAATGAATTTAGCCAGTGCCATGTCATAACCATTGCAAACAGTACATTCTTTACTGAAGTAAAGGAAACCTGCACCAAAATGTTACCTCCATTTTCCTTGATTGAATTTGGGATTTCAGAGACTGTTGAATCCAATTAGTACACAGCTCATTAGAACATGTTTAAAAATTCCAAACTGCTTTCAACAAACTGAACTTAAAACGGTTATAACATTCACTTATATTTGATTACATCCCATTGCTATTACTTGTGAACTCCAGTTAACGAAGTGACACTCCTCTCAGTTATCAAGTTTGATGAGATGTTTCTCAGCGCTTACCTGAGATATACGCACAATTCAAAGTACCCTAATAGAAATTACCTTCAAGCGATTTATCATATTTCAGAATATAGGTAAATTGCACGGACAAAGACTGTGCCTCATAAAGCAGCGTTTAAGGGGCAATTGGACGCACCCATTTATTTGCCGGTTGCACGCATGTGTCTGCTTTTTATTCTGGTCGATTGACGGTATCGCAACAGTTAGTTTTTCATGCTAAACATTCGATGTAATGCAAAGATGAGCTAGACTGAACGAGTTATCGATAGCCTGTCAGCACCAGTAGTGAGCAATGATGACTGATAGGCTTCCTGTAAATGTTTAATTGGCTACACATTGCCTATGATTCACTTATTTACCTACTCTAGAGATTAGAGAAACAATCAACTTTAGAAAAAAAAGCGCTTGCATCGAGCGTTTAGGTTTAGCTGAATTATCAATTGATTCAAGAATGAGAAGAAAAACAAGTTGCAAACTTGATCGGCTAAAGTAAAGCTACTGCTCTGTTCCAAGAGATAGAAACAAATAGTCACTATTCAGTAGACCATTCTGAATGTGTATAGATCAGTGCGAATCCAAAAGTCTATTTTGCTGCAAAAGCACTTGACTAGTTATCGCAAACAGTCTACTTTTACAGGTACCTTTGATGCTCAGTTCGTCCCTCTAGGTGTGTGATTTTACCTGATTTCTGACCATTTGCCTACGGTTACAGCGGTGAACCAACCTGAGGTAGTAATGATCTCACCGTTTGTTTTATACGTTCGCTGCTGATCAACAGTTAAACATATTCCTCGTATACTTTGGTGTTGGACTTGGATAAGCAACATTCATTTTGCCGGGCCTGGCTTCGTAATGCTATGCACTGTGTAAAAGACACCAAAACCTAGCGCACCGTAGTGTTCACTGAAAAACATCGCCACGTCACCCCCTTCCGTAAGTCAGTACTACGTCGAAGACACGGATGAATTCCAGGCTGCACAGATAAACATTATACTGTGGTAGTTCCGGTAGTCTGTGTGACTGAAACAACAAAGTAAAAGCAAGTAGCACTTACTAATCCGTCGCCGTGAGCTGTCAACCTAACTCAGTAAAATTAGAAAATGAACACTGCACTTTGTCGTAGATATCAAATCACCAAGTGATCAACTCATTATGTTAATGAAAGCAACAGTATAAGAAAAATTTCCCCGACTTTTAGAAAAAATAACAAACCATCTTCTGATCAACATTATAGGATTTCATGAAAATCAATCTTTTAAGGTCTCTCATATATTTTATTAAAATATTTTTGTAGCGTTTTACCAGATGAATATGAATAGATTCTGAAATAGATTCTGACAATATTCAAATAACAACTTTTGGTTTGTAGCAAAATTAAACCTATGAATGTGAGAAATACTTGTATACTATGTTTTTGCTTCTTGTAGGGTGTCAAGTAAGCTTAGTTATTATAGCAGAAAATGTCTCTGAGTTACATTGCTCACGAACTACAATTCAGACACAATTTTTTTCAAAATTACCACAACTTCCATTCTTCATGTAAATCACTTTTCAATCGTTCACTAGATAGGATACATTGTAGATTGCAATGAACGTTCAGCGAGTTTCTGTGATGTATTATCATTATGACCAGGTCGATATAATTAGTCTAAATCTCGGCAGGAAGTACGCTGTATCAGCTACCAAAAGAGTTTTTACTTGATGATTAAAACTATAAGCTTCAAAAGCGTGATGCCAGTGAGTAACAATGCACAACACTGTTTGAAGCATTTTATTATAATACATTTTTTCAAAAAATAACATTTCCGTGTTGTTCGGATAATTTTCAAATGACTGTCCAACTCGTTCTCACTTGTGACAACCTATTGATGGCACAGCAGGCGTTCGTGCGTCCGATTTCGGGACCGACGCTTCTCATCAGTTAAGCATGATGGACAGTCCGCAGCGTTTTGAAACGCAACCCAAACGGTTCACGCCGGAACTAATCAGATTTTGCGCTTGCACGAAACTGGGCCTGTCAATCCATGAAACATCACGCATCACTCATGAAGCTGGAAGTAAAGAAGACACAGTTGGGGTAAGGCAATCGCGTTCCCGTTTTTCCTAAAAAGCTGCTTTGATTAAGGTTACGCACTTAAAACCAAATCAATTGGTCCCGAGCAAGCTTACGTTTAGAACGAAAATATTGTAACTTCCTGTGGAATTGCTCTCTTTGTTCACCATAAAACAGGCGTACATCAGTCGTCTTGTTTTCGTTCTAACAAAACGAATAACGTATTCAGTACTAGAAAAAAAGGAAGGGGTGTATAACTTTAATCATACAATCACTGTCAGCGAGAAAACCTTACGTCAGCATAACAGTTAGTTGGACCGAAGGAGATTGTGGATTATTAATGTTTTGGGATTTGGAAAAATGGGAGAGCTCACTGCCGACGTAACGACTAATATTTCTATTGAAAAATTACTTCAGTCAAGATGGTTCAAATCAACGAAGAGTGGACTTCAAAAACGGAATCTGTTTGGCAACCTATAGCCATAATGGGCGACTGATCACTGCTGTCGGAAAACGTAGTAGAGGATGGCTGTTAGCTCAATTTTTCCATTTTCTGCCGAGGTTCCTTCAAGGTCACATTCACTAAGCATGTGTGCCAATCGGTCGAAGAACGATCAGCGCCAGTCACTGTTAGTCAGTAACTGCTACGTTGTGTAATCACTGAATGCCGACGTGGCGTACAACGATATTGGAGACACCAAGAAGCAAAATTCGTTAATTACAACCTGTAACTTGGTAAATACTATCAATCTTTCTTAACGTACCGTGTTTGGGCTAAGATCCGCCTGGAAATACAAGGTACACGCACAGCCGATTCACAAAACCAGTGTGGTTAGTTAATTATTTGTTGGCAAATAGTATGTCGGATATATGGATTATACACAGGACGACGTATGAACGCAATGCCTGTTGAGCATGCACATGTTCCGTGGCACGTATAATCCAATTAAAAGTATACCAGCCCATTTCACCCAACACTGGCCAACCCAATTAAAGTCGTTAGAAATTAGCATTCGGCGATATGGGAGTTCCGTGCAACTCAGTGACTATCAAGCGGTTGCTGGAGTTATGACATGTAAATAGGGCTACTTAACAGCAACTGCAGCTCCCAGGGGATCGTAGGTACACCTGATTGTTATCCACTACCGTGATCTGCAAATCAGTTTCTAAAATCACTCATGTTAGACTGCGCAAGAAGTTCCGCCTATGATTTGACGGAACGAAACCTTCAATGAAAATGTACCGATCACTCCACTTTTTTTCTCTGCGCACCTATTATCCCATATGACCGTTTTTTTAAGCTGTCAATCTTCATTTGCCGATTGTGTGAACTAAAGTCTGCCATTTCAGTATTTAGCGCTTTAATCGAACTTTCAGCTCAGGTTGTTACCGCAGTTACATTCCTAAGATTCGAAACTAATAGGGAGGATTGATTTTATCATCAAACCTTTGAAATTTTGGATAAGAATGACCCTGATTTGCCTTATCACACAGTGGTCAAGCCAACCGTGTATAAATGAACTGCGACAACGGCGGCTGTGCTTAAATCCGATAATGACAAATTTTTCCATTACGCTCTCGCAAGTCGTGCGGAAGCGAGTTTGACCTTCGATGATGTAGCAACTGGTGGAGCTGGTGTGCATGCATGCGAACTGAAATGAAGAAGCACGCTTAGCCTCAGGGAAGATTAGTGACCGGTATTCAGACGTACCGTCACTCGCTTGAGAAATGGTGTGGAAGTTAATTCAGAAGTTGCCGAACTTACGGTGTAGATTCTTCAACATTCTAACATATATACTTTTCAGTGGACCCATTGAAACATATCCTGGTATGCGTTGGTGGTGTCATCCAAATCACTTATGAATGAATCACTGAAAAGCCGCATTAACTGTCGAAAGAATTCTCCCGCACTTGGTGAGGTAACAGTTTCTCAAGTCTTCTGAATCGTACAACTACAGCGATCATGTCACAATTCAGCAGCAGTATGACCATTTTTATTTTTATAAGTCCTCATGATAAAAATACGTGAACAAGCGAACATAGGAGGATGTTTTCAGTAATCAAACCGTAATTCCATGTAAGTTTTGGGTAAACGGCATTGAAAGTTTTTAAGCTGGGAGCATATATAAACTCCCAAATGGTAACGGGTCAACAACCGTCACGGGCTAGTGCTAATCGCAGAAGTTAGTCCAGAGGGTCAATGTTTGCCCTGGGGAAAAACAAATATCAGCTGATTGAAATGTGTCACTCATAAAACCGTTTTGCGGAGACGGAGCTAAGTGGTAGCCTGTTAAACATCATCCTGATAAGATTATGCATACAATCCAACGTAACTACTGGAATAGCCGGTATGCATTTAGCATTTAGTAGATGTCTGGAGGTTGCACTGACTACACTCTCATCTCCGCTAAGGCGACATATTCAAGTGGGTTTGTGAAATATTTTCTGTTTGACAAAGGTCCAACTTACGACAATTATGTACCAATGGGAGGAATTTCAGTTCTAAGTTTATGTTCCAGGTAGACGTAATGGAAGAAACACCAAAGTACGTAGGTTAGTATTTCCGAACGGTAAACAGGACAGACGTGAGAGAATATATTATGCGTTGTGTTGATGCTCATTATTAGGTAATTTCTTAGTGAAGTCGTAACCAGTTGCAACTAGAAGAGTTACAAATCTCGCAAAGTTTCGTCCTTCTCAAAAAGTCTTTAGCGACTGACTTGAGTCAGAAATTTTATGTTGGACCAATTTCATATGAGGCAGTCTTCAACTAGCCCCTGTTGGTGTGCCTGGTGTGAGTTGTGTAGAATGGCTATCAATAGGATGGATGGACGTGCGGTTCACCCTAGGTCACAACGTGGAAATCACCGATGTCAACAGGGATAGGATAGGTATTTTCTGCATGTGTATAGACGTGCTGGCTGCATCATATAAAGCTTGTACAATGTGAATTTTCTGATTTCAATCGTTTGATAAAGGAGCTGTGAGTGTCGAAACGTTCCGAGAACCACAAATCTTTTAAACTCGTAGTGACTTAACCAAGGAATTACTTAATAATCAGTGCGTAATTCATTACCCCAATTGTAAAGGAGAGTACCGGTATCTTTTAGCTACATACTAATGATCATTCGTATATATGGTAGAGTTTGACCCGGTGACTGCTCCTTTCAAAAAACGCGATTGAATTTCTTTTCGAGAAGACAGAGCAACTCCACACCAATCAGGTATCATGTGACCTTAAGCTGCAACTAGTTTATCTTGGCTATGGGTCGACAGTTGATATAAGAAGCAGTGATCACCAAAGCTCTTGAACAGAAATCCACTAATTTTGTTTCTCTGGGGTTGTCTTAATTTTTGGCTTCGTTGTGAAAGACAGGAGTCTTTGGGAAAATTAAATATTTACCCTACAAAGAAGTAAAGTTACTTAACTATGAGACTCTGCTTGATACTCGTTCGTCTCATCCTAAAAGTGTCTCAGTAAAAGAAGAACAAGCAAGAAAAGTCAACCAACTTTAATCGTTGTCCACATGTCAGCGTTATACATAACATTTTAGAGGTAACTCTTCCTAGATTCCTGCTAAAAGTCCTTAGATTTCTGTAGGTCTGTCGTAAATCTGATCAAAATGATATGTATCAGGTGATTCTTTTAATTCATTGCTACTTTTACTACTGTATGACTCAAGCTAATTGTCTGTTACTAAACTGAGAAATACTGTTATTTTTATACTGAAAATCACATCCTCATAACGCGAGGAACACATTGCCTGCTCCTCTTACATAAAACTTGATAAATAGTAGAATTTTGGAGGTATATTGACTAGATTCACTGTTGCACAAAGTGTGTTTCTCAGTTTTTGGTAATCGACTTGGTCAAATTGGTTCAAACCCTTTTTGAACCTGTCCCCATGTCATTGGTATGTGATGGATTACGGCAGTTTTCAAGACGTTCATGGTAAGATAGTCAGTCTGGCTAGCAACGAATGAAGTAGATAGATTCAGGTGACAGGCGGCGAACCCATTAACAGTGGTTTGTCAGCCCATGTTGCAACAGACTACTTGGGAGACAGGTAACCCTTGAAGATAACAAACTTGGATGGTCTGTGAGCTACTGATAGTTTCGTCTAATAAAATAACTTCGATGTATGTCATAAGTTGCCTTGGTTGGTTGATTTGTATCGTATGTCATGTGATAATACACAAAATTCTTGTTACCTGTTGAGCAACATCTGAGCCAACGTTATCGCTGTTTACAAAAGAATGATGGTACATCAGCATACTTAATTATAAACGTTAACATATAAGTTAGTGCTGACGCTGCTGGCTGCATACAGAAGCACTAGTGCATTCAGCTGACTCACTATCAAAGGGTTTTCTTGTCTTCAGTTAACCGGTGAACATGTAGTTGTACTGTTTACATCCATAGTGGTTTCTGAAGATTACTTATTGCAGTTTGGTACTTGCTCGGTGAAGTTATACACGGCCGGCTAAACCACTGCGCCATCCGAGCTTACGGCCTGGAGATAAGATGAATGTACTAATTGAGAGCTGTTGGGCCGCGCTATGTGACAACGATATCACAATTGTGCTGAAACCATACACAAACTAACTCTTATACTTTGATGCAAAACCATATAATTCGTTTAGTGTGCATGGTGCAAGTGCGTCTATAATTTTAAGGCTTTCAGATCACGAACAAATCGTTTCGTGGTTAATAGTTAACATGGATGGTAGATAAAATCTTTAGTGATTAACATAATACGGAACAACCTCACGCATGTAACTAGCAACTGTGAAAATGGAGTTGGGCCGATGGATTACATTACAGTTTTGAAATCTCGTTGATTCAAGATCTCGCAGATTGACACTGTTTTAACGGATTGGCTCTGATTATGGTATAAAATTGACCGCTAACATATTTCATAGCAAACGTGATGCGTGTTAATGGTATCCATTGTAGCTATGTTCATTCAAGTTAGAGGCAGTAGACAATGCTGGAGTGTATTCAACACGCAAAATATCCAGATATTTACAGCTTATTCCATTAAAAAAAATAACCCGCCTGTACCACGTTTAGAAGAATGCGTTGGTGAACAAAATTTGTTGAGATACTACGTTACTGCAAGACCTCACGTTCTAGTCACCATGGTTGCAGCTCGTGGGCATGGAAATGATTACGTCATATCCACTATTAAATTTTTGGCTCTGTTGACGTCATCTGACGTTCCTCTAACAACCAGGCTGCTACTTGCAAAGGATTAGCGTCTACCTGTTTACTGGACACAGTGCCAGAGGTTTAATAAACTGAGCCTCTCAATATCTCAATATCTAATCTAATTTTGATCAGCCTCCTCTGTTTCTCACAATTTTATGCCAGTCAATCACCTAATAATAGCTGGTTCTTCTTGACAGTGAAGCTTAGTATGCTTGTGATAATACCATTTACTGTTCGTAGACGCGGATCCGTATGGTTTTTCGAGATTAACCAGTGATGACTTTCAGATTATGATTTTTAAATAACGCAACTGATGATGAGCTTTTACATTTCAATGAACGTATATACATAAGAACAACCCATAAACAAGGCGAGCAGAATAGTATTCACGGTAAACAAATTAATACGTAGCTAACGGATTCAGTAGGTCAATGCCAGAGGGACAGCTCAAACAACCGAGTTGATTAGAAACTCTATAGTATTTACGCTAATAACGTTGCTTCTTGATTCACCTACAGATTTGAGTAATGATTGAATGAGTTGACCGCCGCCAATACCATAACGAAGACCGATATTGATGTCCTCTTTGTGATGAGGTGCTAAGGCTGTAGTACATCAATCCGTCGTTTCAGCCAGCTAGATTGACCTCAGTGACTGAACTGTGACTCTACGTATCAATCCGAAACGTATAGTGCTACACATCCGCTGTTATTGTATTCGAATAAAACTGGCTGAGTATAGTGTAGCATTGACCATGAACGCTAACTGGCTAATTATCTACAAGTTTGGGGCCAGAAAATTACGATGTTGGATCTTTTCACCGGATGACTGTGTGGCACGTGAACGGTGTACCAACAGACATAGGAAAAGGCGAGTTTCAATTTTAAGATAATGGGACAGAAAAATGAAATTAACAGTTTCCATTGACCGGTTTATATCCAACACTTTACTCCCGAAGCTTGTTATAAACTATGAACAAATAATGCGTATTTAAGAACATCAAAGCAGTTAATTGAGTGCCGATGTGTGTTCATGGTAACCCACAGAAGAGGTAACTGTATATATTGCAATGGTACACACGGACGATACAGGTAGAATAATCCATTTTTTATGGTTTGCAAATGTTACTTATTTTTATGTTATGGAACTGAACTCTGTGCGTCTTCCAGAGTTTACAGTGCTCATATACTAACAGAGAATAAAATTCATCACTGCAAGGAGGTAGTTCAGGTGAGGAATGTAACCTCAGCATTCTGTAGAGTACATGACGTAGCATACGGTTATGCATTGCGCATTTCCTACGTTATCAGAAGGGGTCACGAAGCCACATAGCGGAAGACGTAGGCACTTGCCGTCACTCCATCTGAAACGCTATGCCAGTACTGGCTGCACCTACGATTTTCAATGTCTATGTAAGTCTAGGCATAATAACAATGTGTTACCTCTTATCAAGCCTACCTTCCGCACAGGAAACAAAATAATTTCCTAAGCTTTGCGGTACCTTTAGTTTGCTGTAGGACTAGTAATTGTGTGTCGGTGCTTTCCATGAGTTTCCCATCGTCCAACTTTGAGCTTACTAACGATAATAGGTTATGAGT
This sequence comes from Paragonimus skrjabini miyazakii, assembly GCA_014338405.1. Lineage (NCBI taxonomy): Eukaryota > Metazoa > Platyhelminthes > Trematoda > Plagiorchiida > Troglotrematidae > Paragonimus > Paragonimus skrjabini miyazakii. Next base: position 236,811 of record JTDE01000060.1, on the reverse strand, counting down.
GTCTACAATGTACCCGAATAAATGTGTTCTATGTGTAACAGAATAGGTTGACTTCTCGTGGAAGCAGACAGATTAAGTCAATCACATGATGGAAAATATGTTCGTGTATTACTTAACCAATTAAATAATAACTGTTGACGTTTAAGGTCTCACAAACAAAAATTACTCGACGCGGTTCGTGCAAAAACAAACTGTAACAACCGAGTAGATAACAATGTTTTTGATGCGGTAGTACCGTTTAACAAAACTTGAAAAAAACACTGGAAAATCGTTTCTGAAGATTATTTTGATAATTAGAGTTTCTCAGTTTACTTCATTTATAACAGTGGTATTCTGTGTTTTACGCATATTAATCCCTAAGAAAAACCGGAGGGTTACGTAAGACTTATAATGAAAAGTTTGCAAAGTTCAGATTTGGACTTCATGGGCTAAGCTGAGGAAGCTGCTGTTAAAATATCTCTATTTTTAATGTAAACCGACGACAGATCTTGACTCATTTCAAAAAATACTTCTAACTTCACGTCACTTTTCTTTCATAGTAAAGTAGACATTGTTTTGGGTTGAACTATTATCTCAGGAGGACAGGCAGAAATGATCATATAAAATTAAATGTATATTTTTCGCAGACAGCGAAATAACCAAATTTGACCTGAGCAAAATAATTATTGGGTTATATTTTGAACGCAGTGAGGACGCGTCGTATGATTTAGTGATGCCTCTTGTCAAAGGTTACCCTTGCTTCCACTCAGATTGGATCCGAAAATGACTGCTATAGACGGATGATTCGGTATGGATAGGATTTTGGAAGGGTTCAGTTTGTAATTATTCCCGATCGAATCCGCATACAGAATCAGACAGCAAATGTGTGTTAAACTATTCTTATTAACAGCGATGACGTTCATATTGTGTTTTCATCATATTTAGCTCGACGACTGCTCAAATACACTTTACACCTCGAAGTAGTATCAGAAATAGTTTACCAATTCAGCTAATCAGGTTACCAAGTGGTGCATCATTAATGTTCAGTGTTCGACGCCGACAAATGTGTAATACAGTAGCTTTCTTCAAATTGTCTAAAATTTGCTCTCGTTAGGCTTTCATTATATTTTCAAATCGTCCAACATAGTTGACTCCTTTACAACTTTAGAATCAGCAACTCAGAGAAAAAAGAAGTATCTACCATCTGTACAATTGTACTCAGACTTGTAACATGTTTACACCCACTATCAACTATGCGGATTTTCGTGATCTGTGATACTTACAGTCTCCTTAACGAAGCCGAGTGTAGTACATCAGACGATTTGTATCCTAAGCAACCCAATCACTTAGACTGAACAGAGCGATCGTCAAACACTCTCGCTGAAGCGAATCAAAATCTCTATCCTAACCACAATACGTATCCAGTCTGCCTTCTGATCAGCAAGGTGTTACGGGACGACTAAAGTATACAAAGGACAGCGATCACAGTCAGTCTCGACGTAATCCAAGACCAGAGAAAAGACGTAACGAACGACCACAACCAGTGTATTGATGATACAGAGACGAGGCGGCGATCCGCACAACGCCAATAGCAACACAAAAATCAAAGTCCCAACAACAACGGGTTCTCAAATCGTTCAAACAAGTAAGTCCAAGGGGAATGAAATGTCACAGTTTTAGGGACGTTCATATCGTGTGGGACACGTTGAATAATATGTAGGCGGACGACCTGAAATAGATAACAAAGGAGAGAACGTCAGCGGAAAGTTTAAGTCGCATGCGCAACAGTTTCTGTATTGTTACAAAGGAACTTGGCTTTAGTAATTTCTTTTGAGCCTGACCAGCTAGGTGATGAATACAGGTCAAATTGTTGTTTGCGATAAACAAACGTTCGAAACATCATTTCTGTCAGACAAGATCAAAATTCAATTCTGGCCTACCTGAGAGTAATTACTGGGCTGAGTAGTATGTCCGTCGGGTCTTTGGTCATCAGTATTTCTCCAACGACAACACTTTTCATGTCATACTTCTGTGTTATACGTTACAGGTCGTATATTCGAAAAGGGTGAGCTGACAAAATGAAAACACAATGCGAAAAATAGTCATGTGATTGGAAATGCTCCCGCTACATAAAACAGAACACTCTTACCGCGTATTAACCTTTCTGCCTACCAGAAGCAATGAAGTATCCCAAACTAATAACGGTTGTAAGTTTAAAAAACAAGCTACAATATGAATGGTCACATCCGATTGGTACAACTGTGGAAATGAACCAAATGACTCATTTTATAAACAAAACCCCTGGTGAAATCGTGTTGCCCACCATACATGGTACACATGCGAGTAGATGTAATATTGCTTTGGTGAACTCTGTTATAGCTCAAAAAACTGCCGACGAATCTGAATGTTCCTTAAACAAACTACTTACTCTGACATTCTATATCTGCAGTTGGGAGCAGGTATTTTAAAACCAGAGTGTGGTGAGACCAAGCTAAACACTGAATAGTAATCTAACTCGACAAAACAAGCAATTACAGATATATAACTCGTAAGATAAGAACTTCAGGTTCATTTTACTAACTACGAACAAGCATTCAGTAACGGAACCAGCTTTACCAATAAACGAAACATTTACACCGAACATGCCTATTAAATCATTTGACCAAACAGAAAAAGCGGACATACATTTTTAACAGCTCATCTATAAAATGTAGGAACCTTGTAACGTCTACCAAACTAAGAAATATGGTATGGGGTAAAACGTCCTTAAAATTGTCAACAATTTCACTCAGGTAACTGCGGAATGACGCTGATGCAATGACCAGGATTTACAAACTAAGATAATCGATACGAACAAGCAGTTGTATAAAACGACAGGACGATCACTCCACAAACCTATCGACATTGCTCTCACTGTTATGTTTTGGGAAACCCACTGGGACAGCAGGTAGGTTAGGATCGTATTAAATTTAAAGAAAAACTTACAGGGATGGTGATTTTAAAATTTAAGTCAAAGAAAGAGAACGTCGATCATTTTATTTACCAAAAATGATATTTATTACTACGAGTGCACAGTAACTGGAGTAGATCAAATGCTCCAGACAAACAAAGTAGACTAGAGCCCTAGAGCACGGAAACAACACAGATTGTTTTGCATTGACACGTAGAGTAGCTACCGCATACCGCGCTGTTTATATGTCCATTAGCCTAGTTCCATTATAATCAGCCTTCTACTTTCCGTTATTGAAAATTTGGAGACAGTAATTTTTAATGAGTTTCAGTGAACTTGAGAAAGTTTTCGTGACTAACCGCAAGCGCCCATGCTTGTTTTGTTTTGTGTATCTTAATGCGCTCAGGTAGAACATTTGTGTCACGTTTCAAGATAGCATAGACCGACGAACGGAGTGTACGGTACTCGTTTGTCGTCCACATCAGTACCCTTTTCGTATATGCTACTGAATTCTGTGTTTGCCTACTGAATGATTTCATGGTTCCGTCAGGATACCATGTTTTGTTTAGCCATTGGTCCCAGGGGATGTCCTGTCATGTGGTGTTTTAATTCAATTAATCCGTGGTGCCTCAACCTAATTTAAATCAGAATAAATAGTTTATTACAGCGAGCTTATTTATCTCCAATGTGGATGACAGTAGCCCCGAGAATACCTATTTTTCGCAAAACTTTCAATGGGATCCACTTCTCACGTTGGTTCACCTGAGCCGTAGCTTGTTCTGCCTCTTAAGGTCTGACAAGTTACTCTCTGTCATTCTATATTTGAAACAGGTGGCAACAAATGCCGTAGGTACAAGTACCAATTGTAAGTGAAAGAAACCGAGCAAAATCTAACTGGTGTTTAGTTTACCCAGATTAGTTGATCATGCTTTTTCGTATGGTTTTATTCTTCTGAATGTTAGTACAACGTTTCCTACTAGACTACGTCTTAGTGTGTTACACAATAAGTTGCTTTGTAACAGCGAACTCCACCATTTCTCAATAGTAGAGTAATAGGTTAATTTGGCCCCTAATCGGCTGGTTCTTAAGTTTTGTTCCCCTCTTCCAATGGCGTCATCAGTCACCAAAAACTTCATCCGCACAAACAATTGTCACTCTCCAGGTGAATAATGTGCGTATTGTTTGGATTCACTTGAATCTTGCTGGAGCCCACTAGATTGCTTACTTGTAAGCTATCGGAATAATTATTGCTGACGAAAAACTTTCGGTGAGGAAAGTTGAGGTGCAATTAGCACCACATATACACGTTGAGAATTAAACTGAATGAGGCTGACTTAATACGTTAAACAGTTACAGTGATCACCTTACCGACTTGGCCATACTGTTCTGCAACACATGGGAAAATTAACAAAACTGTGTATTTTAGATACGCAGCAGTTAACGCAGTCGTCCAACGGATGCCTGAACCATCATTGAAATCTCCGTCCTAATCAACATAAACATTAATGGTGATTCACAATAATCTAGCGAAATTCCAGTGTACCGCTTCACTTCGAAGGTGGCTGACTGAAAAATCTGTGTGAATGAAAAAGTTACAGACGGTTGTGAGTAACGTTCGGTTCGAATAAAACAAATTTACAACCAATTGTATACAGTTAAAAGGCTGCTTAAAGTATTTAAAGAATTCCATGACTTCACCTCATAAGAAGGGTTCTCATCTTAGGGTCACATATTCAAGTTAACAGGAAAGTTACTATATCTCTTTTAGAAGTGGTCATGCAACCTGAGAGCTTTTTACATGTGAATGTGGTGGAGAATGTACTTATATCAACTCATTGCATCTTAGGTGCGATCAGTGGCACGGTTGTTAATATAACTGTTTCAGGTGATTGTGGGTCATAGATCGCAACCCAGTGATGGCAATAAGTTGCAGCATTGACAAGCTTTACTTACAGAAAAGCTCAAACTTGGTGATGTTTTCTGATACTCCAATCTAGCTTGGAAACTAGGAACAAGTGTAAGTGTTGGCTAATTCATTTCGGGCGAAATAGTTCACTACCCGTCGGTAACGGTAAGTTTCTCCATTTTCTGTATAATTATGTACATAATGCTTGCTACTGCAGTACAAGCCGAACTCTTTATAGTATGAGTGATTTGGTTGAAGCTTCTCATTCGTCTACGATATAAATGCCAGTAAACAGGAGTAGCTGATAATCAAAACTGAAAAACGTTGTACATCAGTTTTCAATCAAATCTACTTATAGCTGTTACAGAAACATTGAACCGTGTATACTATACAACACAGTCAAGTTTGTTCATTATAATTTGATTAAAGGCGTACAGTCTTCTATGCTTCAAGTTAGTGACTGCCATACACTGCTTGGCTTTCTAGTAGTCAATTAATGGCTTGCTTTTCAACAATCAATAATAATTTGGTGGTAAGTATAGTATGCATATCTGGTCAAGTGGATTCGAATGTTTTCGTTATAAAATCGTCTGATTCCCCATTGAATTTACGCACAACCAAGATGAAGTATGATCTCTTGATTAAGCTTAACTAAAACTTGGAGTTATAAACTTCGAAAGCGGAATTGTTGACCATGAAAATTTTACATATTCTGCAGTAAAATTAAATAATTATGTTGGTCCCAATGTTCGAATGAAACCTATAACGATGCTTTTTGGAGTAAGTGATAGGCAAGCAAAATGTAGAAAGATTTATACGATCACACGTCTAGTGAGCTCCGGAACAATAAGCGCATGACTAAGTAAAGTGCGTGCCAAGAAATGAAATGTAGAATAAATGAACACATGTGTGACGCCGTGCGTTAGCCTTTGTATGTGTGTTTGCAGGACTAGATGAGAAGTCTAATGAACTAAACACGGAAACCAGTCCAGAAGTCTGTAGTTCACTAGAGTTAATGAGTTTTACACGTTCAGTCAAACATTTCCGTTGTTGGTTTGCGGAGGAATCCGATGGTACTATAGATCAGAACATCTATCTACTGCAAAACTGATTGGCTTAGTCAAAAATAAATCAGCCAAGATAATAAAAATAATCAAAACAAAACATTATGTCAGCCAATCAACACTAGTTTGCCCCGTAAAGATCCTCTTAAGTAACAAGTGCTTCTTATCAGGTCGAGTGTTGCTATTTTAAATATAATTACAAATAAATTACTTGGTTGTCAAGAAACGATGTGATAACATATAATACGTGTACTTTGCAATATTATCTATTTTTTCTGTTTAATTTTATGTGAAAAAGCACTTATGGTATACAGCTCTCTGGTCTTTGGTTTTACAATTTCCTTAGGTCGTGGAACATGACGAAAATTGAACTGGTTTCTTTAGTAATTACTAGGTATAGAGACTGAACTCGTTACTCTTTCCTCGTAAAACGTAAAATTTCATCAAGCGTTAGTATGTGAGTAATTGGTAGTGCCTGTTGTTTGTGGTATGCCTATGGCAAACTGATTATTCCAGCGTAGTGGTCAGTTAGCCAATCATACCTGCAGGGTGTGCGATCTGGGGCAAGGGACACCGTAAAAGCGTTAAGGTTCTAATTTATCCTTTGTAAGCTCCAGTCTCACTCCGTTCGTGGGTTGGTTCCGCTTCTGGTCTACAAGACTTTAAAAAGGAACCAAATCGAAAACCCAGGATATGTGTGCCCAACCTATAAAGTTCCGTGACTTCAGACGAGGAGTAAAGTGCGTCACTGAACCTGCTACTCACCAGCACCAAACGTGTTGCCTCACTTTAGATGTACTGTATGTTCCATCTTGCCTTACTGAGCTTGTGAACACAACTCATAGTAAGAAAATAGCTGCAAGGCAAATGGAGGTGAGTCGGAAACTATTGATTCTGCTGTCGGTTGACCTGATCTGCGTAGGTAAGGCGAACTATAGTTCACCAGCTATTGTGACGCTACCCAGTAAACTTGTTGAATCCCAGATATATTTTGATGATCAGAATTATAATCCACTGTCTGTTAATCACTGTCAATCAAGCAGACGTTTGCAGCCAAACCGTTGAATACTTAAGATGCTTATGCAACAACGGTCGACCAATCTGATCAAAATGAACGAAAAGTAGCGGCAAAATGTTCGGTCTGTTCACCACGATGAACGCTGACAGGCAAACTGAATAAGTGAGAGCACCACCACACTCAGAATAATACCATTAAACTCGTCCATATTTGTGTGTCGATCCATGATCGTCTTGAATCTGCTTGATGATAGTTCAATAACGTTAACAGATTGGGTAAAACACGACAGAAAGAAAGTTTTGAAATTTTATAACCAGTTGGGTTTCCGTGATAACTACTCAGAGCCATCTCAGAGACCACATAAAAGCTCTGACCGTAAGTGAGCTCACACTCCCCCTAATGAGGGTTACTCTTCATACTGTAACCGACTTCGAGATGGTAATATCACTGCAACAAGTCGGCCACAACAGGGGTGAGAACTCAGCGTACGCCCTGACCCAGAAAAATACGCACATTTAGAGTTGCTGTCTGAAGCCCAAGCAGTTGCTGAACGTAGGCACAGAAACATTATTATGCACAGTATGCATGTCATCGAAGACGCTGATGCCGTCATTCAAACAGCGCACGTTCTAGATAAATGACGATTCCTAACATCACTCATTGATCTGTCTGAACTAAAGGACACTAGCGTAAATCGTCTGTTCCAGCATCGGTAAATGCCCCTCGATCTCTGAAATAGATGACGTATTCCCTCAAAATAATCATCAGAAGGTTTATTACCAGGCAAAGTTTGCAGGTGTGAAGACAGTTTAGCGAGGTTGGATGGCCTGGCTCATTCACTACACTCAGCTTAGATGATCGCTGGCAGCTCACCGTCGAGAAAATTTTCCATGTAGTTAACATCCAAGTTCCAGTAAACTGTTCTCGACCTACTAATAAGCTTAGACGTCTAGGTAGTAGAATCGAACGTTTGACTATACCAAAACGTCCAGCTCGTAACAAGTACCAATTATAACAAATGGAGCCTCCTTTTGTTACTTGTTATTTGGCGCAGTCTTACCACGGCTACTACCAGAGAGGATCAACTTTGATGCCAACGCGGTCTTGCTAACAATATAGAGGTAAATCTTAAGTTTTCTGGAACGAATTCGCAGCAACTACAATCAGTAAGGTTAGTATTTTGCAGTTGCAAACCCCCAGTGGATTTAACAACACAGAGACAGAAAAGGCAGACACTCCAAGTTAACAGTACGTAAGTGCGCATAGCTGCAAACCATGAGCGACTTTCGAGCGCAGAGATGAAAATTTGATTGAATTACCCTATTTTTCAGTGCCACAAGTCAAAGGGAATTTAGAGAACTTACCAATCCGGTACAGATTCGTTATTCTCCTTTGTCCCAGGAGATTACGCTACGAAATTAGCATGACTCCTTTCAGCACTTTGCAATCGCCCTTTAGCAACCTGTCGTTCACCGAAGACCTGGAAACATTTCATAACCACACTTACCTACCAATGTAGGTGTAGAGATGATCAAGGGAACTATTGACTAATAGTGTTGTTTTCAAGCGATCTCTGAAATGTTCCAGAGCTTACTAAATGACTTTTTCTGGGATAAGGTTGAAAACCTTCAACTCGCCACCAGGAAGCAATATAGCTTTCGTAGAGGATACTAGCGCATAAAGAAGTTGCTGATTGATCCGGATATTTAGATGAAAGTTGTAGGTGTAGGAGTGGCCATATATATAGTTTATCTTGACTTTTCCAAAGCCTTCGCCAGAGCTAATCATTGTCTCCTGCCGAGTAAACTGAGCAGTTATGCATTTGATGTGAGCTTACTCACTTGACTTGAGGAGTACCCAGGCGAACGTAGGTTAACCTCTAAAATGAACGGACATCTGTTACAGTCTATAGCGGTCTTCTACATGGATCAGTCACAGGATCGCTCTTATTTAGTTTTTCCGTTCTTGAAATACCCATTATGGTCAAGCCGCCGACCTTGATCTACGTCAATGACACAAAGCTCCGGCGAGTTTCAGAATACTCGGAAGATATGGTAACCATACAAAACAATTTGAATTGACCGAATAAGTGGTCTGTACGACTAACTTACCGTTTAATGTCAACAGGTATAAATTTGTGCATGCTCTCCATCAAAACTGCACTGACTATTACCTTGGCAACACAAGACCTCTGGTGTCAGCATGCGAAAGAGACCTAGGGACCATAGTGGCAGTTAGCATGAGTTTGTATACGAAGTGTCTTGTCATGGCTAGAAAGGCACAAAAACTTTCAACCTCCTAGGGTGAATTTGTTGAACCTTCCACTCTGAAGTGTACGCCTCCATAATCCGCCCACATCGAGAAACGAACAGACCTGTAGTCCTCATTTTAGTACAGATTTGATACTCACCGAAAGTGTTCAGAGATGGGCCACCAGGAGAATTATGGTGCTCAGGAAAACGCCATACCGGGAAAGACGGGCGGATTTAGGTGAGTTCTCGTCGGGTTACTGATACCTCAGGGGAGTTGTCCGTTTTATCCACAAACTAATCCACACTTCGAGTCATCCACTGGCATATCTCCTCCCATTAGATAAGGTTGAACGATTAGGAGGTCACTCGCTAAAACTGAGTGGCGGAAGAGGCAAGTTACTTTACAGACGGAGCTGTTTCACAGTGAGGATCTGTTGATTAAGGAACAAATTATCCGATTCTACGGTTACGGCTGAATTAGTTGGAGATTTCAAACTATTACCTAATCGGCTCATACGTGAAAGACCAGTTTCTTATTCGCAACTGGGTATATCCGAATGAACGCTGTTTCAGTGTGTTTGAGTGTTTGTTGTTGAACCGATTGCAGTCAGCAGCTTAATTAAAGTAACCTTTCATTTGGTTCCATTTACATTTTCTTTATCTTTATAAACCAATCTATACACACAAATGTTTACCGATGAACACGAAGACAGGAGCGCACGAACAATAAGCTTAGTTCCCTCTGTAATAATCTACCAAGTTGTGAACCTATGACTTGGTTTGTTCGGATAAAAATGCTGTAGCGGACACTTTCACGCCGTTTATCAAACATGGAGATATCGCATGGAGTTAGGAAAGTCTGCGAACGCAAAAGCAGTTGTTTATCTCAGAAAAAGATTGAGTCATCACTGAATGGAACTGTCGTTTTTGTTTTGGAAAGTGAACCTCATTCCAAGGCGCCCAGTGGAAGTGATAAGCAGATAATTGTATAAGTATTTGTTTTTACCGCACTAACAGTAAAAACGTATTTGCATATATAATTGTACTTTATTCAAGCAGAGGAGAACTCAAGTGATAAAAATACTGCAGTGGAAATTTACAATGATTGTTTAGCTGTTAAAACCGATTCGAAATAATTTAAATCTCCAATCGAAATCATCGGATTAAAACGGGTTAAACAAACTGCTTTCTTTCTGTTGGAAGGAACGAGTTTAAAATAAGATTGATTGTATATGTTTCACAAGTGCAGACAGCGTTTGACAAATTTGGGCCATACAAGACTTGGTGTTGAATACTGAAAACGCGTACGCCACAATATAAATTAAGATCAATTTACAGGAAACTGTACGAAAATAACAGATGGCCACAGATAACGGCAACTGTAGAATGAACTTTCCGAGGTTGGCTATTGCGCAGTTTACAGAAAAAATCAGATGCTTACCTTAGCTACAATCAAAGATTATATGTTCCCAATGTTATACATATATATACTTTTTCTTGACACTAACGAGGTAGTTTTGCCCAGTACTATGTATAAAAAATGTTGTTAATTCTGGATACACTTGATCGAAAGTTTAGTCATCCGGTTGCCGCGGTGAGAGAAACGTTGGAAAAATAGACACCGCAGATTGTACATACCGTATGACCCACATTTCTTAAAAAACTGAATTCTATGCAACTGTCAAGAACAGTCAAAAGAGTACGGCGGTCCTCAACTACCGTCAAAAGTCGACAGACGATTGAAGTTAAGAACGTAACACGGCCGTCGTAACAGTCGGTGACCAGGATTGTCTGTATTTTCCGTAGGTTACTGAGAAAAACTAGAGAAGCGACAGCCACATAACTATAAGTCCACCAAAAAAGCTATCTTTCCATGGACAGCTTTCGTGGACCCCCTTTTCCATTGTTCTTAAAACTCTCTTCATAGCTCCTGTTGCCACGACGAGGAACTAACCAGGTATGTACGAATCTGTCCTCCAGAAAACATGATAGCTAATCACCGGCCCTATATTATTGATCCACCAAACTTTTCATAACCTATTTTCCTAGGAACGCTTGATTATTTGACAACTGTCGGTAGCATATGATTGCTCTTCTGACTCAGAAGTGATTGAGAACTCGCAAACACGTAATTTATAGAGAGAAATTGAAGTGGCACATATATTCTTCTAGCTTCACCGTTTTTACTTTTTGGAAAATTTTAATAATTTTGAACACATTCAAAAACATGAACAGTGGCAACTTATGATCAATTACTGTGGAAGTAATCTGATAATAGTGCTTGAATTTATGGGATAATAGCGTGGTGCTTGTAAATTTCAAATAATAACATGTGAGAATCTGGTATAGTCTTCTTCAGTGATGTTTAGCTTCAAGACAATTTGTGTGGTTGGGGAAACTCTTAAATAGAAACATGCTCAGCACTATTATGCTGGACGTTTTGAAATGTTGGCTTTCAGAAAGATGTTGTTGGCAATGTTCATTCTAAATATATAAACGTTTCTATTGACTGAAAGGTTGAAATGGTATCGGCTTAATTAGTTTTACTTGTTACCAGATTTCAAATTGAACAATTGTTTCACACAGTATGACAGTAATTGTGAGTTTGCTCAATTTATCCACCTCGAACCTACTCAGATTAACGAAGAAAGAGCGATCGGTGAGTGATTCTTCTAAATTACGAGTCCAACTTTGCAGACGAACGTTTAGGTAAACCTGGTCCTTAGTTATCCACGGTGGAACACACTGTAACGTGCGGTCGAAACCAGCAAGCACACACAGGTTGAATTCGAATTGTGTAGCGGAGCGCGCTGCTGTGTTGTCGGCGCCGTTCTAGTTTTCGTTTGTACAAGTCATGTGCATGGCTTACTGGGCCTTTGGCTCATGCTTATTCGTGTTGTTTCCTTTTTAAAGGATTGTTGCCGGTACCCCCTACTTCGGAAGAACACTGTCCCCTGGTGTCTCCGCATTGCCCCAAAGTTAGTCCGTAAGCGCAACGGACAACCGGAGGAGAAACAGCCGGCTTGCATGTTACAATACCAAAAAACTTTGGAGTCACGGCCAGTTCGAGTGGAATGTTCGAAATCCAGCTTGATTGTTACGTAGCTGAAGGTCTATTAGCGTTACAATTCTGTTGGTTACCCTCCTAAAACCATCTCACAGGCGATCAATTGTGTTAGCCCGCCTAAGTGTCCATCTACCTCTGCTTCCTGCCGGGCTGTATGTCTGTCGATTTTGTTAGTGCGTTATTTCACCATGCTACGTGTAATAAGTGTGTACGCCACCGCTTTATTCAAGTAAGGTTTTTTTCATCAACACTGAGAATCTTTACTCTGCTTCTGTACACCATCCAACATGTAATGTTTCAGAATAATTAGGGAATAATAAGCCATAATCTTTTAGTCGTTTCACCAAGTTTACAGTCTTACAAACCTAGAAACCTACCTAGTATATCAGCCAAAAATCGAAAAGCCAACTCTACATTACCTGACGAAACATTTGTCACTTGAAGTGAAAGAATATTCAAAGACAAGCTACATTTCATAAATGAATATAAATTTCCCATAAATTAAAAACCAAACCCAGTGTAGTTTTTTATGTTACTTGATATTTGTTGTTTTTGAAACAAGGGAAAACGAAGATGAACAGTTACGGTTACCGATACCGCATGTACCACCAGGGTGGTAGTATCGCTTGTAATTTATCGCATATGTTGTAATCACCACACGTCTGAATAAGATAAGTCACTGGTGAATGCTTCTAATAAGTTGAAAATTTAATGCGTAACAAAACTGATAACTGAAGGCATCATTATTTCTTCCAAGTCAGTCTGTCATCCGGAATGTCCAGTCTGACTTATAGTGCACCCTATCGAAGTTGTATCTGACAGTTTAATAGACAATTCATATGGACTAATTAATCAAGATATATTTGCACTTATCCATACTAATGTACATGAGTTGCTGGAGCAATCTGGCATTGACAAACGAGGCAATATGAATACAAGACCAATCAAAATCTGATCATAATATCTGCGTTCAGGCAGACCACCCAGCCAGCTCATTTGTCCTTGTCCGAGCTAATCAGTGGTGTATATCTTTATTACGGTAGGCAGCCTATCTCCGATCCCCGTTTTCTTCAGACCTCTGTGTTGACCATAAAGCTAGTGACTTTATGATAAAGAAATCCCAGCTGTCACCTATAAAACCTGAACTGCCTTCATATGAGTAGTGTTTAGTCACCTCAAGATGGGGTACATTATTTGTCCTGTTAACACTAAGCAATGACCCCACGTATAGAACATCTCGGTCAGAGAGAATCAATTAATCTGTTAAGTCTTTTACACATTTTGCTGATTACTGATAAAGTAGAAGGGAGTTGATCGGTGTAATTCGAATAGAGCTCACATATGATTGCAGTTTTTCCGTTCAAATGAAATTTTCTTCTGAATGTTAAGATTGCGTTGAAGGGCATGGTATTCAGCTCGACACTATAGACCTCTTTCAACTTATTGGTAAGTATGCTGTTTTAATCAGTCTGTGGCGAACTGGAGAAAGGATATTGAACGCTACACACCAAACATCGCGGTGTTCAGCTCGTGAGGAATTATGTGAGCCACTGAAAGTGTTCATGAAAAACTTCCTCTTACCGTCTACCTTTTCTCGTTTATATACTAATATTTTTTAATTGGACACACCGGAGCTGAATTCATATTTCGTATACACCACTTTTTAGACGAGTCATATTTCAGAAGTGTATACTTGGTGCGCTATCGTTCAAGGAATCACTGGGCAAAGTTTTGGTCTTATAAAGTTCCATGCAGATTGGGCATAATTTTTATTTGGTGACTTAGTCGAAATTTAAACAATCTGTCTCGCATTGACACTGCGAAAGATTTAGCTCAGTCAGTTCACCAGATACAATTCTTTCCCAGATAATTTATTCCAGGACCATTGCATCCCCAGACAATACATCCTCAAATCAACTCACCCCAGCAGTTTTACGCCACACACACGCGGTTGCAAATTGAAAACCCAATAATTGGAGGCCTCTTTCCTCATTTTCGGGGTAAGCCCTCGCTCACAAACTTTCATAAGTATAAGTAGTACCAACGTAACTTCTCGAAGCAAAAACAAACGTATGCAACAAATTCACCATCCAAAGGTACTGCGATAGTTCTCACGCCTGAAAATTAAGGTTATGCATGACTGAAGTCAAACAGTCAATCAGGTGTAGCAAATGAAAGTTAGCAGCTGATTTCAAAGTGTTTATTTCCTGATCCCGATACTTTTTGCCTTGCAGTCACTCTCTACGAGCCGTCCTTGGAAGTTTTCACCATGATTAGTACATACTCATTTTCTAGGATGTCCGTGAGTTCTCAGATACTTGGATGTTTGCTTGCTGATGCATTATTCATTAGACTAAGCCATCTGTTAAATCGGTTATTCGTCCTTGACACACTCGTAATGCACAACTGGAACATCTTACACGCATCACGGTTGATTGGCAACGCATTTCTTGAAACTGGGGATTCCGTACTGAAATCAGAGTAGACTGCCATCTCACCTTAGGGCACCGGTGGACCAATTCATATATCTTCAGTACACCACAACAAGACTGTGAACTCCAGTTTGACCGCAGCATCTTGGCACAGGTATTCTAATGTGGTCTCGACTAGTGTGTGTATATGGTATACGTACTGGGACGAGTTATTTTCGGAAACGAACTGCATCGAGGTGAATTGGTCCTTGGATAGACAGCTCCAAAAGGAACTGACTGGGGTGAGTGGGGTGGAATAAATCATCATGACTCCTTTTGCAACCATGACAGCCACTGAATTTTGACCCGTGGATGGTATTCATGAACTACCAAGCTTAATTTGGAATCGAAATTGCACAGACGAATTTCCCTTTTGTTTGCTTTTTTCTGTTAGATTTTGTTTCAAAGAAATTCGTCCCGGTAAGCGGAAGAATAGATTATGCACCTAGTGTATACACATTAAACCGCATCCAGAGAATCACCCACGGATTGGTAAGGAGAAACCAACACAAACGATGCGAACTTACGGTGTGACGTGTGCTGTTCTTCTCGCACACGACTATACAAGTTTAAATGAATGTCCATGAACATCTGCATACAGCTTAGGAGACCTGAGATGTTTCCTTCTTTTTTCAACCATCATAACTTCGGAGACGGCGGTCTTAGATACAAAATGTTTAAACTTCTGTTGTCTTAGTATATAAGTACTGTCAAAGATGCTCTATGTTTAACCACATTGACATAACCAAAATGTTGACCGTCCTGATCATACAGACTCAACAGGAAAATGATGAATGAGTGAATAAACAGTACATAGGATAAGGGAACACAATCAGCAGCCGGTACCAGTTAAAATGTAACAACAACCGATAATGAACTGTTAAATTCACTCTAAGTAAACGCATCTAAAACCATTGCACTTAAGAAGGTAGAGCAGTAAAAGATTGAGATAATGCTCCCTACTTACAGGCTCAAACGACCCAACCTGAGAAGAGCCCTGGCAAAGTTAGTCAACCGTACATCTTCTCCTACAGCGTCCAAACAAGAGTAAATCCAATTCGTAAGCCTGTTTCGAACTTGAGAACCAAGAATGATGCACTTTCAAATTATCCACAGTCGTTCTCTAGAACTTGAACCAATTAGATGTTATTATGAGTAGAACTCGTACAGTACCAATTAGTCGCAACTCAGGTTCAATGAACCAACCTGCTATCGTTTTAGTTCTTCTTTAACCATACTCACTTTTCTTTAATTTGAACCAACGGTTCAACCAGTCATTATCGTCCTCATCATAACAGCCTAGAGCCTGAGCAGACTAAACTGTGAGTTGGGCCTCTGTACACCTAAACGCTAAGGTGGAATATATTAAAAGGAACGTAACTGTAAAAACTTTCAAAACTATCAATGATAATAAAAGACTATGCGTAAGAATTAGAAGTGGTATGGATGAAAGTAAGCCATTCAATGCAACCGACTGAGATCTCAGATAACGTTTCTAACTAATGGTTTGAGTGATCAACAAGACCCCAGCCAGAAGGTGACGTCAACCCACTTTGCCCAAGGGAATAATCAGGACTTTATATTCCATGAACACATCGTCACCTAAACACCACGCGGTTTTACCCAGCTGTTGGTGACTTCGTCATATAATGCCCGGAAGGGCAAACACTTAGCTGGCATGCGGAGTACATCTCACCCTGTGCACCGTGAGTAATTGACCAATTGATCGGGCATCCCGAGCGTTCTGGAATACGCGCCAGAGAACGGTTGAGCTGCGTATGACATCATTCCTTTTTGGTGCGGACTAACTGGCGGGGACAACGGTGGTCAAACACGGCGAGTCTGTTGACATACTTGATACGAATAGGCCACGCTTCTGAAACGTAGAGCAAAACAGAAGTTACACAAGCACTATGTATCCTTCTTTCCAACGACAGCCGAAAGCATTTTCTACTTTGCAGAAGACGCAGGTTGTCAAAGGCAAATCATTCCCTTACTATCCTTGCTGTTATCTCGTCAGCAATATCACAGGCTGACGGGATAATGCTAACCAAACATATGAAGGTGTCCACAGTCTCCAGCGGATTACCTACAATAAAGGAAACAAAAGTGAGAATGCCCAAATCTTGAAATAGTACGTCGCACTTTCCATGCACACTCCATTCGAACCAACCCGATCGTTTACCTGGTTCAGCATGGTCTGCATGTCTTCGACGGAGGGGCTAAGTAAGACAATGTCATCCGCATTCTCCATGTCACTTAACCTCGCACCACTAGGGTACTCACCTCTCGGTTCGCTGTATTTCTCAGATGCACCCTCCACAATGTCGTCCATGACAAAACTGAACAAGAACGTGGAGGTTAAGCAATAATGAACATTAGAGACAGGTTTCTCTAAACACCCGCCCTGCTTGCAAAGTGAGCATACACTGATCTCAACAGATGCACGTATTTCTCTGGCACTCCCTTGCAAAGAAAACAGATACGGAGAACGTTACGAGTAACCGAATCGAAAGCACCCTCTAGATCTAAAAATACCACAAACATCGGCTGTCTTTGAGAATGCTGATGTTCCAGTATGCGTCACAAGGTTAAAATGATATCAACGCGCCCACAACCGAATCAAAAGCCTGCCTGTTCTTCACGTGTCTGAATTCCTCTGCGCTTAGTGAGTCGACATAAAATGAGGCCAGTGAGTAACTTGGATGCAACAGACACTAAACTGAAGCCGCTGTGATTGTCACGCAGAATTCGGGTCCCCTTTTTGAAAACGGGAATTACTGTTGATAGACACCAATCACGAGGTACCCCTTCAGTCTCCCAAATCGTCTGGAGGAGTTTTATCAGTTCTGATATCAACCTATCCCCACCCTCCTTGAAAAGAGAAGGAGGGAGGAGGTCTGGTCCAGGAACCTTATTAGGACTCAATAACTTAAGCTCTAGGACCACTTCTGCTTCCGACGGAGGACCGTCTGGAACGCAATAACAGACCATTCGGGTCCCGTTGTCCACATGATCTGGTTGAGGTCATCTGAACTGTTCTTCAAAATGTTTAGCTCACCTGTCAAGTCGGCGCAATTGACCAGTGATAAGTGAACCGTGTTTCCCACATATAGTCTCACTTGCGTCAGCCCGATGGCCAGTACAACCACGGATTAAGAAGAAAACTCTCTGCTGTTCTCAGATAAACAGGCTATTTGCATTTTCTTCGGCTTTTCGACTAAGTGATGCTTATCGCCTTTGCGCAAGCTTCTAATCGGCTTGTGGTTAGGTTCTAGATTGTCGTCGTCATATTCGGAACTAGATGGAATCGAGCGACGTTAATTAATTAGGCCTGTGGACGTGACATCACTTCTACCACCGGTGCACCTCTTCTCCGGAACGCACTTCTTTATAACATGCCTTCTTTGATGCTGTGAGTTGTCCCCAATGCTCGTTAGGTTCTTTCGCCTGAATTCAACTAGGCAATTTGTTCACCGTTGTTACTTGATAAACGTTTTTCTATACACTCTTCTCGCTCGAACGCCAGTTGATTAACCTGCAGTTACGAGAAAATGACCTCTGGAAAAATGACAAAAAACAAAATTGGCACATACAACAGCATAATGCGAACCCCGGTGATATCTCCAAAAAGCACGCCAACATTTTTCTTAGTGGTGCCACCCTTAACTGTTTGCCATCTGCTCGAATTCTGTTCACGACTAAGAAGTACAGGCAGGTCTCCGTGTGACACAAGGCCTCATCCTATGTTGAAATGTACCGCTCGAAATATAGAGACTATGGGATGCGCACGGCTGCAGCAGTCTTTCGCCATTGTCACTGCGTTGTGCCCGAACACCAAACATACTACCCAGCCGTTTCTCATCCGGGGAAAGACGGCCAAGCCGGGCACTGGAATCTCCCGCTAGTATGATGATGTCTGAATGTTTAGTTTACCTCAGAAGGTCAACAAGAGTGTCATAGAATCCATCCTTGGTAACATCCGAACAACTCTTCGTTGGAGCGTACACCGATATAATGAATAGGCAACGCCTCTCTGAATTGCGGCGACAGACTGTAACCGGTGTATTGAGTCCGACAACACATAAGTGACTAATCGTCGGGATCCAGTCGAGCAAACACTGTTCTGCTCTGGGACTCAGTGTGAACCCCATTCCAGCTTGACCACGAGATTCAGCTTCAGCGTCACCAGAACCATTCAGGGAGAAAAGCGCTTGGATCACCAGTTTTACAAAAGTGAGCTGAGGTAAATGACAGTAATAGAACAGTAGACGGACGTCTCCGACACGCACACACACACACACTTGGATGAGTATTTACCAGAGCTGCTTCCTGACCAACTTGTCGAACAGCCTGGACATTAAAAGCTGCATTATTCACCAACTGTCTTGGCCTCAGAAAAGATTTATTGCCAGAAGACATATGGAAGGCAGAATACTTGAAAGGCAAAATGGAAGGAAAAAGTCATATCGGTTAAATAATGTCAATGTCGAGAGGTTGATAGTTTCTGATACTACCCGGTCATTTATGATTGAATTGAGGACTCCACCCTGAGTCTCTGACTCAAAAGTCTTACCCGCAAGGCACCAGGATACAGGGTTTTCTTGGGGGACCCTACCCGTAGCCAATGACTCAAGAATCAGACTCACTTGGCAATGATGGGTTTGCCTAACCCGAAGGCGCAGTGGATAAGACGTTGACGTCTGATTAAGAGCACTGCTGTGCGCAGTGGCTGCATTCGGAACCACATTAGGCTTTGAGATTATACCGGATACTATTCGACCGTCTTGAACATTACACAGGCAATCACGGTCAACCGTTGGGCGATTGGAATGCTCTTTGTTTGAGGGCACCTCCTCTAACCCTCTTTTTCCTTATCCGGAAGAGAGCGTAGCCGCAACTATAAACAGAGTTCTTCTGTATGATCATAGGATCGTGACTTACTACCTAGGCACTTTTAGTAATTCATGATACTGGTCTGCAATAAATTCGTGGGCAAAAATGCTTAAAACACACTTTTGCTGTTGGTCTCTTCCTTCCAAATTGCATTGGTTATACCGGTTGGTGGACAAACTTGCCAGCATTCAACTGACCTGGGCAAACGAATTTACACCACCGGCAAACATACACGAAAGATAACTTGTTAAATTGAGATTGTAATGCTTTTGATGCCATGCTGAGTTCGGAAAAGTTTGATAGGGTGAGCATCCAAAGAAGTAGCCCTAAATCAAATCGGGCATCAGTGTATGCTTGAATAATAATGAATAGCATGGCCTTAGTGCAGTGCAATTCACCGAAAGCGTGTATGACCAGATTGTGAATGCTCCTTCGTTCGTACAAGGCTTAACCGGGATCTTAATGTCAATAAATTGTTAAGCAGTTCCCATTGGATTTTTTCTTGCTCAGACCGTTTCGAATCATTTTGTTCTCCAAAAAGACATCTGCCAAAAACGATTCCTCTAGGGATTATATATCTGACGTTGCAAAGTACTCACCTTTCCTCACGGGATATGAAATGAAAATGGAGGAATTTGAATAAATGTTTTGCAGACGTAAACTTTGTAAAGGAAACCAACAACACAAAACATTTTGTCGCATGCTTAAGGATGTATACTGCAACTGACATTGTTTATATAAGGAAACAACACTGTTCGCCAGTGGATCTGGTACGACGTAACGCACAACAATAACATAGACTGCAAACAACCACGCGTATCAAGTCAGTCCGAAATCATTACCAGGGTTGGGACAGACTAACAATTAATTCGCAGTGGTTGCGAAAGGTGGAATGTCATTCGTGAGCCCTACGAGATAGTGTTCTAATCAAATCCACCTTTTCTCACCCTGGAGAAAGATCGTTATAGTGTTGATATCGGTTAGTCCTCACTTTCTTGGGGTTGCTTGATCCCGATACTAAATATGTGCTGCCACAGGAACGTTTTAGTTCGAGTTACACGTTACATTCAGTCATTTCCGATTCAACGTTGAGGTGTGTGTTCAAGTACAACAGATTCAATTACGGTACGAAATGTACGGACTCTTTCTCGTTGCCTTCTATCATTGGTAACAGATATACCTGAGAATATCCCTATCAAAGACTCTAAAATCAGAGGTGAGATTTTGTTTGTCTAATTTCAATAAGTTGTGGATATATACCATGTTCACATCAGCAAAGTAGATCCTCAGCGAAACTTTGATAATCAGTTAACAGAATTTTAATCAATGACGTTTTACGAACGTAACTTAAGGATCACTAAAACCTGTTTCCAGAAAAAGGGCTGCATACGTGGAACACAGTGAACCTGAATCGTAAAAAGATGAACATAGAATATATCAATTGAAAATAATTCATATTCGGTGGCGACTTACTCTTTCAGATACAATCTTCAGCCTGCTCTTTCAGAGAAACTATTTTTCGGTTTTGCAACTTTAACCAGGCTTCCAGCCGTGTTTTTGATGCAACCGTTTCAACAATGGTCATTAAAGACCGATCAATGGGAAAAATTTTGCCAAATTTTTATTGATGGTCACATTGAAAATAGGAAAAGAACCTGGCCATCATACTCATTGGATGTCTCGCTAAGGACGTTTGAACTCAATCAGACATCGCGTACAGTGTAGTAGCACATCTTCCTTTTTGTACACACGTACATGCACTTTCGGTGTACAATTCCTAAACCGGGACAATGGACTGTTAACGAAAGTGTGTTCCACATTTTTGATTAATTCATGTGGATGCAGTTGTAATAGCATGTTTTGGAGGCTAAAACCTAGATGGGCGATGTTTTTCCTGGTAAGTATGTAATCGCATTAGTTATTCAGCCGAAAGTTATAGTCTACTATATAAGTCAATGCGTCCACTGTTGACAGTCTTATACTTGAAACAACACATTACAGTGGGAGTAAAGTCCACACAAATTAGCTGGCCTATATATCACTGGATATGTGACTGTCCGTTTATATGAACATTTCTTTCTATCTTTCTTGTGTATATGTCTGTCACTCCGATGCCCGCTGCTTGTATGCTGTATTCGTTTTGTTTACATTGTTTAACCATCAGTCTGTCAGCACGTGGACATAAACTTATGTGTGGCCTAATTTGAGCTAGTCCTTACAAATCCATAGACCTAAGAACAATGCTCTCTTTTTAGCTCACCATCTGTTTGATTCACTATCGAAAACAGGCTTGTGATTCTTCACGCAACGTAACTGTTAGTATAATGGACATGTGTGAAAAATGTATGAGAACAACCAGAAAGTGAAAAAAACTCATAGTAAACACAACTAGAATTATACGTCATAAAGGCTATCAGCGGTTCGCGTTGACTTGTTTTGAACACACAACTTCTATCACTGGCCAAGTGTACTGTAAATGCTTCGAGCTAAGAGAATTGAACACTCAGGCTAGCAAATACAGAACGTAACGTAAGCACCCATTATGATTGTTTTTTATCAAGTGAGACAGCCAGTTCCTTACTTAAATAGAAGCGAAAACCAACCCGGTAGAAAAACTTCAAAGCTGGCATTAAGCTAAAACAGATATATGAGGAACTAGTTACTTCTTGCGAAACTTGAGTGATGGGAGTAAAAATTAGTGAGAAAAATAGTATTGTCTTATGACAGAGAATGTTAGTGGCACTGGACAAAACCATATGATCCAATCACCTTCCTACGGTTATCAAAAACGTCGCTTCAACCAAGCATTTATACAGCAAAGGTACGATCATCAAAAGCTGGTGATAGTGATTTTTAACTTGACAAGAACAAATTCATATGAGTAAATCAGCGAGAGAGGTGAGGACTGTTGAATATGTAAAATGATTGACCAGCCTCTGTATCCATTCAATACTAGGCTATTGGTGAGAATATCTATTCACAAGAAGGGTGTATCAGGAAAAAATGATCTAGGCCCGTCTGAGTCTAACGAAGATGTATCTGACGAAGAAATAATTGTGCGTGTTTATTTAATATCTTATATGATCTCAGTAGCTCTTTTCCAGTAGATCGACGAAATATTAAATAAAACTCGGAAATTATGTGTAGAAACAACAATACAGTATGAAAGACAGAAATCCCTTTCACGCTATATTGCACCTTACCTGAGAAAACAAAACTTGTGAGACAAAATTCACCCTTCTAATGGTTTTATGATTACCGCGATATGGTGCATATTTACTATAATAAAATATCCGTTATAACATTACTGTCTTTGTGTTTTAAGCCTCGCAACATGAACTCTGATAATGGAATCGCCTACCCGCTGACTAAGGTTGTTGACAGCTCATCGTACTAACCATTGCTAATAACCGTTGTAAACAGTTATTGCAATCAATATAGTAAACTATATACAGTCCACGCTAGACACGCTTGTTAGTTGAATTTCTATTGTCCTCGGGCCCATTTCAGTAGTATAGCTTGAAAATAATAGAGTTTCTGTCAGTTCACCATTTTACGTAATTTTTCGATAGATTGACGACTTGATACGGATACCCCATGTTTGCTTCTAGTACTATACTAGAGACAACACACCGCTCCCTGGTTCATTGCCTTCGTTTAAAATTTAGACACAGTACTATGACCAAGTTTTAATCATTTTTATGGGCTTTTTTTATATCGTACGGGTAATCAATCATGCTAGCAAGTATGAATGTGCTAATAGTGTGTGAACAACAAAGTAGTAGCCATTACGCTCACTATGTAAACATGATATTAGCATTCAAGTTATCTGGTCGTATAGGGTTGTGTTCTACTGATGAATCGCAACAAGTACAAAACTCCAGTCAAATTTATCGTGCTAAGAAGAACGAACTGATCACTCAGAATACAGAAGCTTCATTTTCACATAAGTATGGTTAGTCTCGTACAAAACTATTATCATCTGGTAAATGAATGAACGCCACGGCAACTCTTAAGAGTTCTCGATTATTTGCAACTTGAATTGCCTTCTGGAATTTTCCAAGTATTTTTACCCGCCTGCTTGGTTATCACTTAATAAGGCCACATAACATTGGCATTCGACTGCTTATAATTAATGAGCGGTTGCGTGCAATGTTCAAGACAGCGCTGTTCGTTTAAACAAACGGCGTCTGTTTCATCATGTTGTTTTCCTAAGCAACGGAATTTACAAAAAAATCTCCGCAAAACATGTTTTGCCGTCGCTGTAGGCCATCAGCATTAATCAATTATGGGCCTGTAAACAATTAGTGTGTACGCAGCCGGAAGCATGTCAAATTTTACACAGTCGTAAATAAGCCAGTAGAATCTGGGGAAACAATTATGCGCTAAGTGTTGTCTGAAGTCTGTTCATGTACATTCTCACAGCCACAAACAAAAGACCACATGCACCTGTGCATTACCGCTCTAGTGTGCTGTTATCAAACATACCATTTGATTACACTGGAAACAAAGTAGAAGGTCGCTACGTTTTGTAGTTGCCTTGGTTTTAACGATGTAGTGATTTCCCACATATAATCATGGTAAACAACACGTGCTCTTTTGCCGATTTCTTGGAATCAGAAACAAACATACAATAAACAGTCATAATCCAAGTAGTCCAACAATTCTTCATTATCGGACTGCAAAATCTGCAAACCTAGTTAGACAGGATAATCATTTCGAATTGTCTTTGGTAATTCATTCAAAACTAGTAAAAAATTGAGTGACCAGCTCAATAATCATTTTAAACTTCACATAATTAATAACGATATGCCAATGTTTGTTCAACATTTTAACCCTGACATTTAAAACAAAGCTATTCCACAAAAAGTAACACCATAATTTACCAAATTATCACTAAAATGGACACAGTTCCCACAGCGGTCCTCTCGGTTTGTGTAGTTGAGCAATATGAGTTTTAACGAAATGGGCGGGAATAACGAGAAGATATTCTACTATGGATTTTGGACACACTGTTAGAATTCCTAATAAGGAGAATGTTAGGATAAGCAAATCCTAACCAAAAATGACAAATCTGGAGTGAGGTTTGAGTTACATTGTCCCAAAAGTTCACCATTTGTCAAAAGATGCGGACTGGATGTTAACCAACCGATCACATTGTTTTTCTGGAACTTGCTAGTCCTTCCGTTTTCTCCGCAATCATTTCTGAGCCATAACTACAGCACCGTAACACATTAACTTTAGAAACAGCGAAAAAATCGACGTTGGGCTTTTTTTTCGGTGTATTAGCCGGGGAATTTTTAGGTTTTCCAGTACTGGAGATCCAAGCGTTCTGATAATGCAATCTTTTGTTGTGAAGTGTTTATCTGTTTGACCATTATTTGCGGTTACAATAGGGACATTCTCATGGGATTATATGCATCGAGTTACCTGTTTGATGAAGTAAAGAATTAAATAGATGGCACAAATGTTTTTTAACGTGATAAGTTCAAACATGCAGATGGAAACAATTCTAAATAAAGCAAGATGATTGGTGAATGAGTGGCATGCGGTCCGCTACCTACGAGGTAAATAGTAGTTGTATCTCTACACTGGACAAGTAACGCTGACCAACACTTCTGCCTTTTATTCGGCGAAATTTGTAATGAGTGTTACGGTTTGGTGCACGCTTCTGCAAACCAAGGATAGGCCAAAGTTGCCACTTTCATAATAGTCGAGATCAGTGCAAAATTAAATTACTTGTGTAGACAGTGATGGTAATCGTATAGAACCAGTTCCTGCAGCAGAAGTGGAATGTATTCACAATATCAGGATTATATTAACAAGCTCAGCATTCTTTGAATGGCAGATGCCGTCAGCCGGGCTGAAACAAAAGAATTCATAAAGCGATAGCAATGACAACCACAGCAGGACAAATCACTGAATTTATATGCGTGCACTCTGAGGATAGAGATGAGAAAGAAGTCGAAAAATGTGACAGAACTTAAACCAAGTCGCCACGATCTAACGCACTTCCCTGACAGATCGACTGTTGATGCTTGTAATCTAAAAAACTTTGTCTGAATGTTCACTATGAATATTATTTAAGATAGAGGAAACTGTCAGCTCGGTAAATATGCACACAACAGAAGGTTATAAGGCATTGCTTGAATAACAGATTACAATATGTATTCAAAAACAGATGCGCCCGAAGAACTGTCATAATAATTTCTAGTTTATTAAGTATACAACAGCGTTTTGTATTTCTAGGCAATCTGATTAAGAGGGGAGGACGAAACAACAGTATGTACTAACAAGTATATTACTCCCTCCAACGAATTTCCAACCAGATAGCATCAACAAAGCGGTCTGTAACAATACAGATAAATTGCAAACTTTCTTATTTTGATTGTAACCTCTTTTAACAATAAAACGTTAAAGGAAACAGCAGAATACTGATACATGTTGTTTTATCAGAAAGTACTGTGATAGACTAATTAGAATTCCCTTGCAAGTTTCCATGAACTACTGACATAAACTAACGTGGACTGTGTTCGGTCAAATGTTACCATCAAGTTTTAAATATTTAATTATACTGTCGTTGGATTTCACCAAATAACAAATGATTTTTCAATACTTGGATAGCTAGTTATCCATTCATAAAGCTTTATGAATGGGGTGAATCTGATGCGTTGTTCTGTATCTTGGGCGAAATAATTCTCTATAGCAATTAATTTCATTAGTTGAAAATAAAACGTTTTCCAATGTGCGCACATGAACGACTGTAATCTACTTTGGTAGTCCGGAAATTTTCGGTAGAAGTTCCATATCGTTGAATGTGACCAGGTTCAGAGTTCCAGTGGTACCAAGAGTTATTCAAGGGTAAAATGCCATTGTATACAGTGATCAGAAATGTAAAACATTCTTTCTATTCAGTCCTCATTTGCTTCAATTCTAAATAGTTATCCATAGAAATTATTTTCACAAAACTTTAGTGGATTGTAACGACGCCACATGCACAATAGGTTTACGTAGTTACAAACAGTAGAGTTGAAAGTATTCACATGACAAGGGTAGCCAACAAATAGTGATCATATTTTCTACTCTGCCGAGTATACTAAGAAGAGCATGATTGAATCCTCTGACTTTGAATCAAAATGACATAATTGACAATGACATTTAACATTTTCATTTTAAGATTACCACAGGAATAGTACAATATAATTTTTTACAATGTTGTTAAACGAACATGGCGACGTTCGATCCAACTGATTAGTGATGACTGAACACCTAGTCTGATTCTTTATTATTCCTCTCATAACTACCATAGCATAACCTGTAAACTCCTAGATCTGAGTTCTGGTTCACCGGGAGCGTCAGATCATCTCAGTAGCATTATCGTAGCCAGAAAAATGTTTGTGATCTATCACACCTGTTCAGAATGTACAGCCACAAAGACAGTCACCGTGGGATAAAGACTTTTAGAAAGGGTTTCTTTATTATAACCTACTTCAACAGGCAAGCGATAGAGGATTAGAACAGTTCGCTTTTTATCTCTTGTCATAACGTGATACTCGCACATCTTTCACGTGATAAAAACAGTAAAACATTCCCTGGCCTAGTGAATATGTTAAATCCTCACAAAATCCCTTATCCGTTACTTGACTAACCAGTTTAACTCCTTATCTTCCCACCTAATTATTAACGTGCAAACACGAGCACGTGACCATAACGTACAATCAAAGGACACATTTAGTCCTGTTTGCTGTTTCGGTATATCACACGATACATATTTGTCAATCACATCAAAATGTCGTAGATATCAAACAATGCATCCTAAGTAGGTAATAAATCTGTTTTCATGGTTGTTTACACCATCTTTTGTTTTCCGTTTGTAACTACTTTCCGGACAGAGCCAAAGTGCTAAATTAGAAGGCGCTAGTGTTTGAACAAGAGGTAGAAAAAAAGTTTCCGGTAAGAAAAACATCATTCTCGAATGCGAGTTTCAAGACTTTTACGTAAACTTCACAGGTCTGGAGCTGTGATACTCGTGGTGCTAATCAACATGCTATTTTTGATAAGGCAGCCTGGACGAGAAACATGGGATTGGACTACTCAAAAAGACTTGTTTAAAAACGTCAAAATAAGTGTATTTTGTAACCGCTAATAAACATCAGTTACTACTAATTTTAGTGACTCCAGTATTTGCATGTTCTTATGAAGTGACATACAGAAATACGATGGTTAACCAGAAGCAAAGCCGCGATTTCTCGTTACATTTTCGTTAATCATTATTACACCGGGATTTAGAACGACACTTAATGAATGAAAATGTTTTTACTTATAGTACTTGTGAATTGCAGTTAGTTTCAACTAATACCAGAAAAATCCATCAGGTATTACAAAATTCTACGAATGTTTCCTGAACTTTTGGTCAGCTACAAGATAATGCACGATTTTCTCACCACAATTAGTCACAAAACCTTGCTGTTTTTATTAGGACCGGCTCTCTGCAGGCAATTTGATTGCAGAATCAAGTAATCACCTCATTTCTATTGTCGAGAAGAAAGTTGTGTTCGTCTTGCATCCGGTTCACGCATGACTTAGCAATTCGCTAGATGGACCACTGTTTCCATCAGTGGTACAACAATTTCTCCCACGTCTTTGAATACTTGGTTCACTGTTAGACCCTTGCTCAGACAGTTTTAAAATCAAGCTGCATGCCGACGATCAGTAAATACTCATGCATACTGCTGTCAGCACTGAGGGTCAGTCGAAAAATTACACACCTGGTACGACGGATTAAGGAACGTCATCCTGCTTGAATCAGAGCCGGTGTTACAGTCATTCACCGGCGCGGTCTTGCAAAAAATTCGCGGAGGCAATTGCGGCGTAGACTTCCTTGAAGCGTTTTGATTGTTTCACAACAAATATTTCGGTTAGCCTACAAACTTTCATTGAACAGCCAGACCGACTGCTGTCGTTTTGTGTAAACTGGCGCTTTTCTCACACAACCAGTTCGATCATGCCCCACAAATTCTCTGACCCCTAACGTCCACATAATTCTTTCATCTACACCAAAACACACAGTTGACTTTAGTCACAGACGCTGACGTATCTTGGGTCAAGAACAGTAGGCAATTGCTGCGATTTTGGTTTTAACAAAAAGGTACCGTTCTGGTTTTCACAGTGACTATTTGTGATTTGACAAAGGTGCAGATGAAAAACTTTTCACAGTTAAGTTTGGTTTCTTTTTCAGCATACACCAAGATTAAGTGAACTATTTTGAACAACAGACAAAGCGAAAAGGTTTACAGCAACGCACTGAAAAAACTATATTACCAAATAGATCATCACGTAAGGTGCAAAAAATATCTTAACAAGACGCCACCCCAGTTCATAAGTAAGCGTTTAGATCACTGATGTCCTGCTTCACAGAAAACATGGTCGTGAATCACCAACACCATACTCTAAGCTTAATGTGATCAATAAATTCTGGATAAACCGTAAAGGACGATCACATAAACACTGTATTTTCTATAAAAAAATCAGAACTGAATGGCGGGCGCCTTGAGGCGATGCTGTAGTACCCCAGGTCCGTTATTTTTTGTTATAAATGTCCGAAGTACGCAATAATAGCACCAATGAGATACTGATTACCAATCAGTGAAATTTACCCAATAGAGATGATCGACTGTAAAAACATTAAACTTATCTGCAAATTGGCCTCCTGTACTGATAAGTTTTGAAATAAGCCAGGTTCAGAATGCTTTTTATTGATACGCGTTGCAGTTACGTCGAGTAGGTTTATTGAACGGACACAAATTATGCATACCAAGAGGCTCAAAAAAACGAAGTTATTTAGATGAAGTTATCTCCGAAATATTTTGTGGTCCAATCGATTACGGTGAGTCGCATATTTCCTCGGAACATATCAGCTCTACCACTTCCTATTATTGTTCGGAATTGTCATTTACTTTTTCACTAATACAATTTTATGAAGTATGTTCCAGGTGTCCAGATATTTCCCTCGACTTTGCGCTTTGATTGTGCAAAACTAACTCCACATAGTTGGTTCGCTACTGCACATGGGTTTCTTCGGCTGTTTCACAATGTTGCACTACTTTAAGTTTACAGCTTGCTTGATTGCAACTGACTCTGTCGAACACAAACGGTCTTCCCATTTTTCTTGTTGGTAGTCAACCGTGTCAAACTTTGGATCATACATCAATTCACAAGACCGCTTATACCGAGCACAATCCCAATTCGTCTAATTAGGGTGACGGAATAACTATTGATCATGTGCTCTCTGCCTTAACTGAAGAAACACTGCGCGCAGCCACCACCAAAGCCAGGTACCCTAATGATTATATAGCTGATGATATAATTCTAGTTAGTTTGGGTTCAGTTTTGATCGATCACTTGCAAAAAACATCATTCCATTAACCGCTGAGGGATAATTACTCAACTACAAAGCTGGGTTAACTGTTAAAACTAATTTGTAAAACAACCTACTGAAGTCTGAGAGTTAACGATAGCTGCTTATAGCCAACCAGGTGGTTGATAAAATCCACCGATCAAAACCATATACAATATAGGATATGTTGAAACTGTTAGAAAGTATTAGTTCAATTTTTCGGAGATAATGGGGACTTGAAATTAGGTATGATTAACTACATAAATGCAATGGCCATTTGGGAACTATAAAACAAGCTATAAACTTGCGTAGCTAAATTGACCAAATTTTAAGGCGTTCATTATGCCTCACATAATTTTACCGCACCGAAGCTAATCTGCTCGATATATATATACTTGCTACTAATGCACATGATTACGGCAGTTTACGACAGCAATGTTTATCTTGTTTTTTCAAGCTGAACTGACTGACTGACTTGTGGAGTTCTTCTGAATAGTTCCTGATATTGTACCTCATCAAGTCATTGTTAATTTCTAACTAACTTACTTGAAGTGTCAGATGCAAATTTGTCACAATGAATTGAATAAATTGAGTGTGTTCCCCTCTGACAGATGACAGTCACGGGGAAAGCAAGAAGTGGTTCATGATGTATTGTGATTTCCACGGACGGACAGTGGTTTCTAAGTAACATTTTCAACTCATCTTGTATGGTTTAATCAAGTTAACTGACTATCTCTAGTGTTCATTAGCAATTTCAACATGGATTCTAGCATCTCTTCTAAGTTTACAAAGAACGAATGCACGTTAATGGAGCGGTTACCAAGGATCAAACGTTCAAGTATGAATGTGCTGTTAATTTGCAGGAGCATTAGGGTGATCTAATAGCTTGTTCACTGCTGGGAGGACTTTGTTGTTCTTCTTCTATTGCTTCGCTTGTACGCTTCATACCCTTAGCGTTTTTTGCGCGTTAATCGTCACAGCACATATCCTGTAAATTCAGGTGGCATGACGTCAATGCTTAGCAAAAATAGCAAATTTACACTCTGGTTTGGCCAGTCGAGAGTAAACTGGAGAATACTTGGAGGTTGCTAACAGGTTCCTATGGGGTTGTAGCTCGGCAGTTTTGGCGACAGTGGTATAGAGAAAATTGCATTCCACCTACCTAGTAAAAACTACCCATGTTTTGCAGTCCATCCGGATTGGTTTGGATACGGTTTCTAGTGACTGATGACTCAAGCTGACAAAGCGGGAATTTTGACGTTATTTCACATTTGTTGAGCCTAGTTAACATTTGTAAAATAAACACAAGAAAATTGGCACTTTCGGTGGAATCTTTATCGTTTTAATCGGATTTTCGGTCTTAAGGTCAAATGTTGTGTACGAGGGTAGGGACGGCAAGTAGAATGGAGCCCCACAGTGTCGTTTTGGTAACAGATCAAAATTGGCGACAGAATATGAGATAGCTACCGCACATTTAGTAAACTGTCCACGTTTATCAAAGATCTGAATAATTTTGTCTGTCAGTGCTTTAAACTAGGCGTTTGGTAGTAGAGTACTATTGTCAAAATTTTACGACTACTTTCGGAATATTTGTCGCATTTAACTAAGGTAATGCACACGACAGATACCATATTATCATCTACCATGTTGTAAAACACTGAACACGAGTAAACCACACTCATATTCCGACCCAAGGTTTAACCTATTTTGTTGCAATTTTTTGTTAACATCGTAATTGTTTGCCTAATGTAACTCATGCCATCTTCTCAGACTCCAGTGAACACAGTAGAGCTGAAACACTTATCTCCAATCAAACCATAAAGTCCGACTCGTACACTTTAATGTTTGCTAATAAACTAAACATAACAGAAGCTTTCAAACACCATGGATAGTCATTAGCCTATTAACGCTGTAAGCACATTTGAGCGCTTTTGTTCTCTATACAGTATGTTGTTAACGACCAATAACATGTACATGAATTTTATTTTCCACGTGGCTGGTAACCAGAAGGATGGAGCTTTCTAATTGAGATAAAAATTTTAAATTTCTCTCTGATTTTTACACAGGAAGAAAAAAAGGTTCAAATACAGTCAAGTAATGTGTAAACACAGGGTATAAGCAAACAATTCTCAGAGTAAGTTTAAACTAAAAGCTGGTCAGATCAGTTTTTTTCGAAAAAATTAAGGCTATTACAAGAACCGTGTTGGACATTTACTAGAAAGGCTTACAAGGGTATCTTTTATGAGCAATTATCGCGTTTGTAATGATCTTGCGGATTCTAGTTTGTCGTGTGGATCATTGAATAATCAGGTTCTTCCTGCTGGGAACTGAACATAACTAAATTATTTACCTTGTGCTTTGATAATAATTAGACAGGAAGATATATAGTCCATGCTGACCGAGTTGATAAACCTGCATTTTATGCCTGAAAATAATTTCAGTCCGCTTTGTCTATTTACAACCCAGACAGCAAAGTAGAATAATTTCTAGAATTCTTCAGTACCACAGAAGTGTTCAAAATTTGACAGCATTGGGCTTCAGTCTTAATGAAGAAATGATGTATTGTGTACGGTTTTCCAGTAGTCACAAATTATGTACAGTGTGATACGGTTGTACATAAAGCAATATGAGTTTGATCATAACACATTGCGTTCATCATAAGTTGTATGCACAGTAGAGTAAGCTACTCGGTGAAAAGATTGTTTAATGGGATTTCCCACGGACTAATTTATTGTACATTTGAAAACACAGTTTAGATTTTTGAAACCACCATGTTTTTGGACGGGGAAGTGATTTCACTAAGCTCTACATGTTCAGGCACATTTCTGACTGATTTGAACCAGTAAATATGTGCGCGTACACTGCGTCTAAATTTTGTCAGTATCTTTGTATGGTTAGGTCGAAAATTTATGTTCTCGCAATAACTCTACACAGTGAGATCAGAATACATTGACTGAAAAACGACCTGTTCAGTTTAGACCTTCTCAGCAGTCACCACATAAAAAAGACAAAGATTCAGAACAGGTGGGATTCTTGCATTAAACGTTATCTCCATCAGGCCGAACTCAGCGTCTCTACTAGTTGTTATAAGGCTCGATGAAATCTCCTCAAACTTTTCTTCTCTGACGAATTTTGCTTTTGGTTGGATGCACAGCTTCTATCCATATTGTCGATGAGTGAACAAGTGAAACATGTTTTACAAGTAATTATTGTTTTATACTGAAGATTGTCGAACATGACAAATAATAATTGGTTGTATGGTCCATACTATGTAAGCTTTCTAGAACACGGAGTGTATAGTCGAAGCCAACACTATGTTTGGTCATCAGGAGATATTTGTATTTACGTACTTCCTCTTCCAGATTCACCTCCTTATTATCAGCCGCATCAGAGAGCTTTCACTAATTTTAACTCGAAAATTTTTCTCAATAGGTTCAACCTAATTATCTCTTTAGTTACTTAGGCATTTTCACAATTAGTGAGATCTACTCTTTTTGGATGTTTGCTTGTCAATAAAAGTAATGTACAGAGGTTGATATGACACACACGGGTAGAGTTCTCATCACCAGGATGTCCGTGCTGGCTTATTCAGTAATCGTTGGCACTTACTAATAATAATCCTATGGTAACTTAACTTGAATGAGTTTTCCTGCCAATGATGTTGTGTTAAAGCGTTCGCATTTAATCCTGACAGAGCTGTCTAAGTTTGAAACATTGTTCCCATCGATCAGTCTGTAAAAGAACAACAGTGGCACGTAAGGCATATTGCACAGTGATAGATGCAAACAAGGCAATGTTACAGGAGATATTTCACATGCCACTGTTAGCCTTCTTCAACATTTACTAGGTAGGTCGCCTTAGTTTGATCATAACCGCTGGCATCCATTCTGAAATATCGTATGATTGATTGAACTGTAAATCTTGGAACTTCGCAAACTGTACACACCCATCAAACTACGTAGACTTGAATTGATAATATCATATTTCTCCGTGTATGTGTCTGTCGGACTTTGAGAACTATACACAAACAAGATAGACGCTTATGAGCTTGATACTTGTTTGTGGCACCCGTTATATTCAACACAGAGTATATGATAGGAAGTACAATGCTTAAACTGTGTGACTGAGTCCCTTTCGTGTTTTCCTTTCTCATCGATCAGAGTCACGAAACCATTAGCCACTAAAGGGCCGATACAAGAAAGTCCGTCGTTAGGGCGTCAACTTACACAATTATCATTCCAACCAAAAACCATTATTTTGTAAACATGGTGAAAACATGTGCTTTGGTAAATCCGTTAGGCGCCAAAGTAATTTGTATTAGCCGCGGAAAAAAACCAAGCTTAAAATCAGTCACTTTATACGTTGGTACATAAGCACAAACTATTGAACATCCATTAAGAACATTTGATTAATCGGTTCTTGATTTAAAATGGCTTCTGATAAACGGTCTTCTATGAAATGCTTTCTCGTTGACCAAATGTTTTTATTCATTTCACAATCTAGTGCTAC
The DNA here is from genome assembly GCA_014338405.1 of Paragonimus skrjabini miyazakii. Lineage (NCBI taxonomy): Eukaryota > Metazoa > Platyhelminthes > Trematoda > Plagiorchiida > Troglotrematidae > Paragonimus > Paragonimus skrjabini miyazakii. The sequence continues at coordinate 202,303 of JTDE01000060.1, read as the reverse complement.
ACAAAACTAATCACTGCCCAAATCGATTGGATTCCCATTCCAGTCTTGTGCACCTTTGACATTCTATACAGTGGCACCGCGTACCTGTCGGTTTTTTTCAATGTTTTTCGTTAATCTTCGGTTGTACAACTATGCGATAAGTGGGATTGCCTGTTTCGAGGCAACCAGTTATAAGTCAACTGAACGTTATCTATTTGGATGTAGTATGTACATTTCTAAGAATGAGGTAATGAGTTTTCCATCTTTTTATCAGTTATTTTTATCAGTGAACATCAATACAAATAGCTTATCAGATTTAATACCAAATCCTCCTTTTTCTCTCAGTCTTTTAACAGTGGCAATATTATCGTCCTTCTTGTGCAGTTTTTGATACAAGGAGTAAGTATAGAAATGATATACGCTCACAAACTTGATTTGGAGTTAACCCTGGGCTAACTTAGACTACCAGATAGTTTTATAATTCTCAGTAACAGCGATTTCATACATTTCCCAAGAAAACAGCATTTTTGTAATCATAACCTGTAGGGTTATCTCATGGTTATCGGCTAACGTGTTCAAGAGAAGATAACGTTTAATCCTAAAAACAACTTTGGAAAAATGATGAACTTGACGTTAATGTAGGTGGTATGTAATATTCTTCGACTGTACGAACCGATTGGTTCATATAATTTTATTTTAGGGGAAAATTTCATTGTTGATATTGTCCTAAAACCACGTCTGTCGATTCGACAGTCTATAAATTTAAACGCCATGTGAATATATGCAAATAAGTGAACAGTTGGAAGAACTACCGATCCGTAGACGGATCAACTCGACCTATGTGACCGTCTGACAGGTACCTGTGCTTAATTATGTATAAAGATGGATTGGGCGATTTACCGTAAGCCTTGCATTCCGGGCGGTATTCCACTCACATGCTTACGAGTATGAATTAGAGCGGTCTTATGCCACTCAGCCATTACAACATAGTGACCAGCACATTCCAAGCTCACACTTCTTGGTAGAAACAGGTGAACGATTATCATGTTTTATAATGTGTGTAGTACAGATAAACTATTTCTGGTTCATCTAGATGAAATTGCTTGAACCGTTGTACAACAGTTTCAACAAGAGTTGAGTTGTCTTTTGATAGAAGGGTTATAAACCCATTTATTTGTTTCTGTGTCATCTGCTAACGAAGCCAAGCAGATTAGATAGTGCTCAAGGATGCAAGGTTTCACGGGTACATTTTTGAAAGATTTGATCCATCCACAATTTGCCTGCCATAATTGCATGATCTATTGAATAACTCAAATTTTTTAGCGTATTACACACGCAAGTGAAAAGTTTGATGCATCCCAATCCGGACGTGATTATTTATATGCAGCACTTTACGTTGTTTTATGATTAACTGAGGGCCGTTATTTACTGATTACTGTGTAACACAGTTCCAGACGTCTCGTAAAAATACACATCGGAAAACTTGGGAACTCGCTGGACTTTCGCTGTTGGCTTGACAACGTCGTATCATTCAAGAACGAATTATGGAAACAAAATGGTATTTAGAATAGCCCCTCTGGAGACGTTATTGTTGGCAGCGAAAAGGTTTAATGATTATCTAGTGCCCAAAACCACTGGTCGATTAAGGAAGGTTCATCAAGCCTGTATTTGTGTGGCTTATATATTAGAGTGCTCTTTCAAAGCACAATGATAGATTGCATTAGCAGACAATTCTTCGTCAGAATCCTTAACCAAATAATTATGAGTAATTATAAAAACTCTGGAGTATATTTATCCATTATGGATGCCATGCGTCGATCCAAACATTAGTCAAATGTCCGCTTCTTTGGACCGGAGATAGCTGACCAGTAAGCCTACCGTTATCACGTAAGTTCCAGCGAGATTCAGGCCGATCATTGAGTATTGATTTGATGCCAAAATTTCAGGCAAAACTGCCGAGATAAAATCAAGGGTACCATGGGCCCTATGTAGTGCACAATGGTAAGTCAAATTAGGCGGTATCATTCTTCGCAAGAATATTACGGAAAAATAATGCTAAACTTCTATTATAAGGTCAAATGGGTTTTACTGCCTAATAGCCGTTAGAAGTGGTAAGGTCAAGTTGAGAACAATTTCCCAAGTGAATGACTTTATAAGTATACCAAAGTACGGATATCAGATACCGCGTAGTTCAGTGGACGGACTCAATGGTAGTACCGCAATATATTCCTAATACATCATCGCGCTTTGCTACTTTCGTTTCGAACCGAATGAGATCAATACGTGAGTACATCACTATGTCACGTGAAGCTCCCCTCGATGCTATATTGGTTCGGTTCAGCTCAGACGGTTCGTCCCCACTGTGACATAATGATATACTCACGTACTGATCTCACTCAGTTCAAAAGGAAAATAGCAAAGCGCGATGACGTATTGTGAATCTGTTGCAGTGCTATCATTGAGTCCGTCCACGGAACTACGCGGCCGATACGAATTCCCAGTTCGTCTACAAGCAGTCTCATCAGTCTTGCTGCGAGGACGGTCGTCGTGAGTTCAAGTCTTGGGAGGGTAACTATTTTACACGGGGCCATCCTTGATTTGTCTAGAACGAAAGAACAATTAACCGAACCGCTCAAAACTGTCAGCCAAATATAAATAACTCTACTGTGTTCTACCTTGGATGCATCATAAAACAAGTATAAATCTATCCCCACGGCAGTAGATATGTTGGAAGAAACACAACGAGATATCATAACTGATTTAACAGCCCGGGTATTTGTCATCCAAATTTCCCAGGTTAGGGGATCCGTCTTCTCTATTAAACTACTCAACCAAGACCCCTACTACAACGGCCTTGCAAAAGCTTACTAACAGGAAGTATTATGACAGTAACAACTGCCGGTCATATAAGAAAGCAACGTGTTGCAACGTAACCCTCCCAGTATAAGACGCATCCGTAAGGTGCACCTAAAACTGGAAGCAGTTATTTACCTCTTTCCAGTTCGTCGGCATATAACAATCTCCGGTGCAGCTCATGCCTTCTTCTACGCAGCTTGTACTCCTCTTCGGCAAGTGATAATTCTTCTTGCCTCAGCTGTGCCTCGAGAACTGGCAGAGTGAAAAATTCATGAACCTCTCCCACCTATTCTAATAGTTCCCCTCCTGGCTTAAATTCTTGCACTGCTTTCGGAGCTCCAAACATACCACACAAATATAAACAATCCTAAGCTGATCCTTAGAAGCATAAAAATCAGACGATAAATTGTCTGGATTAAAAATATCGTAAACATCACGGGGTGACTGGCCGTTTGCTAGTCCAGAGGTTGAGTTTGGGGGTAATATAGAGGGGTAGCACACGTTTCAGCAGCAGCCACATCTTTGATAGATGAGCACCCATTAAAAAAAATTCGACACGCGGAAGATATCCCGAGACTACAACGAGAGGGGCCGGTCGCGTTGACATTTGTAACACGATCAGATACGACAAATTCTCCAATCTGGATTCTTTAGAGCTTTAGTCGACCGTGCATTGTATACTCATTGGATGCACACGATTGAATGCACCTGAAGATCCGAATTCAACAATGCCTTGAAATCTTGCTAAACAGGTACTGTTAAGTCACTCCCGGCAATTTTGGATTTCAGCTCAAAACCAACGGGAACACACATGAAATTCGTGCTTGTCGTATTTTGGTCCATTCTATAAGGGTAAACTGAGATTTTCGGTTCTAGATGAAATGATATTAACCACATGATAGAATGCCAATAGTATACGTTGCATAACGTGTTAGTTTATGGTGACTCGGACTTGCGGTTAATTATCTCCTGATAATAAGTTCAACCATAACAGTTAGCAAGAGTATGTACATCGTATCAGTTGTTAGCTTACTCGTGAATTACTTTTGCTAAATTGTTTAAATGTCATGAATAATTTTTCTCAGATCTGCGGTCTCGTAATCAGCTTTGCAATGTTACCTGGTGTACCTCAGAACGCGTTAGACTTTTGGGTGTGCCTTGAACTGGTAATATATTTTACTAATTGTCTCAGCCCTAGGTTATGCAGACGATGAACGTTCTACCTTCCCGGCTTCAACTTTTGTTTACATATTGGAATTACGCGGTTTGTCTGAAAATCATTTTCACTTTTGTAGGAATTTGCTACGAATAAACAAAAAGTAATCTAATTCTTCTCTCCTAGGTGACAATCGAGGAGCAGCTTTCAGCGTTAGTTGGTTTGTTCAGATAGCAGCCTCTCAGCGGGGAGAAGAAACCGCTGTATACAAAACGATCCCACCACTGTCAACCCAACTGTCAACGACACTTATGAGCATCGGTGCACCGCGGACTATTCAAGCTGTTGATATCACATATGCACATCCTGCGTTGGTTTCTTACGTTGACAGCAAACAACCAAATTATCTGTCACATAAAAGACGGTTTCCGCTTGGCACAAATAGAATAGATTAGCACACACGTAAACCAACACGCAAGAATTTACACGAGCGGAAAATTTATGCATTCAAAAGTGTCCAACCTCATTCCCATGGCCTAAAATAAAGGCTTTCGGTTCAAAATGTTGTTTCGTAAAGCTGATCTCTCCGCACAGTTCGGTTTTTTGGAAGGTGTTATCGATGACAGTAGGTGGGCATTGTTGAAACTTTTAGTTAATTAGTCAGTTTTGTTCACTTCTTTTCAACACAGGTAAAAAATGCCTGCAAATAGACAGGTTGGAATTAAGTTCGGCATAATCTGAACATTACTAGTACAATGAAATGGAAACTATGCTCACTGAAATTCCAGTCTACCACCTCTTTTGCTATCTAGCGCCCAACAATGCTGTTGTAATTTTCATTGTACGACATGTCCAAGATGAGTCCATACGGTTACGAAAAATATGTAAATTGTATGACAGTTACTATCCAAGTTCTGCTGTGAAATTACACTCATACAGTAGAAATGAAATAACGTTAAGGTGATATCGCTGATCCAAAGAAATTTCTCTTACCAGTTATCCTGGGGAATTTTTAATTTTTAAAATTTGGATATATACATAATTTTGTCCGGTTTTCGTGATATTACTGGCCATTTAGTTACACATTTTTGTTGAAGCGCGTTTATTTTCCCTCAAGTTCTTAGTTTCACCATCAGTTGTGAAATTACTTTTAGCTACCTTGCATCTGCTACATGCTGTGGTACGGATGACATAATGCTAGACCTCAAGGAGAGTTCTTTATCCAGTCGTGGCATTAGGTGTAATGTATCAGTGGTACCGCACAACATACATGAAATACGTTTAAGCCACAATTTATTTTCAGAATGCAGCTACTCAATAATGATTTGAACCTTTCAGACTAATGGTTCCTTGGTAGTTAACTGCGTTGACTAATTTCTACTTACCCAAGAAAGCAAATAAATGTTAGCTTAAGAAACAGTAGGGATTTTGTCTGATTGAAGTTGAACACCATTCGAAAAGCGCCACAGCATTCTGTACTCCTAAATAGATTGGGACCATCCTTTCCTGATTACAACAAAAGTTATACTTTTTTCGTAGTTTGTAAGGAAAGTATGACTGATTCAAGACCGGAACATACACACCGACCGTAATTTCACGAGGATGCCGTCATGACCACTGAGTCGTTAACCTCACAGTAAGCACGACCGCTGTGCGATATGCGAACACAAACAAATTACTTTGCAAACACTGCTCAGCTTGTCATATCCCTCCGTGTGGTGACAGTAAGTTTTGTAGCAAATTACGACGGGTGTTACATTTATAGTTAGAATCAAGAGAGTTTACAGGCTGTCATAAGATAACGCCAGTTCAGTGGCATCTACTAAACGTTCGTGTATTACACAGGTGGTCCCCAGTATTTCCTACATGTCCTGCAGCTTCAGTGAACAGGTTGTGGATGTTGACGTTGTGTTCTATATCGGACCGCACGAAGTGTTGGAAGACAGGCGATATAACTGAAAGTGCGGCGAATCTGTAATGCGCATGCTCACTCTAATGGTGCACATATATCACGCTTACACTCAATCAAAGGATATTATTTGATTTTCAACTTATCATAAAAGTTAGTTTTAATGCCACCAGACAATGCAGTTGAACGTATAAATACAGAAATTAATAACTGAAACTGAAGGAACTGCATCTTAACATGGACATAAAACACATATGCTGAAACATTTGTGATGCAGTGGGGAAATCTTACATCGTTGAATTAAAATATAAAAATCCTTTAGGAAGAAAATAAATTCTGGTTCTGTCTAAATGAGCAGTTGCACCTGTTTTACCGTTTAACAGCATATACACAGTTTAGACAAAATATGATGGAATTGACTGCATTATGACTAATCACGTGAAATTGAATCAACTGCATGCCTTAAAGCCAGCCTGCAGACAAACCGTGTTTATACGTTCAAACTGCAGGTAACCTTGGGAAGGACAGCTAGAGTGAACTACGTCATTCAAAGTAAAAGCTGTGAAGCCATTTTATAAAATCATCTCTCTTAATATACTAGAATCATAATGCTGTTTTCATGAAACCATCGGGTTAGTGTATATCGAACCCCGAAATACCATTAAATAAAAAATTCATATATTTTAGATGAAATAAGGATGGGAACTGTATAAGCATAGTATTATTTACGCAAATTATTTTATGTGGGGCTAGTGGAAGGAAAGGCGATTTGAACACCCCTATTTCTTAGTGACGTATAGTCATCAGAAATATTATGAATTTTATGACAGAGTTAAGACCGACTTTTTATCCTACCTGACCTCTCTACCCAGAAGCACATTGGCTCATTAGTGATAATTTGCAAAAAGGCAAACAGTTTTCTTATAAACCGCATATTATTCCCTGGTGAAATCTGCCTCAGCTGGCTTCAATCGTAAGAGGTTCGCGTTTAAACAAAGTTTAACCTAAATATTCATTTTGTTTGGTTTTCATTCAACCTCCTATTACTTAGTTCAACAGTACACGTACGTGAGCTTTCCACTCTAATTCTCAACTGGTGTAGATACATAAAAACACTTCAACGTTTCAAGAGCTCTTCAAATTTCCAGGTCTACGTGCCCAGTTCAACAACTGTCGAACAGAACAATTTCGTCTGATAGTTGTTTGGGTACTCAAGTTATGTTTGGCAAGACGGAGCGGAAAATTAACTTTGCCAAAAAAAATGAACCAACGCTGATGCAGACCAAAACAGGACAAGTGGGGTCACCGTTTATGTGCATACGCACAAAAGCAGGATATATGACTATGTAAAAAGACAACTGTGACGGAATTTTGAATAATTTTAGGGAGGTTTTCTGACATTGATTAGGTTGATGAACTGTGGGGTTAACAAAATGGAGCCAGCCTTCTTAAGTTGACTCATTTGTAACTATGTGAGTAGAAAAGTGTTGGTTGGATCAGTAATTTTGGGGCAAATGTCGTTATCTTTCAAATGTTCAAATTAACTTTTCTGGTCTTTCTAACAAAATTTAAAGATATAGCGAAGTTTGTACACAACAAATTATTTCAGTTGATTCCATTCGTTGGTTATTTTGACAACAAAGTCAAGCTTCGGATGAATACGAAAAAATTACAAATTTCAGCCAGTATATGATAACAGGCCATGAGTTTGTTTAAGACTTGTAGTCAGTTATATTGCTCACATCCTACCGTAAACAAACTATTTCCTGTTTCAGAATAGCTGTTGAGCAATGGATAATTTGATTGGCTATTAACGGTTTACTCCTAACAATAAGGCTTCGTCAGAATGGATGGAACAGCCAAAAATCTGGTGGTATTTTACGGAGGCTACACGAATCGGAAATTTATAAACCATAATTCAAGGGAAAATTACAAGGATTACTACCCTGTATGAGTTGCTAAGTACACTAGACCGAAGACACAGTGGGGTCAGTTGATAAGAGCTTCAGAGAGTATTCATAGAATCTTAAACGAAGCAGGACTGTTTATCTAGAAGTAGCCGCACTGCGTACACTCTTGGTGCTCATTCACGACTCCTCTCCTATCGTGAGCACTGATGATTACTTGCTCAGTATATAATGCAAGGATTGTTAGCACACATATTACAATTTTAACATCACCCACAATTGATCACAGCCGTCGCATTCCCATAGACTATCCAGTCGGCTCCTTTCAAAAAGAAGCACTAGACTCGAGTTTCGCTCTGATTAGAGTTCGTCACTAGTGCATATCATCGCCACTGCCGGGACT